>OX155975.1:18157199-18664699 GCA_944548615.1 Micropterix aruncella | reverse complement strand
AATAAAAAGCAGAAATTTCACATAAATAAAATGTGAAATCTCGAAATTTCGCTATTATTCGCATATATTACATATCTATATATATAAAACAAAGTCGGGTTTGTTCGAACACTTATAACTCGAAAACTCGATTTTGGTTTTTTATTTGTTGTATTTGTCTCCGTCCCGAATAGCAGAATAACTATTACAAACAAAAATTGGAAAATTGACGAAAAATTAAAATACGAAAAAACATTTTTCCATACAAAATGTTAATCCGTGTTTTTCTCATGGTCAGTTGTACGTGACATGTTCACGTGTTGGCAAATCTTTATTTGTTCTTGCGCCTGATAAAAAAACAAAAAATGTCGTATATCACAAGGTGCTTCAATGAACAGAATTAAACCGAGTGCATCCCATGCTGCACAATATGTAAATAGTTTAATTCAATCATGTCTTGCTGACACGCTATTGATATACTTAATTTTTGTACTTTTATATTTCTTTTTGTGTTATTATCTTAATAAAGTAGTGAACTTATCATTTATTTTGTATTCATTGTATTACTTTCATAAAATCATAATCATAAAATCATAAGTTCAGCTAATCTGTAACACGGCACCATTGACTGTTAGGCGGTACAAGTTCGCCGGGTCAGCTAGTAACAAATAAAACAACATTTTATACCCCAAAAATTTAGATTTAATGTTAATTAAAAGCTAGCATTTTTGTAATTTTAACATTTGACTGTTTTAGAGACGCTCTGCAGTCCGCAACGTCGACATTATAAATACTAAAGATCTGCGTCTAGTTTGACCCCAAATATTTCGTAACGCTGCTTCAGCAAAGGTTGAAAGCAGCATTTAGTATCCAACAGTATGTCCTTATCATTGGGATCATCATTCCTGTTTATTGATTGAAGCATTAGGCGATAAAAGTGAGTCACCAATGAACTTATTTTGAATAAGCGCTCTGAAGAAAGGATTTTTGAGAAGATTTCATTGAGAAGAGTCATTTGAAGATTTGGACATTTAGACAATTCATTAGGGGCTGTTCACATATTACGTAATCACCGAGGGGGAGGGGGGGTTGGAGCTGAGGCTAACGTTTGATTTCGAGGGGGGGAGGGGGTGCCCTTCCTGATTACATAATCAACTTTGGTAATCGCATTGCATTTTTTTTGGTCTAAACCTCACGGAAATAGCGCTGAAGATACCCCTTCGCGAGATGTGCGTAGATAGTCAACGCGTTCGTCTGCGATTGAGTCGCCCGTGGGGAAGGGCCTGTTCCTGCGCGCGCTGGCAAGCCGGTGGCCGCTCTGCCAGGCGGCGGCACGGCTGCAACTTTGGCCCAGCGCGCCGCTGCACGCTCCAACTCCATCGCGGAAAGATTACCGTGGTCGTGTGGCGCATCAAATATGGCAGACTTACACATAGAGTTTCTCAGTACATACGCCAAAGCGTTTCACTGCTCTCGGGACCGAAGGCACAACGGCGGGCCGACGAGGAGTGGGAGCAGTTTAAAAAGAAATACAAAAAGTGCACGAAGAATCCGGAGTTATTCGCTAATTCGGTTGATTACGTAATCTTGGAGGGGGGGGGGCTCAGTCCGCTGATTACGTCTGTTAACATGGGGGAGAGGTGATTACGTGCATCCAAAAACGTGATTACGTAATATGTGGATGGCTCCTTACTTAGTATTTGGACAGTTAACGTTATATGACTCTCGATATGACATAGCAATTATAACAATATCACATACTTCTAATTAGGTTTAGGCGTTTAGAAGTTATGGTGGAATAAAGAAACGGAAAACATACATAGAACCCTGAACACATTATACTTCTTTTTTGTTGGGCGATCGTGTCAAAACCCTGATCGAGATCGGTCCAGTGTTTCTCGATTTATTAACACACAACGAAGTTGGGGTTCTTTAGAGGTTCCAAAGTTTCTTAAATACCATTTATTTTATATTCTAATAGCTAAATTCTTGACAACCTATGCATGTTAAGTAAAGTTTAGAGTAGTAATGAGACTTACTACCTAACACAAATATTTTGCGTTGGACACGGCGTAAATATAAATCTATACTAATATTATAAAGTGGTAAAGTTTGTGATGTTGTATTAAGTAATCTCTGGATTTACTAAACCGATTTTGAAAATTCTTTTACCAATAGAAAGCCACGTTATTTGTGAACGTCATAGGCTACACATTAACCCGAAAAATGAAAAGACTTTTTCGTAATAGTCGGATTTGCAAAGTAAGTCGGAGAATAAGCGGTCGAACGAAAACGTTTCTAACTAATGAGAGATATATGATTAAGTTCTAGAGAAAAGTTGTATAGATTGATAATGCCTACAAAAAAGTCAGCGACAGCATAAGTAACTTTTATATTTAAGTCACAAAAAGTAATATTTTATATAAAAAATAATTTAAATCGTTAGGTCATGTTTATTGGTCATATTATCAACAATTATGAATTCTATCAAAATAACTAAATTTATCGTCTCAAGTGTTTAAAACAAAAGGCGTTTCCCTTTTATTGCATATAATTTCCATTTTACTGCATAAATGGTTAAAGAGATAAGACACTCACAAATAAGACACTCACAAGAAGACAATCACAAATAACGGTAATATAGTCGAATTGGCGTGCAAATACATACATACATATATATGCAGTAAAAATATAACCCTTCTTTTGGCAGTCAGGAAATAATTCATAGCACTCAGTACTAACCGAACCACACTCATAATGTCATTACAAGTAAAAATGTTTACCGCCCAACGAAGTGGGCACGGGTCAGCTAGTGTAATTATATAGAGAAGAGAACGAGATAATATTTTTACTGTATGTATGGCAACGTCGCCTTGCACCGTACTTGTGGCAATGTACCAGTTTACGTTTGCCATACGGTCATATTTATTATATATCCATGCATACGTAGCTGCATACAAGAGGTACTAAAGGAACCGGACAACAGTCGCCGAGTTAGGCTTCTTATACACAAATGCATCAAATATATATAGGTAGCCAATTATACTTGATATGTACATCTATAGGGTTATTGGTTCCTCGATAGATAGTTTTAGGGGTGTTATTGAATAAATTATTTGCTACTAGCTGACCCGTACCCACTTCGTTGGGCGGTAAACTATTTTACTTGTGATGAAATTATGAGTGTGGTTCGGTTAGTACTGAGTGCTATGATTTATTTCCTGACTGCCAAAAGGAGGGTTATATTTTTACTGCATAATATGTATGTATGTATTTGCATGCCAATTTGGCTATATTACCGGGTTTCAAATGAGTGAATGAAATGATTATGATTGAATAAGTTATGTTTATTTTAACTGTTCAAAACTTCTCTGTATTAGTATACAGAGAAGTTTTATATTAGATATAATATTTTATATAGATAGTTTTATATAGATATAATATTTGGTACCAAAATATATTGTCTTTCAGGAGTTCCAACCTGAGATACGGTCGCGGTTCCATACCTATGTCGTATTATCTCTTTCACCATTTATGCAGTAAAAAGAAAATTGTATGCAGCAAAAGGGAAAAGTCTTTTGTTTTTAACACTTGAGACGATAAATTTACTTATTTTGATAAGAATGTATAATTGTTGATAATATGACCAATAAACATGAACTAACGATATTATTTTTTTAATATAAAAACTACTTTTTGTGAGTTAAATGTAAAAGTTAGACAAATGCAGTCCTTGACTTTTTTGTAGGCATTATCAATCTCTACATCTTTTCTCTCGAACTCAATCATATATCTCTCATCGTTAAGACAGCGTTCGTAAGAAACGTTTTCATTCGACCGTTTTTTCTCCGACTTACTTTGCAAATCCAACTACCACGAAAGAGTATTTTCATTTTTCGGATTAATATATAGCCTATGACGCTCACAACTAATGTGGCTTTCTATTGGTAAAAAAATTTCAAAATCGGTTCAGTAGATCCAGAGATTACTCCCTACAACCTCACAAATTTTAGCTCTTTTTACTATTAGTATAGATATAGATTTATACAGCCATATTTTCCCTATTCAAAAATCAATAGTTTCGGAGATATTATATTTTTTGTGTTTTTTTTTTCAAAACTATAGTCTATAATCTTTTAGTGAATATAAAAAGCTTCAGCGTATGAAAAAAATATTTTAATGAATAAAAAAACGATCTTTAAACCGGTCCAAAATATATTCCGATCTCTGATGCCTGTAAAGGATGTAATACCACTGCAAACCCCGGGTGTGTATAAAGTCGAATGCAGCTGTAGTTTAGCCTACGTTGGACAAAAAAAAACGGCCCGTAGCCACCCGACTGATTAAACACATCAAAGCTATTTAAAACGTTCATCGAGAAAAATCGGCGATATGCGAAGACATATTGGATAGCGGAAGTAACCACTGGATGAAGTTTCAAAATCCCGTTGTGCTAACCAAAGAACAGTTTTACTTTTCCCGCATGATCCGGGAAGCCATTGAAATGAGAAAAACTCCGAACTTCAATAGAGACGATGGTTACAAACTCTTTACTACGTGGAACCCTCTTCTTAAAATGTTGTCAATGCCCATCGCCGAGCGCAACGACGTGACACAGGATACAGTGAGTGCAGTGTGCTCAGCGGTTTTTTCAAATTCGCGCACGCCGACCCCGCCGCCCCACCACCGTTATAATTTGCGGAGTAAGAGCAGCAGTTTGCCGCCTACCTACAGAACAAAGTATGACGTTTAAGAGTACTTTTGTCTACCCTGGACAACGGCGGCTACAACGTCGCCGAAACGTTGGGTGCTACAAATTTAAGCGGTAAATTCGTTTTATCCTATTTATAATGTCAAACAACCGCGATAGTCTTCGATTTCACGGTTAAAGTAGTTGCCAGAACGCCAAAGGAGAAATGTTCATATACTTGTTCTCCTCTAACGAGCACTCTCCCAATCAACAGCATCCTATATTCACTAGATTTTCGAACCATTAATATCCCACGGTCTCGTACTTTTACCTCTGACTTTGTGCATCTGACAGTTTATTTAAAATGCTCGTCATAATACTGATTTTAACTCCTACTTTTTCTAAGGGCATATTCTTGAAAAAAATAGCATGCTAAATTTGACATAGACCCCCCCCCCCCTCTCCCTGAGCAGGACTGTAACGATCTCCCAGCAAATATACGAAACTCGCCTTCTTTAGAATCATTCAAGTATCACCCCAAAATGTTTTGCTTTTCTAAGAAATAGCCAGTTTTTTCTTTTCTTTCTCCTTCCTCTCCCAATTTCCTTTCCTAGGGAATTCTTAGTTTAAATATAGTAGTTAATATTTTACGCAGAGTAACTTATTTGATTAATAAACGGATGACGAAACGATTAAATTTGTTACAATGTGTAAAACCATCTTCGTACACAGAGTCGCTTCGGTTTCATAAGATGATGTCGTTAGAAAAGCGAGGAGGCATGATCGACGCAGTATATCTGCATAAGCTAATTAACAATCGTGTTGATGATAGTCAAATCTTGGAGAAGATAAATTTTTTCGTGCCCCTCGACCAGCTCGCTCTCAGCGTTCCTTTCAACTGCCAATTGTCAATTCTAACTATGCACAAAATGCTTTTCTTTATAGAGCTTGTCATCATTACAACTCGGTGTTTATGGATTTTGATATATTTGCCACAACCCCAGATACATTTAAAAATCTAATTATGAATATATTACAATTTAATTAGGTAATCTGTTTATTATGAAAATAGTTATTCTCCTCTTATCTTTGTATTTACATAACTTATTCCTTTTTTCTATTTTTCGTTCTCATAAAATGTGTCATTACATAATTATATATTTTATTTTCTTATTACAATCTATTTAATAATTACCATATTAGTATGCATATTTATAAATCTATTTACTGTTTTTTCTGCTCTATTTACTTTATATTTACTCTTTTAATACTTTGGACTGTTTAGTAACTTAGCAATTACTTTTCAAAATATTTTCTGTTTATTAAAAAAACCCTAATAATTTCACTTTTCACTTTAAAAAATTGCTTGTATATTTTAAACTTTTCTTTTATATATAATAACGCACTATATGACCGTTTAATTGGTGGAAACATATAAATGGTTTATGTTTGTTATATTTTGATTAGGTAAATATGTTTTTTGTACTGTCTGTTTCCTGAATAAAATAAAATAAAATAATGATTACCATCGAATCGCCTTACTTGAGAGGGTATCCTTACTTCAAACAAAACTTCGATTAAATTTTGATTGACTTTTTTTTCACTTTTAGTTGCTTATGCTCGTATTTTTTTCTTTTTGTTGAAGACATTTTTGGTAAAATCAGATTACAAAGTCGCGGTACGAAGGTAAGCTTTATTTTTATCGAAATAAACTTCGTATTATATTGTGATTTAGAAGAAGAGACATATTTAGTTAATATACTACTAAATAAAAACCATATCAACAATATTTGCATTAATGCAGTAAAAAAAATATATTTTTTTGTAAGAATTGAGAAGATAAACATGCATGTCATTGATTAGGCATCACAAATTAACATTATTAAGCGATTTCATTTCGATATTTCGGTGATTTTATTTTTTTTTTAAATAAAAATATTACGAAAGGTTTTTTTTCTTTGTATTTTATTAATAACGATGCTTTATAAGTTTAAAAACATCTCAAGATAAAACATAAGGATCTACCATTATTATGTCGTGTATTTTTCATGCCTGTCTCAAGTATGGCAACTTTGTTAGCTAATATGAGACAGTAGATTTTTATTTTTTATTGTGTTTAATATTCAATTTAATATTATATTTCCGTGTTATAGTCAACTTATAGACTTTAACCTGAAAATTTGTAGAAAGTTTGTTGCCATAATTAAATCCGTGTATATTTATTTTTTGTTTTATTTAAAAATCTGTCTCAAGTAATGCAACTCGACGGTATCTCCTCAACGCGCGCATGTACCATAGCACTGTATGATTAGGTTAGTTTTCAATATATTGCCATGTGGCAATATATTGCTTGCCTATTTGCATTTTAATTTTTAGGTGCAAAAAAGTACATTCATATTCATATTCATATTCATTATTAGTATGCCAGTGGAATGGGGTAATAGAGATCAGCCTGTATATAAAAAAAAACTAACAAACAAATCCCATTAGAGCAGAAACAAAAACTATAATAATCATGAAAAAACATTTATTCTAATAACTTATAACCTACTGAAAAAAAACTCTCCTTACATAAATCAATAACTAACTATATGACGAAAATACATTAAACATTTGTTACAGCTGATAAAAAGAGTTAAATGGCTATATTTCAAAATGGGTTTCAGATTATATATTTTCTTCTAACTTCTATTGTTTTAAGTACTGACTTCATGTTTAATTTTAAGATTACTAAGTAGCATCATTGATTATATATAATATTTGAATGCTCAGTGACGTACTACGTTTGGCAACTATAATTTTTCTATGAAATGCAACGTGTGCGTGAAACTCATATTTCCAAATGTTGATAAATCATCTCTTATGTTCAGTAGCCCAATAGATTGCGTTATAAACATGCGTTTAACCCCTCGAGCGCTGACGTTTGAATTGTAGTTTCTCTTAGAGAACGCGAAGAAGAAGAAGATTACATCACAACAAAAATATGGCGTTTCAGGAAAACGACGATTACTCCGAAACTACTATACGGATCGTATAAAGAAGACCTGTTTTATGTTCCTGATGAAATTTGCTATTAGATACGTGTAACGTGGTTTTGTAAAGCAATAAGCATTATTCAGAATTATCTGTCAAAGTTGTGGTACAGAAAAAAACTGCCTTGTCCAACATTTCTATTTTTTTTTCTGGAAATAAATCACCCTATGCAAGAAATTGTGAATACTTTTATAATAATTATAATAAACTTCATTTAACCTATGACTTCGTTTTACTTATACCCATACAAAAATAAAAAAATATTCGGTGTTGAAAATCAACATGAATATTGAAGTTTTTGGTTTGGTTTGGTTCAATCATAGACTAAAAAATGGCGACTGTATGAAAAATAATGAACCAACTAGTTAACGACAGAGAATCTTCTCCTCTTTTCGCACATACCACAGGCCGTATGATTTATGTGAGGTATCAAGGGTGGATACGCCGGATTGAAATATATATATATATATATATATATATATATATATATATATATATATATATATATATATATATATATATATATATATATATATATATATATATATATATATATATATATATATATATATATATATATAATATCGCATTTAGTAAACGGCTGGTGTATCGATATTAAAAATGCCTGCGAATTTACTGAATTGGTTTTTAAATTCTCATTCCGATAGTGCTATCTCCTTTTCCTATGCCCTCTCGTTAACTGAAGTAAAGAAGATGAAGAACATCGCCGGCCGGTCAGTCTATCAACGAGAACAGAACTTTCTATACCAAAGTACCGCAAAATACAGTTCACTGCCCTTTTTTATTCCAAAACCAAATCCCCGCGCTACCAAAGGGTAAATAATTGGAAAATATCGGCGACGATCTCGGATGGGACAGATGTCCCCTTTGCTGCTCTACGGTAATTTCAATGTTATTATAGGTGGCCAAATTAGGTTGCTATTAATTTCGCCGGACAATACTATAAGCGCCACATGAGTTGCCAAAACGTACTATGCCATTAAGCTGTCTATCATAATACACTATATAATCAATGGTAGTATATTTAAGTAGTAAATACAAAAAATATGCACGCTTACGCATGGATACTCGAATTGAATAATTTATTGAATAATTTTAAATTCCTAAACTAAATTTATATCTATTATAAGACTAGGATATCTCACTCAATTTGGCACGTCGAAGAATCCACAGTTTCGTGACTTTTTTTCAAAGACACATTTTATTAAAATATACTATGAAAATTAAAATATTCACAAATTTCAAATTGCCTCCCATCACAACCGATACAATTCTTTAACAAAAAATCTTACTTCTTCTAACATATGTACAACTACTCGTTTTAATACTGATTGCGTTAGATCCTTCTTCCTCTTCATTCGATATCGGAGATATCTGGGCCTTACAAAATATTAATTAAACTAATTTATAAATCTCATACTAATTAATTTCTTAAACTAAAATCGATAGAAATAGCAAAAATATTATTCTAAATAGTGTAGTATTAGTCTAAAATGGCTCAAATTCGATTCAAAAGTGTACTAAAAAAATTGAAAGTTATTGAGCAAATAAGGTGTGATTATGAGTTGTCTACTTTGACAAAACTCACTTTGTTTAGTACTATCTAAGGGTTTTATAAGATTAAGCTCAGTTTATAATTATATAATAACATTAAAAATCTTTGTTGTAGCTATAATACTATGAGTTATTCATTAATAAAGAGTGGGGATATTACTAGTTTTTTATAGGTATGATAAGGGTCATGAGGAAAAATGATCAATGTCAATATTTCTGTAAAATTAAGATACCAATGCCATTTTGTGGCTTATTCCCAAACGAATCGAAGCATTATTAGATTTTAGAAAGAAAGACCATATTCTGCCCTTAAATGAAAGAAGAAGAAAATGAGTATCGTGAAAGACTGCTCAAGGCCCACGCGGTGATGATGTAGCTTGATCAGTCTTTCTCGTAATATCCACACCTCGAGGACCCTTCGGTGACGCTGAGGAGGAACTGTGATGGAAAATACTGATCAAGGCCAATGCCTTTTACACGTTTTCGCTATTTACACGACTGCTAAAAAAAGGGGTGTACGATTCATGTACGTATATTTTCCGTTTTTTTATTCCACCATGACTTCTAAATGCTTAACCTGAAGTGTTTGGTATTGTAAAAATTGTTATGTCATCGATAGTGTATATGTTATGTCATCGATAGTGTATATAGTGCGCGCCCGCAGCGCGCGATCGTTTCAAGATACCTGCCGCAGGGCCGAGGGCAAACTTTATTCTCTTACAAATGTGCTTATCAGCGCGAACATTTTTTTTCTAATAATTCTAAATTCAACAGTTTGTAAGGGTAGTCGTGATTTTTCGTTTTTTTAATTTTTGTAAGAGACTCAAATATTCTTATTCTTATACCTATTACAGATTTCGCTATTTTCTAAGATTTAAATTAAGTTAAATATATTTTTTTTAAATTACAAATATATTTGCTTTGAAGAAACTATATCTTTTTTTACTGAAACCTTTGTTAAATTTTATTTTTAAAACTAGTAATTTCAATTTTTAATTACATATTTGACATTGATCATTATTCGACGTGACGCTTCTTTTGAATATGTAGTAATGTAAGGTATGACCAGATTGAATTACATTATTAAACATTTTTTCAAAAAAAAAATAGTTTTTACATGAATGATGATCTTTTCAGATTATAGAACTTAATTTCCAGGCTCTGAAACCCGTCTGTGAACAAACTGATCATCATGAAGGTGCATCCATGTATGATGACCCAAACCTGCAGGACTTGCGACATGGCGATCAGCGTCAGAGACATCATAATCAGGAGTGTCCAGGCCACCAGGGCTGTCGTGAGTTCGAGCTTATTGTGACTGTAGATGAAGTTCGTTGCTTCCATGAATTCGCCTGAAATTAAAATCAAGTTATAAAATTCTTTAAAATAAACGGTTGTGTCACCCCAAAACTTTCCCGGCAAGTAGCCGAGGACTGATTACTACTGAATATTAATTTCATTAAATGATATCGATAAGCGCTCTCTCTCGGCCGGCGGACGAGCCCGTTTGGGCTCCGCAGCACAACGGCCTCATAACTGCGCGGTTCATTTTTCGGCTAGCCTCGGGCGGCTCGCGTCAATGCTTTTTTAAGATTTATGGCGGAATTTGTATATTATTAGTGTAGCTTGTATAAGAGATATTCCAACCAAAATTTCCCAACAAGCAGGGCCGGATTTATTCAGCTCCTACTCGGAAGCCTCTTCGAGCGGAAGGCTACCCCGGATAAGAATCTCGTGTCTCAATCCTCACAAGCTGGTGGACCAGTTTCTCCTGGTGGAATTGCATCCAGGTGCTACTGGACGGTTTGTGCACCGTTCAGCGTCGCCAATCGGTTGTGCACTTTGACTAATTGCCGACGGAGTCTGGAGACTATGTAAATAAACTGTATCCTAAGCAGCGGGCGTGGATGTTGACCTGCTGTCACGCCACTCTTGAAATGACCTTTGTCCACTCAACCCCGTGTGGCACTACGGGCAAAGGACGCCCAGGCCCGCGATAAATTCAAATTGAATTAAAGTAGAAGCCGCGTAAGCGATTTCGGACCCATAACCATCTTGAGGTGTCGACTACAACGGGCGAGCCCGTCACCACAGGAAGTTTTAACGATTAGTCGTTCTATCGACCTGCAGTGAGCGTAGAAGACTTTGGACAAAACAATCCGACGTCTAGCTACGCCACAGCCCGTAAGAGACCAACGCCTTACCGCGAGATAGCCAGGAATGCTACCTGGCGGGCGATACTCACGCCTTTACTACCAATTGTGTCCAGATTTCTCCGGACTCTCGGTTGGTTCCGAGTTCGAGGTCGCTTGCGTGGTCCTCTCCCTTACGAAGCGGTGAAACGGTGAATACCGAATCTATCGCGGACCATGGCGTCCTTTGCCCGCCTTTGAACCGGGATCGGATGGCCAATGGTCATTTCAAGAGCAGTCGCCGTAAGGTACGCAACCACCCCCGCTCTATAGGAAACAATACAGCTTCCAGACTCCCCCGACTGTTAGTCGGAGTGCACAATCGATTGGCTTGCGCCGCACGGTGCGCAGACCGTCCAGGAGCGCCAGAGGTTTGATTCCCAGGGGAAACTAACCAGGGCCAGAGTCCTACCCAGGTTCGCACCCCGTGCGTGGAGGCCGTCGGATAGGTGTTGACCCGTGAGTGTGACCAACCCTGAACAGAGTGGGTCTTCGTGGCCAACTCAGCAAGGGCCCATTAACTTCCATAACCAGTCGGGCAGACGGAGGTATCCTAAAGGTTAATCCCAGATGGAGATATCCTTCCAAACTGGTAGACAGGGGGATAGACAGACGAGGCTGCCCGCTGGGAACCTTTCCCGGTGCCTCGCCGTAAGGCGTTGGCCTCTGACGGGCTTGTTGAAGGAGCTAGACAGTAGATTGTCTTGTCTCTAAGCTTTCTACGTTAATTCCACGGCTAATGATCACATATCGTTATATCAGCCTGGGATGACGTATTCGCCCGCTGTAGTCGACACTGCCCTACTGTCCACTCGGTCCTCCAAGAAAGTGGGAGCCTAAGCATTTTGTGTAGCGTATACATAAATCCTGCACTGCCAACAAGACATCTGTGTAACAATGTTAAGTCCAATATTTCAAGATTGATATATTTCGAAATTGATAGTGCGCCTTCTAGTGGCCCGATTTCAATACGGTCTTTTTAACTTTTGCCGTGACTAAATAGTACCGCCGTATACAAAAGTTCAACTCAACCGGATGTAGCGTTTGGGCGCTATTGTGGCGGAATATACGCACAGTCAGACAGATAGACAGGCGGACACACAGACAAACATTAATCTGGAAAAGGTCTTAAGGCGAATGCAAGTGAATCCCTCGATAAAAAACCAATTTAAAATTTGGACTCAAAAAAGTTGCTCATTACCTTGGACATTAGGGCTTTAAACTGACTTCAAAAACTTTCAGGTGCGTTTACTCCTACAATGTAAGCGGTGAGTGGGTTTTATTATAATTTTATTATATTGACTGGTTAATTCTCTAGGGCAGCACTTAGCCACATTTTTTATTTAGGCCCTAAATTATTTACAATTAATTAAAACGTGAGAGCGCTCTGAGACTTACACTAAATATGCTTTGCCATTACCACCCTTATGCCTCCACTGCGTAATGATAGTTATTATGTGCTAGCGCTGCGATAGAGCATTTAGTATGCGCATGGTCGCCGGCACGAGCGGACGTAGAATCTGTGCTTGACGCTTCGTCAACGCTGGATTTTTTTTGGTCAAACCCTACAAAATTGACTCCGCCTATTTTTGGCGTGTCCGCCTATTTCGGATATTTTTCTAAGGTCTCACGTCGCCTTAATCGTCTAATGGGGGCTTAAAATAAATACTTCTGCCTTCATCTCGAAATTTTTTTGGAGCGTTCACAATACTTTCCCTCCTGGTCGGGTTGTTGGGCCGGAAAGTAATTTAAATTGAAGCAATTTCATACCGTTTCTGTAGAAATTCTTCAGGTTTGTTTCTTTCTTACTCCACAGGTCCGTCAGCCATTTTTTTAGGGATTCTTCTTCGCTCGGTATATTAACAGCATCATATCTGTAATAAATTAAAAAAAAACAGATTTTTTCTTAATGTCTAAATCGGCCGAGGCTTTGTTGAGGTATTGACATTTTGACTTCATATTGCGAAAAGTACGATCAACCTTAAACTAAAATTTTTAACGATCGTAATGATTGCTCGAAATTTTCCTTTTAATATTATTTTTCACAAATTTTTAATTTTTATAATTACATTTCACTATCTAACTCTATTTTGGAAAGCTGTTATGATTATCTAAATACTAGCTAATTGCGCATCATTTTTTTTAATAATTATGTTATGGTTACCAAATTTATATTTTCCAAACGAGTAACAAATTAAAGACTTTTTAACTTAAATAATTCTTAAAATAGCACCATTTAAATGTTCGTTAATTATTCAGCAAACTAACTGAATATTCAGCTGAATACAAACATTAAAAAATAGGCCGAATATACCGAATGTGAATATTCGTCCGAACATTCGGCGCATCTAAGTATTTTACTAAAAAATGTGTAATTATTGAATAAAATATTTTGCAATTTCAATATTCTGTAAAAAAAAATCCGCCACGTATTTTAGCTTAGGACTCGTCCATTAATCACGTGATGTTTTTAACAACTTTTTAACCCCTCCCTCCCTCCTGGTGATACGTGGTGAGGCTTTAGACCCCCTCACTACTTTTCTGTGTCGAAGTATCTTTAAAAAAAACAGAATATTATCTTTAAATACAGGTATAATCTAATTCGAAGTATCTTTAAAGTATATTTAGAAGTATCTTTAAAAAAATCAGAATATTATCTTTAAACACAGGTAAAATCTAATTTAATTCTGGAAAATCAAGCACCTTGATAAAAATGTCCAGACAGACATTAAGGTTGCAGGTTGTTTTTGACTGGTATAAAAATATTAAAGGAAAGTTGTAATCACGTGAAAAATATATAATTGTACTGGTGCATGAATATATTTAAAGGAGATTGTCCTCGAACCACGGATTAGCGTGACTTTCTTCAACACTAACAAGTGGATACGCATCTATAAGATAAACTGAAAATGGACGCACCGAGGACCGACTTACCATACCCTACTTTTCGAAGAGTGATTATAAATTGGATGCTAAATAAATCTAGGAAAGACTGCGAGGCATTATTAAAATCTCTTGAATGAACATATTTCTATTTATATATATATATTATGCAAATTTACGGCTATATTGTATTGTATTGTAGTACATTTTTAATTAACTTCTATATTATATAAAAAATGGCATCGTAAATTGTCATTTCCTTTGATATATAGTTATCAAGGCACTTTTGCATATGTAAATATATACTCGTATTGTGATCTTAATATTTAATTATCATATTATATATGTACTTATTTATAATAATTTTTATTTATATATACTTTTAATATATATTCATGTAAAGTTTATTCGATTATAGTATCTATGTATGTAATATATTAGATGTAAGAATATTTATTTATGAATATTTTAACTAAAATACCTTCCGTTAAATTTGGTCTCTTCAAAATTTTTAAATTTTAGAATAAAGTAACTACCACCATCCTTGTAATTATTAAATGTAAATACCATTGTAATATAACGTTAAAAAAATATTAAAATAAATTAAAAACGTAAGAGAGGATATATCATGCTCTTTCGGCAGGCAATATACGATTTCTGTTGGTACCACCCCGATACAGGTTATTCCTAGTGAGGTGGTAAACCACAAACTATCATTTCTGAATCTGTTTCCGAGTTAGAAGTAAATTGGAAAATTGTTTAATTAATTATGAAATATTAGGCTAAGAGAATGTTTTTGTAATTAAATATATTTTCTTGGACTTAAATAAATAAATAAAAAATAAAAAATAAATAAATAAAATCTTGTAAGGCAGCTGTTGGCACTGTGCTTTGTTAAAGGTCAACGTCGGTCTCATCAAGCCACTCGGCGTCATAATTTTCGCGCACTACGCAGAGAATCTCTCCAGATATAGAATCTCTCGATCTCTCTAGATCGCGCACTACGGTCGATCGTTGCGTCAGGATGCGTGAATCTCTGGACTATTATTACTTGGATCATTAGGTCTACTGTCGTAAATGAAAACACAGTAACTTGAAGAAAGACGTTTTGAGAAAAAGACGGTCAAAGTTCAGTTTTTTTTTTTTTTATTGGCCCACAAAAAAAATTACACCGTTAGCACTTAACATAGATTGTGTTGCTCCTAACTAGGCAGAGCCTGTTCTAAGGAGAACACCAATACAAATGATTAAAAAATACATAGTAAAAAAAAAAAATTAATCAAATCTTACTTGCTTTACTTGATTTTACTTTACTTGATTTATTTTTCACGGCATTCTCCAACGAATTTTTTTATTTAGCATTAGGCAGTACTTAATTATACGAATCTGAGCCTACCTTAGTGCGGACGTTTCGTGCGATCCAGTTAGGTTAGGTTTAATTCATTTGTAACTGATACTATGATTTTTTGTAAAATAAAGAATTTGAATTTGAATTTAAATTTGAAATCAAGTTAAATTCCAAACTAAAAATAAAAAATTTGAATCAAATCAAAAAATGAAATTCTCACTACACCAAAATAATATTAGAACTATAGACAAGTAATACTAAATAATAATAATAAAAATATATAATAGCAATAATAAATAATCATTTATAATTATAACTAATAATATATAAGAATTAATAAAAATACGTATATAAAATAAATAGAAAATAAATATATTTATTTATTTTTAAATTGTGATGAATGTTTTCTCCGTCTCTCTCCTACCAAGGTTTATTAACCATGATGTAAGGTGATATTTTTGTTGTTCGCTGCTAATTTCCAATATGTTCTCTTTACCCATGATATTAACAGTTGTTAAATATTTTTTTTCATGAACAAAGTCATCAATATAGATTATTTCTTTTATTCTATAATGTTAAAAAATAGTTAGAACTTCAATTCTGCATAAAAATATATTAAATTACAATTGTTTAATTAATTAAATTATATATTGTGTTTTAAATTAGGAAAATAATTTGATAAATTTTATATTTTTAAGCTATAACACTGTAACTGAGTGGTTACTGTGTTATAGGTAAATTTTACCCATTACTGTGTTCAAACCATGTAAAATAAATATATATTTTTTAAATAAATAAAAAACTGCATACACCTTAAACACAGTAATTGAGATACTGTGATTAATTCGTGTATTAATAAATTACTTTAAACAAAATTTTACCTAAAACCACAGTATCTGAAGAAGCCGTGTTGTAACCAAACAAAAATATTTCTTAAATGCTTAAAAGTATTAAAAAATATCACAGTAAATAATACGATACTGTATTTTAACTTAAAAAAATATACATACTGTGTTTTATATTAAAAATATTCAGATTTTGAAAAAAATACTGTGTTTTGTTTAGTTAGATACATCTCGGTATCTAACTATACATCGACAGACAAACCGAAAAATTTGCCTTATAGTACTACCAACTCGTGATTTTAAAGAACCAAACTTGTATAAACACAGTAAATGAAGTTACTGTGTTCTCATTTACGACGGCAGAGGTTGCTTGTGACATAAATTTGCCTTAAAATTCTTCTTTTTACAGAAGTACAGTCCACACCGCTGGCACGTCCTTCCCACAAGCTGCTGACGATCATTCTTAAAAAATAAAAACACGTGATATCTCACTACACCCCCCCCTCCCCTTTGTGATATTTTTCCGCCGCCCCCCCCCCCCCAATTCCGAGCCACACGTGATTAATGGACGATCCCTTAGTTGCTATAGAACGAAATGTTACTGAAAATTGTAATAACCTATCGATTGGTAGGTATATATGGCAAGCACAAACTTCGCATGTGGAAGAAGGTATTTTATAGCATATGCTTATATAATTATATATTATTTTGAATTTTATTATACGCTCACCTAGTAATATAGAAATGAACCTCTTCCGGGAACCGCCCCGTGAGTATATGCAACTCAGTTTGGGGTATACTACATGGATACCCTACTGTAATGTCGTAGACTGCATCCAAATGGTGTTTGGCCTTGAGCGAGGAGGCGATATGGGCAAACCCTGTCGTTTTGGGATGCAGGACGTAATCGTACCGTTGCAGCTTGTTTTTATTGGCAAAAGAGTCACTTTTCATCATGCTGCGTTTTGTCATGTCGGTGCCTTCGGGGAATAGCAAAAGTTGACATTTGTAGTTGAGAGTTTTGAAATAGCTGAGCATTTTTTCTATGTTGTTTTTGTCCACTTCCCAGTTTCTTGAAATATACATAAAGCATGTCAGCTGCATGACCCAGCCTAAAACAAACACATATGAGAACATAAGAGAAATATATTATTAATATAAAAACTATTTATTTTTAAGAAAAAGGCGAGCTTATCACGAGAGTATCACGTTTGCACTGAACGTAGATGGTAGAGATGATGGTGTGAGCTGGCATGCAAATATCTGACCGTGTGTGTTAGCATGCATACCAGGTCAGACCATCAATTCTACCCATCTAACTTCAGTGCAAACGTCGTTCGTGAATCGAGCACGCGATATATGCGACGCTGGGAATTTTCCGCAGGAGATGGAACATGTCAATGATATCCTTAGGTAAAACGGTTAAGGAAAATATCCCGAGACAAGCACACGATTCAATACAGACAAAACTCAGAATTCATGCATATCACAAGTATTCTTACGATACGGCAATGACGTGATAGTTCGAATAAGTAACATGCTAAACAAATTCGATACAAAAATAATCTTCGAGCCGACTTAAAATATAGCTCGATCTCTAAGGCCTGTAAAGGATGTAATACCACTGCAAATCGGGTGTCTATAAAATCTAATGCAGCTGTGATTTAGCCAACGTTAAACAAACGAAACAGCCCATACCCACTCGACCGATGAAACACGTTAAAGCTGTAAAACGTGCAGTAAGAAAATCGGCTATCTGTGAACACATATTTGGTTAGTGGAATTAACCACTGAGTGCAGTTTTAAAATCCCATTGTTCTATCCAAAGAACAACTCTACTTTCCTCGCATGATCCGGCAAGCCATTGAAATAAGAAGAAACCCGCATTTTAATCAAGACGACGGTTACAAACTCATCCTAAAATGATCTCAATGCCCATCACCGAGCGCAAGAAGATAACACAGATACAGTGAGAGTTGTGTGCACGGCACATTTTTGAAATTCGCACTCGCCGAACCCGACGTCTCATCTCCGTTATAATCTGGGACGAAACAGCATCAGTTCACCGCCTACCCGGATGGCGAATGTCAGTACTTCAGTCTACCCTGGACAACGGCGGTTGCAACATCGCCGAAACATCGGGTGCTACGTCGGATGTTATTTATAATATATTTTAGCTAATTTATAATTGTGTCGGCTTTGTGCGCAAATCAAAGAAACGTTTGAACAAGCGTTTTATTTTGTTTATTTAGTTGATAGGAATCCCTATACTTGATTAATTTTCAATTTCAATTTCAATTTCAATTTATTTCCAAAAAAATCTTAACAGATTGTAGAAACTTAATATTTAGGTACATTTAAATTACAGTATATTAGTTCGTTTTTACAATATTTAAATTTATCACCACGTACATACAGTTACTTCTTTATTGCTTTTAGGGCATCCAAATCATTTTTAAGATTTATTTACTAAAACCACAAATTAAAATAATTGATAAAAATAATCAAGAAATTAAAATCAGCAAAAGTCAGAATAATTAAAAAATGCTACTTAAAATTGTCAAAAAAATGACCAAAAAATTTGAAAAATTATTTAAAATTAACAAACTCATCGATCGAGTAAAAAGCTTTGTCTAATAAGAATTCTTTAAGTAACTTTTTGAATAAGCTTTCCACTTGAATAGTTTTTAAACTTTCTGGTAGCCTGTTAAAGTAATATGGCCCTGAGTATTTTGTGTCTTGCCTTGCTGTGTTTAGTTTAACACATGGTATAAAAATGTTTAATTTATTTCTCGTATTTTTAGTATGTGTATCTGAAAACTTTTTATAATTTGTTTCTTTATTTTTAAAAAACTCAGTTAGTAACTTAAAGAGATAGAGTGAGGTTAAGGTGAGGATTCTTAGCCTTTTAAAAATTATGTCAAAACTAACAAAAAATACAAACATAATATTTAAATATATACCTATTAGGGTATAAGGTATGAACGTCGGTATTGCAAGGTATGAACGTTGAACATCCAAGCACAGATTTTGTAGGTTATACAGAGGAAATCAAATTTTCGAATATTTTCTATCGAAATTGTTATGGCAAGAGTGTGGATGCGGCATTATGCTTATTTGATTCCATCACCCAACTGGGACTGACCCATTTTGGAGTGGACAGGGTTTTTTTTTTTTTTTTTTTAATTTGTTGAGTGGAGCTTTTCTAAGGTCTTTATGAGCCTTGTAACACTGCGACCATTGCTGATATATTGTGTTCGCCACCTACTATAGTTCTGCGCTAAGCCTCGTGTCATTTAAGAACCGCAGGAGGCTTTTAGCGCCAGATTGTTTTACCTCCTCAGGTTGGAGGTAATGACCACCCAAGTGGGTGTATCTTTTACGCATCAGCGGGCCACACTCGCACATGAGGTGCTGGGGAGTTTCCTCTGCTCCTTGGCAGAACCTGCACATTTTTGTGTCTCTGAGCTTGAGGTTGTAAATGTGTTTGTTCAGGCCACAATGCCCCGTGAGCGCCCTGGCGTGTTGTTCCAGTGGTTGACGGATTGTTCTAAACACATTTGTTTGAGCATTAGGTTTGCAAGGCTTTTTGGTACGGCACAGCAAGGTTCAGGGCCGTATAACGTTCCCTTTGCTCCCGTCTTAGCAAGTTCATCGGCTTTTTCATTTCCCTCGATTCCTGCATGGCCGGGAACCCTTCGTAGAATTACCCTGTTCTTTTCGCCCAGGGAATTCAGTAGTAATATGCAGTTTTGCACTAGCTTTGAATTAATGGTATTCGAGGCTAGTGCCATAAGAGCTGCTTTACTATCCGAGTGGATATAGATACTGTGGTTGGCGTAGTTCTTATGGAGGTTGATATCCGCATATTCAATAATGGCGTATACCTCCGCTTGGAATATGGAGGCGTATTTCCTCAAGTTTACACTTCTTTCGACGTTTGGTCGCTCTCCATATATACCGCAGCCTACGTCAAGTCCCGATTTGGACCCATCAGTATACCATTTAAGGCTACCGGCCTCCCGTCGCAGTTGGCTTTCTAGCCAGTCGTCTCTGGGCGGCGGTTCCACTGTAAAAGTTTTTCAAAGTTTAGGAGTGGAAGCATGGTGTCTGATACCATGTTGAGGGTTGGATTTTCACTGACTGAGTCAAGAACTGATCTTAGTGTTTGTGAGATCCAGTTTACCTTCTCTCGGGCAGATAGCCTGTACATGCTGGCTTTCGCCACCTGTTGCAAACGAATGTGTAGGGGCGGTAAGTTCAGCAGTGCATCTAGAGCTGCTCCAGGAGTGGAGGACATTGCGCCTATTGTTTAGTTTGGTAATCACTTGGATATTGTTTAGTTTGGACAGGGGTTGCTGCTATATCTGTTTCAAGATCATTTGGCTAAACAAATTTTCTAAACAATTTTCTAAACAAACGAACATGATATATACGAACCAGCCCCTGGAATATGTCTGATAGCATCCTTCAGAATGAACTTCAACCTATGTTGTTGATTAAAAGCATCTACGACGATTCTCCAACTTGGCTTTTCTTTCGCTATTTCTTTATATTGTGTTCCTTGGAGATTTTTTAACGGTCTGGATATGCTTGGTATATGGCCATTCGGCAATTCCCCGTTGCAGTGGGAGTTCCCGTTTGAGTTGAGGTCTTTCTGTTTCGGATTGCCGTCGATCAGCTGTTCGATGGACCTATAAAATATTAACGAAAGCGTGAGTTTAAAATTCGCAATTCCAGTGGTAAACAGCACATTTACTCGAAGACAATATTTTTTTATTGTCCAGAAAGTTTACAACTATATCTGAAACCAGGAAACAGATCGAAAATAATGTCAGACTTCTGGACATTGGACGCTCAAACCTGAAGATATTATTACTGTTTTACGGTGAATATAGTATATATGAAGCTCTACAATATGTAGGTTTATTAAAATGGTTAATACCAAAAACACATCCTTAAAAACAAGCTTTTAATAAAATGCTCTGTCCCGATCTAAGCCTGGGTGCAGCAGCCATGTCACAGTGGAACTTAGAACAGCCTATCATAATTGAATGCGTATACAAAATTTCGTGTCTGTGCTGTTGACCGTTGAGGAAACCCCTCGTCGGGAGCCAACCCTGAACGCAGCAGCCATGCCATGGTGAAACTTAGAACGGGCTATTATAACTGAATGCCTGTATAAAATTTCGTGTCTGTACTATTAACCGTTGAGGAGTCCCCTCGTCGGGAGCCAATCCTGGGTGCGGAATCAGGTCATGCTCCATAAAAATGCATTGTCATTGGAACTGAACCAACGTGTAAAATTTCAACTTCATAGGATAAGAGGAAGTGGTTCTAATACTGCTTGCAAGATTAGACCTAAGCAAACACACTGTCAAACATTGCAAGGTAAGTAAAAGCTTGTAAAAAGTCTACGACTGTAGCCGCAGGGAGAGTTCACTGGGTGCCTTCTATGTGTTAGTCCCTCTTCGAGGAGGTTACCGGATGGGAGCTGAAGTATGAGTTGAGCCGACCTAAAAGCATAGACAGACCATCAGGCCCAAGCTGCACGGCAACGCTAAGAACCAATGTTACATTCACTATAGACGAATAAAACAGAATTGAAAATGCAATTCCGTTAATTTTATCCCAACGGAAAATGGTAACCCAGCGAATCGAACCCGGTACCTTACAATGTAAGATCAGGCGACCTAACCACTGTGCCACCCATCCATTACATATTATACTAGTGGAATGTTATTCGGCGATGCTCGGGTATCCGTTTCTTTCTTCTCCCCTCTCGTTCTTCTATCACCCCCCCCCCCCCTTCGAAGTAGCCTATTTTAATTGCCGATTTAGTGAGTTAATAGGCCCTTGCTGAGTTGGCCACGAAGACCCATTCTGTTCAGGGTTGGTCACACTCACGGGTCAACACCTATCCGACGGCCTCCACGCATGAAGTGCGAGCCCAGGCAGGAGCTAGTTTCCTTTAGGAGTCAACCTTCTGGCGCTCCTGGACGGTCTGCGCACCGTACGGCATAATCCAATCGATTGGGCACTCTGACTAACAGTCGGGGGAGTCTGGAAGAAGTACTGTTTCCTATAAAGCGGGGGAGGTTGCGGACCTTACGGCGACTGCTCCTGAAACGATCATCGGCTACCCGATACTGGGAGAACATCCGGGCAAAGGATGCCGTGGTCCGCGATAGATTCGGTATACACCGTTTCACCGCTTCGTAAGGGAGAGGACCGCGCAAGCGACCTCGAACTCGTAACCAATCGAGAGACTGGAGTAATCTCGTCGCAATCGGAAGTAAGGGCGTGAGTGTAAGCCCGCTGGGTAACACTCCTGGCTATCTCGCGGTTAAGGCGTTGGCCTCTTACGGGTTTGTGGCGGAGCTAGACGGTGGACTGTTTTTGTCCTAAGTCTTCTGCGCTCACTCCAGGGAGATAGAACGACTAATCGTTAAAACTTCCTGAGGTGACGGGCTCGCCCGCTGTAGTCGACAACTCAAGTTGCCGATTGTATACGCATTCAATTATGATAGCCCGTTCTAAATTTCACCGCGACAGGGCTGCTGCACCCAGGGTACTCCTCAACGGTCAACAGCACAGGCTCGAAATAGTGTATACGCATTCAGTTATGACAGCCCGTTCTAAGTTCCACTATGACATGGCTGCTACACCCAGGGTTGGCTCCCCACGAGGGGACTCCTCAACGGTCAACAGCTCAAACACGAAATTTTGTATATTAAGTCAATTATGTTAGCCCTTTCTACGTTTCGCCATAACATGGCTGCTGCACTTATTTTAAAGATGGAGTTGGTTTTTTTTTTTGTTAAAATGTTGTCTATTATTTGACATTTCGACAATTATTTGATACTAGCTGCGCCCAGCGGTTTCACCCGCGTGGTGATGGAAAATTGTGATAATGATGATAGAAAACCATGTATCTTTATAAATTATAGCCTATGTGTTATTCTGATGAGTAAGCTATATTATTGTAAAGTTTCATCAAAATCCATTCAGTAGTTTTTGCGTGAAAGAGTAACAAACATCCATACATACATACAAACTTTCGCGTTTATAATATTATTAGGATAGTAGGATAGAATTTAAATTTCGAATGTCACTTTCTTAGATTTTTTCCTACTTACTTGACAGTTATCGTTATATTTTAGATAATTCACGCTATATCTTTATAAATTATAGCCTATGTGTTATTCTGATGTGTAAGCTATATTATTGTAAAGTTTCATCAAAATCCATTCAGTAGTTTTTGCGTGAAAGAGTAACAAACATCCATACATACATACAAACTTTCGCGTTTATAATATTATTAGGATAGTAGGATAGAATTTAAATTTCGAATGTCACTTTCTTAGATTTTTTCCTACTTACTTGACAGTTATCGTTATATTTTAGATAATTCACGCTATATCTTTATAAATTATAGCCTATGTGTTATTCTGATGTGTAAGCTATATTATTGTAAAGTTTCGTCAAAATCCATTTAGTAGTTTTTGCGTGAAAGAGTAACAAACATCCACACTTACATACAAACTTTCGCGTTTATAATATTAGTAGGATAGTAGGTTAGAATTTAAATTTCGAATGTCACTTTCTTAGATTTTTTCCTACTTACTTGACAGTTATCGTTATATTTTAGACAATTCACGCTATATCTTTATAAATTATAGCCTATGTGTTATTCTGATGTGTAAGCTATATTATTGTAAAGTTTCATCAAAATCCATTCAGTAGTTTTTGCGTGAAAGAGTAACAAACATCCATACATACATACAAACTTTCGCGTTTATAATATTAGTAGGATAGTAGGCTAGAATTTAAATTTCGAATGTCACTTTCTTAGATTTTTTCCTACTTACTTGACAGTTATCGTTATATTTTAGATAATTCACGCTATATCTTTATAAATTATAGCCTATGTGTTATTCTGATGTGTAAGCTATATTATTGTGAAGTTTCATCAAAATCCATTCAGTAGTTTTTGCGTGAAAGAGTAACAAACATCCATACATACATACAAACTTTCGCGTTTATAATATTAGTAGGATTTCGACAATTTAGGTACCCTATGATAGCTTGGATGAAAGTCATTCTAACAATAAAACACATTTCGAAATAGGTTCAAGCGTTTAGAAGTTATGGTGGAACAAAAAAACATACATATTAGGACTAATTAATACGAATTAACATATTAGGACGAATTAACTAAGAAATACCGTAACTTATACTTCTAGTCATTTACCAAATTGCAAAATACTTCATGTCGAAGCGTCATCATTAGGCTTCAATCATCAGTCTGTGTCATTTTGTTGAAGTGTCAACAACGGTAATTTTGTTAGCTTCAAAGATGTCGAAATTTGAGCCGACAAAACATCATTTGCGGGAAGCAATGCTTTTCTGCTTTCATCTTAAGAAAACTGCCGCAGAATGTCTTAGATTGCTGCTGGAGGCCTACAGGGAATTTACTCTGACAGAAAGGACTGTTGAGACTTGGTTTCTCCGATTCAAAAGTGGTGATTTCGACCTGCAAAACAAAGAGCTCCCAGGCCAGGAGCAAAAATTTGAAGAAGCCGAATTAGAGTCCATACTCCATGAAGATTCGCGTCTGACGCTGGAAAAGGTAAGTGAAGTGCTCAATGTTCATCCCTCAACCGTTTCGAGACGTTTAAAATCTATGGGAGTCATTCAAGCGCCATCTGAGCGCCTACAGAACGTTTGCATAAGGTACATATTCAATCTGAGGAAGTATGACCATGTTTCCGAGTACCGATCAAAATTGCAATGGCTTCGTATACGGGACCGTAGAAATTTGCATATCCTTTCACTTCTATATAATGTCGTACACAATCCTACATCTCCCTCCTACCTCAACGTGGCTTTTACCGGGTTAGGAAGTCATGGTCTCCCACTTCGTTTAAGTCAGAATAATATCCTACGTATCCCAAAACACAATACCACTTTTTTTTCCTACTCCTTCTCCGTACATGCAGCTCGACTGCTGAATCAGCTTCCTTCAACTATTCGAGGCGCTAGCTCGCTGTTCACCTTTAAGCAATCATTGAAAAAGCACTTCCTTTCACAATAAATATGAATCATAAATTCTAACCTTTCCGTTATCCCCTCCCTTTCCTTACCTTATTTTGGCAGTTTATTTATTTACTTATTTATTTATTTATTTATTTATTAATATATCAAAATATGTATGTACCTACATATAATATGTCCAACTCAAAAATTTATTTATATATTTACTGTTTACTTTAGATACACACACAATGCTTTAATTTCAAATTTAATTTTAAGCTATAATTTTGTTGCCTACTCTTCTTTTCACACCAGCATGTTGGTTGACTGGAAGATATTGTTGTAGTGTAGCAATAAGTCCGTCATTGTACCTTATTTTTATTGTGCAATAAAGAGATTTTCATTCATTCATTCATTCATTCAAAAGGAAGGGCATTGGGTTCCTCACGAGTTGAAGCCAAGAGACATCGAAAGACGTTTCATGACTTGTGAAATGCTCCTTTTTTTGGGTAGTCTTGTAAAAACTAGTTAAATCAATTTAAATATATAACCACAAACCTAGAACGCATTATAAGAAAGGGTTTCCTAGTCGCATGATAGACACATAGCCATACATAGTTCCAATCTACTCGCGTTCTATGATTCATGACCAGGATGGACATTTCTTCCGGGTTTATATAGTCTCCGTGTATAAAGACTTTTGTTCCAAAAACAAGCTGAAGCAGCGCCTGCAAATAACAGAAATCGGTTGTGTCACTCAAAGACTTTCCCAGCAAGTAGCCAAGTAGTTGGGATGGGTTGGGCCAAAAGCTTACAGATGGCGTTAATATTTGATTAAAATACATTGCGGAAATTAAACTTCTTCTCATTCTCTTTCACCGTGCATGGAGCCCGTCTTTGGAATGCGTTGCCGAAAAATGTGAGAACCGCTCCAAGCATAACAACTTTTAAAAACAGACTCAGAGAGCATTTGAAATCCTCCAGATAAATTCCCTTTCCCCTCCCATTCCCCTCCTTTTAAACCTTTAGCGTCCTTATAGGTGTTAGATTATTTTGATGTGGCAAATCGATAGAAGAAGTATATACTTCTTTCTATCCTCCTCTATTTTATTTGTCATACTCTTTATATAGGTTAAGTTATGAAGTCTACTCGCAAATAATGTTCTTACAATAGTATAGGTTAGCTCTAAAATATTGCCTGCAGGCAATAAGCTCGCCTTTTCTTAAGAATAAAGAGTTTTATTATTATTATTATTATTATTATTATTATTATTATTATTGTAGCTTTTAGGATGACTTTTTAATTAGTGAATTCCTTGGCTTGGGTAATTCAGTACGAGCAAATAAGCAACTTTTGATAGAAATTTTTGAAAAAAAAAATCGCAATATTTTATACACCGATAGATGGCGCAACGCGCTCACCTCATTTTGTACCTTAATTTATATCAAATTTCAAAAAAAAGTATTTTTTCGTAAACAAAATGGAAATGTGTTTTTTCAAAATATTCTTATTAAAAGTTGATTTGTTCGTACTGATTCACCCACTTCAAAGTGTCACTAATTACAAACTCACCCTGTCGAATATTCGAGATAGACATATCGCTAGTGTGCAGCGGAAGCTTTAACCAAGCTCTGAAATTTCGATTGGAACAATAGAAATTAAACTTGAATTTGAGAAACTGCTATATTTACCGTTGGGTAGAGCTCCCACATTGCGAAGACTTTGTCTGTCCATTTTCTGAAGAATCTATTGCTCAGGAACAAAAGAGGAAGCATGGGGCAATACAGTGTGAAGAAACCTGGAAAAACATCAATGCATTAGGTACTTGAGAGTTGACAACTACAACTAATACGGGCGAACCCGTTATCCCAGGAAGGTGTAACGATATTGGTTCATTCTTCCAACCATGGGGTAAACGCAGAGACTTAGCGGCAACACAGTCATAGTAAAATAATAATAGTAGGACATCTCGAGCTCGATTTTGAAATAAGTACCTACCGACCCAAAATATAGCTCGATTTTTGAGGCCTTTAAAGGATGTAATACCACTGCAAACCCCGGGTGTGTATAAAGTCGAATTCAGCTGCGGTCTAGCCTACGTTGGACAAACGAAACGTCCCATAGCCACGCGACTGTCAGAACACATCAAAGATGTTAAAAACGTTCAGCGAGAAAAATCGGCGATCTGCGGACATATATTGGATAGCGGAAGTAACCACTGGATGCAGTTTCAAAATCCCATTGTTCTATCCAAGGAACAAATCTACTTTCCTCGCATGATCCGGGAAGCCATTGAAATAAGAAGAACCCCGAACTTCAATAGAGACGACGGCTACAAACTCTCTTCTACGTGGAACCCTCTTCTTCAAATGTTCCCGCCGCCGAACGCCGAGCAGTTGAACCGTGAGTTGGGCAGACCAGAGTTTGGCCAATACCATCCAAGCTGCACAACACCATTAGGAATCTGGCATTAAGCACTGGGATATGAACGAGTACTTGCAGATTTATTTATTTATTTATTTGTTTCAAATATTATTCAAGACCATTACAGACGAATCCGATTCGCCCTTCCATAATAACTGACTTACATAAGTATATTAATGTTAACATTGAACAAAAAAAACGTAAAAATATAAAACTAAGAAAAACAAAGATTAGGATAAACATGAGATAGCAGGGAGTTGCCTTTTTAGCTGCCAAAGGGATATACAAAAGATGTCTATTTCTGTGGGTAAGGAATTAAGAAGAGCTATAACCCTCCCCTGTGGCCTGTCTACAAAAATATTTGTACGATGGTACGGCACATTAAATAATAGATGCGATCTCCTCGCTGTGTAATTTACCGGTACGTACAATTCAAACTTACATAGTATATCTGGAAAATAAATAGTTCTTTGAATTAATTTATATGCAAATATAATTAAAGAAATATATAAACGCGTTTCAAGAGTGTTGTATCCTACCATTCCCAGCACAAAATCTGTAAGTATTTTCTGTAATAAATGTATCTTAAAATTTTCTGTCAAATACAACAAGCGAACCCATCACCTCAGAAAGTATTAACGAAATTTATCATTTCCGGGTCTCCTGTGAGGTGAGCGCAGAAGACTTGAGAAGAAAAACAATCCACAGTATAGCTACGCCAAATGCCCGTCAAAGACCAACGCCTTACGGCTAGGCACCGGGAAAGGTATTCAGCGGCAGCCTCGCCCCCTGACTGCCAGTTTGGAAGGATATCTCCGTCTGTAATTAACCCTCAGGAAACCTCCCCTCCTGACTGGTTACAGGATCGCGGTCGCTTCTACAGACCTCTCCCTTATCCTTTCCCTACCCTGGCTCTCACTTCTGCGTGGAGGCCGCCGGATAGGTGTTGTGACCCGTTAGTGTGACCGACTTTAGTTCCCCAAATGCTCGACCTCGACGCTGGACCATCTGAATGTTTTGTTTTCACTTGTACACCAGATGACCGATAGATAAGAGGTCTAACCATCATTTGTCAATATACAATAGAATTGGCCATTGTCAAGGTTCAATAATGAGGCTCGACCATAATCTTTATAGCGCGAGGTCAGAATTCGTCAACCATACGTTCAACTTAAGTTAATCAACTTAATTAAGTAAGAAAAAATCACTCACCCATAACAATACTGCCGTACCATAGTCCGGCGAAGGTTACCCCCTTCAAAACGTTAAGCGAAATCATTTCGGTATTTCACATCTTTCACAGAATAATTAAACAGAACGTCCCCTCCAGGCGAACTCTCACCCTCCACTACCGCACATTCTGAACGATCCGGAAGCCTTACGAATCGAAAGAACGGCGGCTTTCGTAGGGTTTCTTCCTTGTAAACCAGTTAATCTTGTAAGAACACATTATAATCACTGATGTAGCTTTAATATGAATTTTATAGGTGAAGGTTTTGATGCGGGGCTGCTGAAGAGGAAAACTTGTAGTGTGAATATTGCCCTATTCGTCAAATAGGACAGAGCATTCTGTGCCGGAAAATCGTAAACGGAAATAGGGTGACTAAGCATTGAGGCACTTCTAAAATCGACCAATTGTTTTTGCTTATCTATTTATATAAAACAAAGTCGGGTTTGTTCGAACACTTTTAACTCGAGAACGGCTGGATCGATTTTCATGGTTTTTGATTTGTTGTATTTGTCTCCATCCCGAATAGCAGAATAACTATTAAAAACATTGGAAAATTACCGAAAAAAATAAATAAAAGAAAAAACATTTTCCCATACATAATGTTTCCAAAAATATAAAATAAAAGAAAATTTCCTGAAAAAATAAAATAAAAGAAAAAACATTTTCCGAAAAATTAAATAAAAGAAAAAACATTTTCCCATACATTTTATTTTTTCGGATTTTTTTCCCATACATATTTTGTTTCATAAATCTTATCTATATATATAAAACAAAGTCGGGTTTGTTCGAACACTTATAACTCGAGAACGGCTGGACCGATTTTCATGGTTTTTTCATGGATTATTTCCATTTTCATGGATTAAATCATCACATGGTTGGTATTTGTCTTCGTCCCGAATAGCAGAATAACTATTAAAAACAAAAATTGGAAAGTTGACGATCCCTAAATATGTAGGGCGATATCGCAAATCCGCAGCAACAAGGGCGCAAGTGAAATAATGAAAATTTGTTAAAAAAATGTTAAAAGATTTGGTAATTAAATGTAATTAAATGTGTTAAGAGTGCCTAGCAGACATCAAATTAAAAAAATCTAACTCAGTTTTAAATTAAATTAATTTAAAACAATGTTACCTTCAAACTATGTTTGTTACAAACAGTGAATAGAAGAGTAGTATCATGAAGATTAGTAGAATAGTAGAAGATTAGTATAAATAAAACGTTAATATCATGAAACATTAGACATTTACCTAAAAATAGCATTTCTGATTAAATCATTTCTAGAGTGTATATACACATATATAAGGCTTTCGAGTAAGGGCGGGTCGATGCTGACAGTCTATGGCGGCCATGTTGTTTTGGCGGCATCTGTCTATCCCTTGTTTATTATTCAGTCACCAATGCCAAATCACCATGGCAAGATACACGATTGAGCAGCACGTTAAAACTTTATTATCAAAATGAGTGTTCATTATCGAAATGAGTGTGCATGGTTACCTACCTCTCGCGGAGGTGACGTGAATCGGCCACCAAGATCGTGCGATTTGACCTTGCTAGACTTTTCTTGTGAGGTTTTCTAAGGTCGCAGGTCTATGTCGATCCCAGGTCGATCTTTTTGAGCCGCAATCGATCGATTCCCTCAAAGTCAACATAGCCCAGGCCATCGCTCAAATTCAACCGGATCTATGCGGCAGAGTCATTCAAAAATGGACCTCTCGGATTTATGCCACCGTGCGAAGCCGCGTCCGAGGTATCAACGATGTCATATTCCACGGATAATGGCATACAAGGGACTTTAAATAAAAAAGAATAAGCAGGAACACCTAGCCGTTCTCTCAATTTGGCGGTTACAGAAAAAAAACACGTTTCAAATTAAAAACTAGATTTTTCTCATTTTTACCTTATGATGACTTTTTTATTTTTCTCTTTTGATGACACATCTACAAGACCAAGAGCTTTTTTTAGACACTTCAAGCAAATTTTTACACCTAGCCTTTCTCTCAATATGGCGGCTACAGGAAAAACACGATTCAAATTAATATATTCTTGTTGACTAGCTGAAACCCGTCGAAATCGACGCTCACTATATTTATTTATTTATTTATTTTATTTAAGAATTAATTACTATGAAACATTGATTAGCTTATAAAAATAACAGGAACCGAATGGTAAAACCTTAACCTTTTGCTTATTTGTTTCTGTCACCCAACTGGGACTAGCCCGTTCTAGGGTGGACAGGACTCCAATATTACAATCAAGTTTGCTTGATTGCTTGGTTGCTTACAAATATACAAGTTTTAGTAAAAAGCTAATGACGCTAAATGACACTAAATGAAGCTAATGACAGCTAATGACAGTAATGTTCCAAAAATAAACGGAAACATACTTCTTACTTATCCAGAAATAATATTTCTTGGATTAATTCGATTACGTAGTGGTGCCTTGCTCATTTGATCTACGATCAGGAATGTCACCAAGGTCTTGGAGAAAACAGACAGCAACAATCGAAGAGCCACGCGTACGGTGTGACAAAAAGAAAACCTAAAGTTTTGCGCCAATTCAGCTTTCTTTAAAATTTGTGTTTTAACTATATTGAGTAAAAAAAATGGTTTTGCCACCCCTAGACTTTTCCGGCAATCAGACAATCCCCTCACTTCCCAAACCTCCTAAACCTCCAATTCTTAACCCCCCTCATCTCCCCTCCCTCCTTGCCACCTCCCCCCAAACCTTCCCCACTCAACCATTCCTTTCTCACTCTCTTCCCCAAACCCCCATACTCGCTCTTCCTACCCCCTTCCCAACTCCCCATCCAACCCTCGCTCTCTCTTTCTCTCTCTCCCTCTCTCTCTCTCCTTCTCCCCCAACACCCCTATCTCCCTACCCCCCCCCCCCCGCCCCCAACTCATCCCACTCACACTCCTAACAACCCCCTCCTCGCTCCCACTCTTCACCCCCCCCCCCACTCCCGCCTCCTCCCCTCCGCGCGGAAACCCAGCACATTGCACTATTATTCATTTTTTTTCTCTTTTAATGACTTTTTTATTTTTCTCCTTTGATGACATGTCTACAGACCGAGAGCTATTCTTAGACACCTTAACCAAATTTTTACACCTAGCCGTTCTCTCAATTCGGCGGTTACTGGCAAAACAGGTTTAGGTACTGTGTGATGTTGATTTTTCTGTGTTGATGACTTTTTTCAATTTCCTCCTTTGATGACACATCTACAGACCGAGAGCTTTCTTTAGACACCTCAACTAAATGTTTACACCTAGCCGTTCTCTCAATATGGCGGTTACAGGAAAAACACGTTTCAAATTAACATACAGATATCGCTAATACCTCAAACACAGCTTGTTTTATCGCACAGACTGTCAACATCGACCCGCCCTTATTGGTAAACCGTATATTAGTAAAATGTAAAAATTGTGGTCACCCTTCACCTTCCAGAATATCGAGCGCCGAGCGCGCAGTCCGACTATTCAAATAACTTTCACCCACCCAGTATTTATTCTCAGAGAAACTCTGAAGGCGCCCTCTAGTCATGCCAATTTGGCCCTTATTGTATGCGGCGGAAGGGTCGATTTCGCGCGGATGCTGCGTGCGCCGGTAGCTAAGCTTCCGAGCCATTTGAAAATCAATACAGCCTCCTACAAACGGTCCAGCGGGCGAGGCAGACGGAGGGATGGTCGCTTCTCCCTCTGTCGCTGTGCTCAGCCCGCGACTATAGATACAAGCCGTGGAAGCGAGTTAGTAGTTTCCAGGTTTACCGCGCGGTCGCGGCTGCATTATTATCATCTATAGGTACTAATATTATAATGAAGTAATATTTGTAATTTTGTATGTAGGGGGTAATCTCCGAAACTACTAAACCAATTTTAAAAATGATTTCACTAATGGATACCTCTATTATCGACAAGTGCTATATACTATATTTTATTGTGATAAATATTGGTTTTACGCTTTTAAAATTGTAATTGTTTAGCACTTAAAAAATGAGAGTCCACTAGCAGCGTAAAACTGATGAGTATATGGTATATCACGGGCACGCGTTTTTTAAATTATAACTGTTTAGCACTTAGAAAATTGAGTGTCCACTAGCAGCGTAAGCCTGATGGGTGTGTATCACGTTCACATGTTCTTAAATTGTAACTCTTTAGCAATTAGATAATTGAGAGTCCACTAGCAGCGTAAGGCGGATGGGTATATATTACTTGCACATGTTTTTAACATTGTAACTCTTTAGCACTTCTCCTGTCTTTAACAATTGAGAGTCCACCAGCAGCGTAAGGCTAATTGGGTATATAGGTATCACGTGCACATGTTTTTAAAATTGTGATTGTTTAGCACTTAAAAAAAATGAGTCAACTAGCAGCGTAAGGCGGATGGGTATATATCACGTGCACGCGTTTTTAAAATTGCGACTGTTTAGCATTTCAAATTATGAGAGTTCACTAGCAGCGTAAGGCTGATGGGTAATCACGTGTACATGTTTTTAAAATTGTGACTGTTTAGCACTTAGAAAATTAAGAGTCCAGTAGCAGCGTAGGCCTGGTAGATAGTATACTCGTATATGACGTACACATGTGTCCGCTAGCAGCGTAAGGCTGATGGGTATATCACATGCACATGTTTTTAAAATTGTGACTATTTAACATTTAGAAAATTGAGAGTGCAGTACCAGCGTAGGCTTGATAGATAGTATATATGACGTGCACATGTTTTTAAAATTGTAACTCTTTAGCAATTAGAAAATTGAGAGTACACTAGCAGCGTAAGGCTTATGGGTATATACATGGGCATACCCAGCTATTGGCCCAGGGGAGGGGGGGGGGCAAATCAGAAATTTAAGCCGGGTCCACCGCGTACTACACGAAACATTAGGTGAGGTGCATGTAGTGTGTAGTATAGGTGACACCCGCGGGAGATACTACTTTATGGGTAGTAAAATAAAATAAATAATCATATATAAATATATTAAAAATGCATTTATTTAATTTGAATTGTTTAATTAAACATCTATTTAAGAAGTAATTTTCGGCAAAACGGTTTATGACGTATTCTGTGAAAGAATCGCCCAATGTTTACAAGTTTTTTACGTACACTAAGCATACAAAGCCCATTTAACCTGTCTTCGGTCATTGTTGATTTCAGCCATGTTTTAACGAGTCTGAGTGTACTGAATGACCTTTCAATTGTAGCCGTAGAATAAGGCATCGCCAATAAAATTTCTAGTGCTGTTTTCACCTGTGGGCAAAAAGAATCTGCTTGTTGGATTAATTCTGTAATCTCCAAAGTTTCAAAGTCCTCCTGCTTGTTTATCCAAAAAGTGCGCCACAGTTCGGCTTCTGATGTAATCCCTTCTAATTTGTAAAATTTAGATACTTCTTTCATACTTTTTTTTAATTTTAGATCTGTAATTTTTATTATCTGAGCAGGTTGTAACAATGAAAGACCGAACGCTGGTGATTGGTCTTTGCCGAACCTCGCCTCCAATGAGGATGATAACGAATCCAAATAGGACACGTATAGCGAGCGTCGAAAATACTCGCTTAACGAATCAGCTGGATGATTTGCCCTATATTGTTGACGGCTTGCTGTCCTTGGAAGACGCAATACAGGCGACAATAGTAGGTTCCTAGGCATACAAAATCCAGGGGGGCAGCTGTCCTCCCCTGCTCCCCCCCCCCCCCCCTGAGTACGCCCATGGGTATATTATACAGTCTTAGGCATAACGGTAGATGAGAAGCTATGTTGGGAAAATCAGATTGCAAATTTGAGTTCGAGAATTAGAAAGCTGGTTTATGTATTTCTTCGGCTGCGCAACATTCTGTCCAAAACAACCATAAGAATGGTATACATGGCCTTGTGTCAGAGTATATTGTCCTACGGAGTCGCGGCATGGGGCGCTACTACTAATGATAATCTGGATAGATTGACAAAAGCGCAGAAATTATTATTGAGAGTAATTCACAGGAAAAACCGGCGTCATCCATCTATCTGCCTTGTTATTTTCCCAATCCCATGTGCTATCAGCTAAACAGTTATTCATTAAGCAAGCGCTTCTTGCATTCTACAAATCTAGATATGACCACGCCCGAACTCAAAACAATCTGAACACAAGAATGTCCGCGAGTATCAATAATTATATAATTCCGTCAGTCAGGACAACATTTGCCCAGAGACATATATTCTACATAGCCCCAAAATTATATAATTCCCTTAGTGAAGACATGAAAAATTTTCCTAACATAAAAATATTTAAAGCAAACCTTAATAGATGGCTACTTAACAAGGGATATGTAAAATCTGATCAACTTCTTTGCAACGCACGACAACTTATTTAGTATCACTTATCTATTTTTCTTAATTAAATTTTATTAAATTACAACTATACATGTATATATTTATTACATAGCTATATTTTTTATAAAATTGGTATATTTATGTGTATATACAGGTGGTGGGTCCAAATAATTTATTTTAAAAAAAAACACTTCATTTCTTAAAATTGAATAAAAATATGCACATCTAGAGACGGGCCAAATTATCGCCTAGTTAGATGTGCTATTAGCAGTAAAGGTCATGTAAGATGTGTTAAACCTCCCTATATTAATTATTAAATAATTTATATAATTATTATAAGATTACATGACCTATGAATGAACTGTATACCTAATCCTATGTACCTAAATAGATAAATAAATAAATAAATATCACGTGCACATGTTTTTAAAATTGTGGCTGTTTTGTACCAAAATTGACCAGTATATTCTTAAATCTGTTCACTTCAACTAAATCACTTCAACTAAAACTACTTACCAACTAAATCACTTCAACTAAAACTACTTACCAACTAAATCACTTCAAATAAAACTTTATCACAAAGCATTCACTGCACGATTAGTTAAAAAGTGTTTCCTATGGCTCGATTCTGCAGTTGTTTATTGCAATTTAATTTCAACGAATGTTCACGCAGTGGTTTGTTGGTGTTCATGGTATATATACTCGTACATGTTCTTGATGTTGGGCACACTATAATAACCGTGACTCATCTTCTACGTTTCTTTTAGATCTTCTCGCTGCCTGCGTTCCTCTAATGTTGTTAGACGGAGTTCTTTCTGTCGTACTTCGTACGGTTTGTTCCCCAGTGATAGCATTTTGATGTGAAAACGCCTGTAAGTTCGGTTTTGACAGGGTTGCCAGATGTCGCACGGAGTGCAGGCCGTCCAGGAGCGCCAAAAGATTGATTCCTAGGGGAAACTAACCATAAGGCCAGAGTCCTACCCAGGCTCGCACTTCATGCGTGGAGGCCGTCGGATGGGTGTTGACCAGTGAGTGTGACCAACCCTGAACAGAATAGGTCTTCGTGGCCAACTCAGCAAGGGCCCCTTAGCTCCAAGGGCATAAGGCACTGGGAAATGCCGTCAATAACGGCGATGATCGGCGTTTCTGCTGCGGCCACACCTAAATTATCGCGACAATTAACGGCATTTCCCCGGCAGTGTGGCCCGAGCATTATCAATGTTTTGGAAACATCGATTTTCCTTCGTTGATATTTCTCATCTACAGAATGAGTATTTAATTAGTGGCAACCTTGTAATGGCTAAATCAGTACGACGAACTAAAAAACTTTTATTAGTAATGTTTGTTTTTTTTTTATAATCTAAAGGTTTTGAGCAGGATGCGCTATCTAACAGTAGGTAAAATATCGCTAATATTGTTTATTGATGGCGCAATGCTTCTCAAACTTTTCATCCATATATACCTAAGATTTACAAACGTAACAAAAAAACCTTTTTTCCAAAAAAAATATCAAAAATTCCTTTTTTTGTCATACTGATTCATGCACTACAAGGACAAGGATGTCACTAATTAAAAACTCATCCTGCATACATTGGGCTCGATTGCGTTTCTCTTGAACTAAATTCGGAAATTAGTTCGTGTGAACGAGACAGAGCAGTACGTCAGAGCAGAATGTGAAATGAACGGTTGTCACTTATTCGGATTAAAACTACCCACAGAAGATATAGCAGCAAAAATGTTACACTGCACGAAATGTGTTCAATCTTATTCGGGCGTCTATAAGTTCGACAGGTAGTTTTGTGCTGGTAAAATCGACGACAGTTCATTTTATATTTCGTTCTAACGTATTGCTGTCTCGTTCGGCTAAACTAAGTTCCTATTTTAGTTCACAAAGAAATGCAGTCGGGTCCATTATGTTTTCTTTTGCTCCACATATGAATAATAATATTTTATGGAAGTTGATATTTTTTAACACTTTAACCGCTGGCGGCAAAAAGACCGAACGGCCTATTACAGCGGTTGTTCGACTGACCTCCATATAAAGCATGTCCCAGAAGTCGACGTCAAGCCGGAAATGGGTGATAGGGCACACTAGTTCACAGAAAAATATTTAAAAAAAACTAAGCTATTGTCAATCGATTGAATATTTCAGTCGACTAATCAATCACGATTGATTTAGTCACGATTGATTTAGTCGCGACTAACGTTAATCACGACTAATAATCGTTACTAATAATCGTTAATCGTCAATCGTTACTAACTTGCTCTTTAGATACCAACCGACATTTCGTTCTCATCGGTCGCGTTCACGGTCGCGTTCGCGGTCGCGTTCACGGTCGCGTTTGCGGTCCGCACCGACCGCACCAACCGCACCGGCTGCACCGACCAACGAAAAAACGCAAAACTGAGTTGACCGCAGTCGAGAAAATCAATCGCAGACGTTTAATCGTCAATCGCGACTAACGATTGAAACTAATCAATAGTTAGTCGCCGATTGACGATATAAATAAATACAAACGGAGCTGCCATGGAATTCACCGACCGGAGTCGGGCCCATCATAATACTATTTTTTACACTTCTGGGGGGTGAGCAGTGGATTCCGGACTTACGAACCGGCTGTGGTAGGTTTAGGACAGCTGTCTTGCCACATGTGAGCGTTCACCTTGCCACCCATTCACTCCCCCTTCGAAGCCATAGAATTTGAGATGCGCAAATCGCAGTTTTAGATAATTTTTCTAAGAAAGAGTTGATTATTTTTCTGGAAAGGCCAAGATCTTTAAAGAGGTGAAATAGAGATTTAGCTGGCAGGCCACGAGCGCCAACTTCCACCGCGTGAAGGTGAACAGTGAAGCCGTTCCGGGTTACGGCATTTGCAAGATCATGGTATTTATTTAATTTGTACTCGTGGTCTTTTGGGATATTTGATTCCCATGGAACAGTTAATTCTACAATAAGAGCCACCTTCCGAGATAGAGAGTAAAGAGTTATATCTGGACGGAGGGCTGTGCATCCGAGACTTTCAGGGAATTTATACTGCTTAGAGACCGAATCAACCTCCAGAATCCAATCTGTAGCTTTCTCGATTATTGAGAAAGGTTTTGTAGTTAAATGTTTTTTGCCTTTAGAGCCATCCCGCACAAACTGTATTGGGGGTTTGGAGGATACTGTCAAACCCTTGTTGGCACGAGCCACTGAGAGACTAATTACCTCGCGAATAACAGCGAGAACTTTGTCATGGCGGTAAGTGTACCGTCCTTGATCTAAGGCCACCTTGCAGCCAGCTAGAATGTGTCTAGCTGTGCAAGGGGTATTGCTACAGAGGGGACAAGAACTATCCTCGGCAAAGCTCCAACGAGCGAGGTTACTGGGGTCTGGAAGTGTATGCTGAAAGGCATTCAAATAAAATTTCAGCATCTCTGGCGTCCAGTCATAGAGCATTACCTTCCAGTGCATTGGAGGCGGAATGCAAAAGTCCCCAATTGTTGTCCAATCATTCTGGCATTGAAGGCCAATAGCATGAGCCATACTCTTGCTGTCGTAATCTCCCCGCAAAAGAGACTTCTTCAAGTCCACGTCGCTCGTGGTTGTACTGCCATACCCCAGACCAGTGCCATTCTGGCTGATTCCAGTAAGGAACTTTTTGTGGAAGTCTACGCGGGCTTGTAGATCATTTGAATCACTACGGCCACTTATTACGTGCTTCGATATTGCCGGATCTTTGGAATTGCACAGAATCGAATTTTTGGTTATTCTGGAGTTGGCGTAGAGCAGAGAGGGCAGTTTAAGCGCTAGCCCAAAATTTTGTTTGGACCTGAAGAGAGTCGAGGGGTCAGCTGGTTTGGCTAAGGACAGCCAGGATTTTAAACTAGCTGTCACCAGCGCATCTAGACGGGACAGTTGGGTTTTGGTAAAATCGTAAATAAGAAAGGGCCATGACAAATGTGACGTTAGATAATTGTCATAGATCCAGGCCTTACGAGGGCCAGAAATTAGCAAGGCATCTATTTTCGCCAGGCAACTTTTGAAATGCTCTATAACATGATCGCCCGAGACGTCTTTTCCCTGATGGGTGATTTTTCTGCCGAGGAATTTGAAATGATTGTTTGGGTCTATAAGGGAGATATTAGAGCCCTTATAGACCAATTTGGGGTCATAGGATGTAAATTTTGTGCCCATGCGGGCGAGTCCAAGGCAAAAACATTTGGAGGGCTTCACTTTTATACAGCCTGACCAGTCGCAGAAAAGCTCCACTTTCTGTAATAGCAGGGAAAGCTGCTTGGGGCTTCTGGTGATGAAAGTTAGGTCGTCGGCAAAAGCGAGGCACGACGAGGTGTATTGGCCGTCTGTTTTAAAACGGTAGCCCCACTTCCTGTCAAACTGGGTCAGGCTTTCCAGAAGTATATTAAAAACTATATTAAAAATCGTCGGGGAGAGGCAACAGCCCTGAAATAGTCCAATTGAATATGGTATAGAGCGGGTAGTCCATTCTTGCGTTTTAACATGGAAAGTCAGACAGTTGTAGTAGGAGGCTACAATGTCACGCACGACTGGTGGGAAGTTGTACCAGCGGAGTGCAAAGTGGAGGAGACTGTGTCGGACTGACCCAAAGGCATTCTCTAGGTCGAGCCAGCATACATTGATTTGGCGTTCGTGCTGTCTCGCATCCTTGATGGCAGCAGCCAGGAGAGAGTTGTGCTCGAGGCAGCCCGAGACGCCGCGCATGAAGCCTTTTTGAACTGATACTCCAAGGTACTCATTCCGGTGCATGAATTCGCTCATCCTCGTGTGGACTATGCTAAAAAAGATTTTGGCCACAGTGTCTGTGAGAGCAATGGGCCGAGCGTCCTTTGGTCCGGTGCAAACTGGGACCTTCGGAATTAAGATGACTGTCGCTCGGCCAAAATTCTGTGGGACTACACCGCTATTCCATATATTTCGGAAGATGGATCCTAAATATTGCAGAAGGCAGGGGCATTTTTTGTATACTAAATAGGGAATACCATCGGGACCCGGAGTAGAGCCCGATGGCTTCCTCTTTACTTGATTAAGAATCTCATCTAGAGATGGAGGTTGAGAAGCAAAAGCTACCGTAGGCAGGGGCGGAGGTGTAATGCCCGGCGGAGGGCTGTAATTATGGAGCCGCATTGGGTCCTCATACGTGGTCGAAAAATATTCCGTGGCCATTTCTTCCGGGATTTGGATTTTTCCCTTGGCGGCAGACAAAACCGTTTTGCTGTAGTTAAAACGGTTTTTGTCGAACCGGGCTTCCTCTTTGGATTTGAGAAATGCTGCCTTGCGCTTGTCGTTTTGCGTTGCTACGCTCTGTATGAGTTTTAGTATAGAGCGGTACGCGCGCGAGAAGTTGTGGCAGAGGGCTTTATCCCCGGCTTTCTTGGCTTCACGTAACTGGCGACGAAGTAGCCGCTTTTGCCTACGGAGCTTTGCCTTAAATGCGTTTTCTCTGTGAACCGGGTCGACATGGGTAGATTTTGGGTAAACACCCGAGAAGTATTCATGGACCGCCACCTGGAAGGACGACAGCTGGACGCTGGCAGGGGCATTACGGTTCACAGAGTGGTCAAGAATAGAAGTTAAATTATTATTATGAAATTCCCAGTCCTCTTTCGCAAGTGAAGGGAATTTTAGAGGAGGGAAGGATACGATTTGCGCGGGTAGAGGAGACCGGTCGGGTGACAAACTGCGGGCAGATGTGGAGTCAAGGGACATGTGAGGTTCAACTCTGTCCGTGACTCCTTGCGACGGTTTAAGACACTGACGTGCAGCGTCGCTATCATCGTGCCCAGCAATGTGTTTTTTTAACCATGCTAATCGTTTATATTGTTTCCCGCAGATAGGGCAAGCAAGGTCCGGTGTCGTTTTAGCCGTGTCGTTGTTTGGGGTTTCAACTGGGGTAGCGGGAATTCTCCCCCCCTGATAGGCCGCTTGGGGGCATATTTCCTTTTTTTTCTTTTTTGCTTTATATATAATCGGGTCTGGCTTGCAAGGCCATCGACCCGATGCGTTCTTTCACGCCGTCCACCGTCTCTCCGGCTGTCACAACTCTTTCGTTGTTGTCATCCTGATGATCAGGGGGTTTACAATAAATACAAACGGAGCTGCCATGGAATTCACCGACCGGAGTCGGGCCCATCATAATACTATTTTTTACACTTCTGGGGGGTGAGCAGTGGATTCCGGACTTACGAACCGGCTGTGGTAGGTTTAGGACAGCTGTCTTGCCACATGTGAGCGTTCACCTTGCCACCCATTCACTCCCCCTTCGAAGCCATAGAATTTGAGATGCGCAAATCGCAGTTTTAGATAATTTTTCTAAGAAAGAGTTGATTATTTTTCTGGAAAGGCCAAGATCTTTAAAGAGGTGAAATAGAGATTTAGCTGGCAGGCCACGAGCGCCAACTTCCACCGCGTGAAGGTGAACAGTGAAGCCGTTCCGGGTTACGGCATTTGCAAGATCATGGTATTTATTTAATTTGTACTCGTGGTCTTTTGGGATATTTGATTCCCATGGAACAGTTAATTCTACAATAAGAGCCACCTTCCGAGATAGAGAGTAAAGAGTTATATCTGGACGGAGGGCTGTGCATCCGAGACTTTCAGGGAATTTATACTGCTTAGAGACCGAATCAACCTCCAGAATCCAATCTGTAGCTTTCTCGATTATTGAGAAAGGTTTTGTAGTTAAATGTTTTTTGCCTTTAGAGCCATCCCGCACAAACTGTATTGGGGGTTTGGAGGATACTGTCAAACCCTTGTTGGCACGAGCCACTGAGAGACTAATTACCTCGCGAATAACAGCGAGAACTTTGTCATGGCGGTAAGTGTACCGTCCTTGATCTAAGGCCACCTTGCAGTCAGCTAGAATGTGTCTAGCTGTGCAAGGGGTATTGCTACAGAGGGGACAAGAACTATCCTCGGCAAAGCTCCAACGAGCGAGGTTACTGGGGTCTGGAAGTGTATGCTGAAAGGCATTCAAATAAAATTTCAGCATCTCTGGCGTCCAGTCATAGAGCATTACCTTCCAGTGCATTGGAGGCGGAATGCAAAAGTCCCCAATTGTTGTCCAATCATTCTGGCATTGAAGGCCAATAGCATGAGCCATACTCTTGCTGTCGTAATCTCCCCGCAAAAGAGACTTCTTCAAGTCCACGTCGCTCGTGGTTGTACTGCCATACCCCAGACCAGTGCCATTCTGGCTGATTCCATTAAGGAACTTTTTGTGGAAGTCTACGCGGGCTTGTAGATCATTTGAATCACTACGGCCACTTATTACGTGCTTCGATATTGCCGGATCTTTGGAATTGCACAGAATCGAATTTTTGGTTATTCTGGAGTTGGCGTAGAGCAGAGAGGGCAGTTTAAGCGCTAGCCCAAAATTTTGTTTGGACCTGAAGAGAGTCGAGGGGTCAGCTGGTTTGGCTAAGGACAGCCAGGATTTTAAACTAGCTGTCACCAGCGCATCTAGACGGGACAGTTGGGTTTTGGTAAAATCGTAAATAAAAAAGGGCCATGACAAATGTGACGTTAGATAATAAATCAACCGCGATTAACGTATTCAATTGTCAATCGTTAGTCGACTAAATTTTTCCCAACAGTGCCGTTACTACAAATCTTTAATTTTTCCCAACTTTATTTTTATTATGTAATCCTGAACAATAGTTCTATAAATTGTTGCTTAAAATGTAAAGCTAACTGTTCCAGCTTGGAAAAAAAAAGTCACTTCTGATAACCAGTATGATAAAAAAAATCACCCGTTTCCGGCTTGACGTCGACTTCTGAGACATCCTGTATATTATATAAATAGATACTACATTAACAATATTAATTATTAGGCAATAAGAGAGAATTCATAAAAAAACCATATTGTTAGTATTTTTATACAAAATTGACCAAAAAAAGGTGCGGCGGGTTAAACGATGAATTTCAGAAATTGATTAAACATTGCCATTTAGTATTTTTCATTTAGATTTAATTAACTTTTTTTATTTGTTTTATTTTTATCATCTATTTTGAGTTATACTAGCTGTTGCCCGCGGCTTCGCTTCGCGTAAAGTTTCGAATCGATTTGGTAATTTAAGTAGGTTTTTTATAGATGCTACCTTTATATAGGTATATAGTGCAAGACGTCCCCCCTCAGATGCACGGTACCTATTTCGTAGACGTACGCGTCCTGTTCCTCGCCACCTGCACCACCTTCCGCTGAACGCTGACCTTGCTCGGCCAGCAGCCGCCGCCGCCCGCTAGATATTTCGAGGTGCTTGAACGATTTACTAATTTCATGATATCTCTAAAAAACCTAAAAACTTAAAGTAAATGGCTAATTGTATCTATATTTAACACCCGTGATAATAGATTCATTTATTTTGATAAGGATTATTATTTTCAACGTTCAACTCTAGGCTCAACTCGTTCAACGCCAGGCGCCAAGTCGTTCAACGCCAGGCTCAAGGAGCATATAACCCTAAAATCCATAAATTAACCGATCCACCTCTCCCCCCTCCTTTTCGCTTCCCTTTCCTTCCTTTCCTCTGCGTCCTTATTTAATTTTAGTCATTTGTTTTGCTTTTTTTATTATCTGTCTTTCTAGTTTCTGTTTGTTTCTTTTTATCATTTGTGTTTTTATTGTTCTTTTGCGTAGCCAACATTCTTAAATATGTTATAAACTTAAGCTATAAGTTAGCTGATATACATTGCTGCAAGGCAATAAGCTCGCCTTTTTTATTTAAAATAGGTTTTTATTATTATTATTATTTTATTTCTAATATCGTCAATAAACACTGCTCACTTTTTTGAGACATAAAAGCAGTTATTGTAGTTTAAATATAAAAGTTGGATGTACGCTGTCGCCAAATTTGTTATAGATCTCTTTAAAACCGATGTCTTTGTCATATATTGTTTTCACATATATTTATCCGTTTCGTCAGCTTACGTCGATAAAGCAACTCGCCAGATAATTTTTCTCCCACTTGATTTACAGATATCGTGACTTCGTATTGAAAATAAATATTTATCACAATAAAATATAGCCTTTAGCACTTGTCGATAATGGAGCTTTCCATTAGTAAAGGAATTTTTGAAATCAGATTAGTAGTTTCGGAGATTACCCCCTACATACATTTAGGATCCATCTTCCGAAATATATGGAATAGCGGTGTAGTCCCACAGAATTTTGGCCGAGCGACAGTCATCTTAATTCCGAAGGTCCCAGTTTGCACCGGACCAAAGGACGCTCGGCCCATTGCTCTCACAGACACTGTGGCCAAAATCTTTTTTAGCATAGTCCACACGAGGATGAGCGAATTCATGCACCGGAATGAGTACCTTGGAGTATCAGTTCAAAAAGGCTTCATGCGCGGCGTCTCGGGCTGCCTCGAGCACAACTCTCTCCTGGCTGCTGCCATCAAGGATGCGAGACAGCACGAACGCCAAATCAATGTATGCTGGTTCGACCTAGAGAATGCCTTTGGGTCAGTCCGACACAGTCTCCTCCACTTTGCACTCCGCTGGTACAACTTCCCACCAGTCGTGCGTGACATTGTAGCCTCCTACTACAACTGTCTGACTTTCCATGTTAAAACGCAAGAATGGACTACCCGCTCTATACCATATTCAATTGGACTATTTCAGGGCTGTTGCCTCTCCCCGACGATTTTTAATATAGTTTTTAATATACTTCTGGAAAGCCTGAGCCAGTTTGACAGGAAGTGGGGCTACCGTTTTAAAACAGACGGCCAATACACCTCGTCGTGCCTCGCTTTTGCCGACGACCTAACTTTCATCACCAGAAGCCCCAAGCAGCTTTCCCTGCTATTACAGAAAGTGGAGCTTTTCTGCGACTGGTCAGGCTGTATAAAAGTGAAGCCCTCCAAATGTTTTTGCCTTGGACTCGCCCGCATGGGCACAAAATTTACATCCTATGACCCCAAATTGGTCTATAAGGGCTCTAATATCTCCCTTATAGACCCAAACAATCATTTCAAATTCCTCGGCAGAAAAATCACCCATCAGGGAAAAGACGTCTCGGGCGATCATGTTATAGAGCATTTCAAAAGTTGCCTGGCGAAAATAGATGCCTTGCTAATTTCTGGCCCTCGTAAGGCCTGGATCTATGACAATTATCTAACGTTACATTTGTCATGGCCCTTTCTTATTTACGATTTTACCAAAACCCAACTGTCCCGTCTAGATGTAGAATTTGGGGGCTAACGGGCCCATGATGAGTTGGCCACGATGACCCATGTGTCCAGGGTCGGTCACACTCACGGGTCAACACCCATCCGACGGCCTCCTCGCATGGGGTGCGAGTCCTGGGTAGGACACTGGGTCAACCAGTCTCCCCTGGGAATCAAACCTCTGGCGCCCCTGGACGGTCTGCGCACCGTGCGGGGTTTGCTCCAATCGGTTGTGCTCTCCGACTAACAGTCGGGGGAGTCTGGGAACTGTACTGTTTCCTATAGAGCGGGGGTGGTTGCGTACCTTATGGCGACTGCTCTGGAATTGACCATTGGCCATCCGATCCCGGGTAAGAGGCGGGCAAAGGACGCCTTGGTCCGCGAAGATTGTACGGTCTGCGCACCGTGCGGGGTTTGCTCCAATCGGTTGTGCTCTCCGTTCCACCGCTTCATAAGGGAGAGGACCGCGCAAGCGACCTCGAACTCGGTACCAATCGAGAGACTGGAGAAATCTGGTCACAATTGGAAGTGAGGGCGCGAGTATCTCGAGCCCGCCGGGTTTACTCCTGGCTAACTCGCGGTAAGGCGTTGGACTCTCACGGGTTGTTGACGTAGCTGAACGTAGTATGTACTGTCCAAAGTCTCTACGTTCACTGCAGGGCGATAGAACGACTAATCGTTAAAACGTCCTGTGGTGACGGGCTCGCCCGTTGTAGTTGACACCGCAAGATGTCCCGTCTAGATGCACTGGTGACAGCTAGTTTAAAATCCTGGCTGTCCTTAGCCAAACCAGCTGACCCCTCGACTCTCTTCAGGTCCAAACAAAATTTTGGGCTAGCGCTTAAACTGCCCTCTCTGCTCTACGCCAACTCCAGAATAACCAAAAATTCGATTCTGTGCAATTCCAAAGATCCGGCAATATCGAAGCACGTAATAAGTGGCTGTAGTGATTCAAATGAACTACAAGCCCGCGTAGACTTCCACAAAAGGTTCCTTACTGGAATCAGCCAGAATGGCACTGGTCTGGGGTATGGCAGTACAACCACGAGCGACGTGGACTTGAAGAAGTCTCTTTTGCGGGGAGATTACGACAGCAAGAGTATGGCTCATGCTATTGGCCTTCAATGCCAGAATGACTGGACAACAATTGGTGACTTTTGCATTCCGCCTCCAATGCACTGGAAGGTAATGCTCTATGACTGGACGCCAGAGATGCTGAAATTTTATTTGAATGCCTTTCAGCATACACTTCCAGACCCCAGTAACCTCGCTCGTTGGAGCTTTGCCGAGGATAGTTCTTGTCCCCTCTGTAGCAATACCCCTTGCACAGCTAGACACATTCTAGCTGGCTGCAAGGTGGCCTTAGATCAAGGACGGTACACTTACCGCCATGACAAAGTTCTCGCTGTTATTCGCGAGGTAATTAGTCTCTCAGTGGCTCGTGCCAACAAGGGTTTGACAGTATCCTCCAAACCCCCAATACAGTTTGTGCGGGATGGCTCTAAAGGCAAAAAACATTTAACTACAAAACCTTTCTCAATAATCGAGAAAGCTACAGATTGGACTCTGGAGGTCGATTCGGTCTCTAAGCAGTATAAATTCCCTGAAAGTCTCGGATGCACAGCCCTCCGTCCAGATATAACTCTTTACTCTCTATCTCGGAAGGTGGCTCTTATTGTAGAATAAACTGTTCCATGGGAATCAAATATCCCAAAAGACCACGAGTACAAATTAAATAAATACCATGATCTTGCAAATGCCGTAACCCGGAACGGCTTCACTGTTCACCTTCACGCGGTGGAAGTTGGCGCTCGTGGCCTGCCAGCTAAATCTCTATTTCACCTCTTTAAAGATCTTGGCCTTTCCAGAAAAATAATCAACTCTTTCTTAGAAAAATTATCTAAAACTGCGATTTGCGCATCTCAAATTCTATGGCTTCGAAGGGGGAGTGAATGGGTGGCAAGGTGAACGCTCACATGTGGCAAGACAGCTGTCCTAAACCTACCACAGCCGGTTCGTAAGTCCGGAATCCACTGCTCACCCCCCAGAAGTGTAAAAAATAGTATTATGATGGGCCCGACTCCGGTCGGTGAATTCCATGGCAGCTCCGTTTGTATTTATTTATTTATTACAAACATTACTTCTTTATAATATTGGTATAGATCACCCTGTTCATCTCTATTATTGATCTTATCAGAAAAAAACTCATAGGGATGTAATGTTTGGGGTTCTGCCATATATAGATACTATAAATCATCCATAGTACGATAGGCCCCAACATTACCGGCGAAGCGTCGTCAATATAATTCGCCGTATAACAGACGTCCCTATCCGAGAGACGGCGGTCACTTGGGCAGTTCGCTTAGAAGTCGGCTTCACTTGTCCCCGATAATTTCCTACGAGAGGTGGTCTCCTTCGTTTGGCAGGGTTTTTTATTACCTTTGGATTGATCGTCTCCGCTATCAACCGCATCATCGATTAAAGGGTCCACGCCGTATAGCCGCACTACGCGCGAAAGGTGAGGAAGGCCTCTCGAGAGGACCTGGGTATGGCGCCCGCTCGTCCTTAAGACGATACTTATTAAGTTACCTACGATAGTAATATTACCCAGGATCTCTCGAGACGCAGAAGGAAGAGCGCGCGTCCCAGGAACCTGTCGCCGGACTCCATTAGAGTCGCATTACCTCATCAAGGTAAGGAGCCCGGACCACTGCAGGGATTATCAGCGAATTGAGTCTAACGAACGATGTTTTTTAAAAGAAATATCAATGTTTAGATGATCTAAATATAGACGATTTGAGGATATTTTTCGATCATCGATGTTTATGTTCGGGACTGTCCACATATTATGTCATCACATTTTTGGGATTTTAGACCCCCCCTCCTCCCATGTCAAAAGACGTTCTCAGCGGCCTGACCCCCCTCCCCTCCCCCCCAAGATTACGTAATCAACCTAATTTGCGGAAAATTTGAAGAATCGAGAACCCAGCGTTTGTAAAGTATTTGAAGACGGTTTTAAGTGGAAAAAACATTTTAGAATGCTTTTAAAAATGTACTTTATTAATTCAAAGTTATTACAAAAACTCAAACACTTCGGTTTATTTTACTGATCCCAATCTTCAGATTGCAGTGGCTGTAAAGACGGTATTAAAGAGAAAAAAATATGTAGGAATACATTTATAATGCACATTTAATGTGCATTATAAATGCTTTTTATAATGCACATTAAATACCTATGCATTATAATCTAAAAGCACAATGATGCATCACACAGTCACATTAATCTTTTGCGATCGAGTTGGAGCGTGCAGCGGCGTGCTAGTCCAAAGTTGCAGCGGTGCGCCTGCCGTGCCGTGCCACTCAATCGCAGACGAGCGCGTGGACATCAAGCACATCGTGCCAAGGGGTAACTTCGGCGCGGCACTGCAATATTTCCATGCAGGTTTGAACCGAAAAAAATGCCATGCTGTAACCAAAGTTGATTATGTAATCAAGACAGGCACCTCCCCCCCCCCCCCCCCACGTAATCAAGCGACGGCCCCTTACGATGTTGGTATCGATGGTAACATCGATGTTTTTCCTTCGATGTCCATCCCTAGTCATTACCATGCCTTACTGAAGTATTCTCTGCATTAGGTCTTGGTGCTTACCTGATACATGTTGCGCAGTGCTCTCTTTTGCAAAATGAAGATTAGTAAGTTTACTTACTGCCCGCAGAGAGGGAACAACACTATAGGAAAATAACATCAGTAGAACATATCGAGCCCGTTTTCGAAATAAGTACCTACGCTTTGCCGAACCACCAGGGTTGCCACAACAAATACACAATTGACAAGTTGTGATCCCATTAAAGCAGAAATGCAATTCTTTATAATTATTATGTACGTTTATGTATTTTTGGTTTATAGATCAAGAGTCTTGTTCCCAAAATTGTACTGTAACAGAATATATGAGTTAGTGCTGACTTTGTGTGACAGCATTCATCACTTGTTGCATGTGTTCAAAATACCTACCTACATTTTAGTAAGTTAAAGTAGGTTCTTAACAAAAACGCATCTACCTACCTACCTACGCACTTATATACCTATGCACTTACTTACCTAGACACATACTTACCTATGCAAATGAACAATAAACGTTACCTCGTAAATGTAATTGCGAAACGTAAATGTAAAAACTCGTAAATGTCATTTCTGATAGGTTGCATTACAGCCTGTACAGAAAACATTCCACTTTTGTATACTTAGCTGTTGCGCGACAGCCCTGACTGGCTAGCACTGAGGCGCCCGAGAATCTATATAGTGGTAGCGTACGGACAACGGACGCTTGTATGAGTGCGAAATCGGTACGTACTATGGAAATGTTATACTGTTCTTATTTTTCTATGACAACACGGAATCAGAGGCAGCATTTTCCATAAATAAATTATTAGTTTTAAAAAAAACACTAAAAACACGCTGTTATAAATGCACATAAAAACCTCCTGTCTTCCGGCTTCATCATCAGACCTTGAAACCTTATCGTAGTCAAAGTTCATTACAAGACCTTTCTAACAAGTCCAAATACGGCTATGATACAATATTCCATCATGGAATGCCAGTGCCTATCTTCCGGCTTCATCATCAGACCTTGAAACCTAATCGTGGTCAGTGTTCATTCCAAGACTTTTCTAACAAGTCCAAACACAGCTATGATACGATGTTTCATCATGAAGTTCCAGTTCATATCTTCCGACTCCATCATCAGATCAGTTCGACAGTACCATATTATTGTATTGTCATCAGAACTACATACAGCTGCCAATTTTCATGACGCTACGATCCTTGGAAGATGGTTAATGTAGTTACCTTAGATTCCATTACATAGTTAGTTACATACAGGTCGACCTTATAAAAGCGTGTTAAAAAGGCGATGTTACAATGGTATCTCCAGTTATACTGTGCTCACCTTCGAATAAAGCAATAAAACTTCAATAAAACACAAAAAATACTTTTATTTGAGCCCCGTACTTAAAATACCGAACATAACTTGCGCCAAATTATACAATTTATATAAAATATGTAGCCATTTAGAAAATATATAACAGAAATAAAATGTTATCGAAACGGCAGCTGATAAGTGTAACAAATAATCTACAAACAGTAGAATTAAGTTATAATACAAAAAATGTTTCTTTTTTTTTAATAACAGTGGAATGGATGTAAGTACTCAGTTCGTATTTTTCTCATGCGGGCACAGATTCGGACTCCATCAAAATTTTCAAAAGCTAAACATATTCCATAAAACAAAAATAAAATAACCGATTCATTTCCTACCTACACCGAGGGACGAGCTACTCCGACCTACAAACACCCTAAAACTTACGAACTTAAAAATTAAAATCGACAATATAAAAAATACTAAAATCTCTCCCGAGAGAGAAGTCAATTGCGATATATAGTTTACGAAATATAAGCTGGCATTTAGGACATTTTTTAACACCACAGCCAACGGTCTACCTTTCCTTATGTGGTCGGATTAAATCGTCTTGATCCACTAATTAAAAAAAACTTTTACTTCCGCATCGGCCAATGGTAGATGGAATAAGTTTGTTTGTTTGTTTCTACTCTTCACAATGAGAGAGTTTATTATCAAACAACAATCTCTTACAACCAACCACTATAAAGTGTTTATGTGTAAGTGTAACATGTGTGTAAGTGTGCTTCTTGTTTTTCCATTAATTTTATTGCAATTCCATTAATTTTATCCCAACGGAATATGGTGACATATTTGAAGATTAAACCCGGGAGCTTATGATGTAAGATCAGGCAACCTAACCCCTATGCCACCTCATATCTCATGGGCATCGTGAGATAATAATGATTGTTTTACAGTTATATATAAAAAGGGAAAAAGGGTGTTGACGGAGATTTCATTTGTATAGCCTGACTAACGAATTGTGACATTAGGGTGAGATGTTTTCGAATTTAAATCAGGTTATAGATCAGGTTATGGCTACATTTTCCGAAACTGTCAACAGCCGGATACGATCGGATCAAGCAATTTCGGGAATATTTCTTCTCTGATTAATCATCCTATCTGTTAATGCAAACATGTTAGGAATACATTATAATTTATGGAAGTAGGTAGGTTTTTTATTGGTATAAATTGAAAACAAACTAAACATTAGTAAAAAATCGTTATTCCTATACACACAGTTGAAAAAAAATGTGTATTTTTAAAAAATATGTTTATTGTACGGGCTCAAGTTCAAATTACCCGCACCCTTGAAAGGGGTAATTGTTTTTATTTTTTTGTTTGGGGCTTTTCTAAGGTCTTTATGAGCCTTGTAACACTGCGGCCATTGCTGATGTATTCACCACCTCGTGTCATTTAAGTACCACAACAGGCTTTTGGCGCCAGATTGTTTTACCTCTCAGGTTGGAGGTAGTGACCACCCAAGTGGGTGTATCTTTTACGCATCAGCGGGCCACACTCGCACATGAGGTGCAGAGGAGTTTCCTCTGCCCCTTGGCAGAATCTGCACATTTTTGTGTCTCGGAGCTTGAGGTTGTACATGTGTTTGTTGAGGCCACAATGCCCCGTAAACGCCCTCACCAGTATGCGTAGATTGTTCCTATTTAGCGATAAGGCCTCACGGGCCGAAGCCTTAATTAGCGCTTTGGAATGATTCAAACCTGGCAAATTGTTTGTGTTGGGCCGGGAACCCATCTTAGATTTACCCTTTTTTTCGCCCAAAGAATTCAGTAGTGATACGCAGTTTTGCACCAGTCTACCCTGGACAAAGGCGGCTGCAACTTCACCGAAACGTCGGGTGCTACAAATTTCACGCGGTAAATTCGTTTTCTATCCTATTTATAAAGTTTTGCACCAGCTTTAAATTAATGGTATTCGAGGCTAGTGCCATAAGAACTGCCTTAGTCTTGACTTTACGGATTTTGTCCCTTTTTAATCTGGTTAGGTTGCGGGCAAGTTTTTTGGGCGCTTCCGGAACCGCGTTCTTTGTTTGCCTGCATCCTACGTTTTTTTTCATTCTTTAAGGTGGGTTTCGTCGGTGTTTCTGCGTAGCCATGTTTTTATTTGGGCCTGGGGTATGGGCATCCCGGTCCATATACTATTTCCTTTGATACCCTTTTGGCTAGTTCGTCTGCCGCGTCGTTGCCCAGTGAGTCGCTGTGCCCCTTAATCCATTGCAGGGTCACTCTATTTGACCTTGCAATGGATTGACGCGCTTTGTGGCATTCCAGTACAAGGACAGAGGTTATAGTATTTTTTGCTAGCGCTTGTAGCACGGAGGCACTGTCGGAGACAAATTTCAAGCTTAGGTCTCCGACATCTGCCTTGCTTGCTAAGAACTGCCTTGCTATCCGAGTGGATATAGATACATTTTGAAAGGGTTAAGTAAGTACGATCAAATGAAAAAGTTCTGATGAAAATTGGGTAAAAAAATATGAATAAAAATAAAAATTGTTTTGAATGTTAGAAAAATTAAACTTTTTCAAGTTTGAGTAGCATTAAGCGTGCTGCGCCATCTAAGGGCCTCTCTAGATGATCAAGCATGCTTGTTAAGCATCGCATCACGGGCTGGGAGGGGATAATAAACCGCAGGAATTATGCAAATATTTTTTTTCAAATATTTACCAAAAATGCCTAATTTTGTAGTTTATACCAGGGAGTCACGTTAGTTAGACGTAATTGATTGATGAATGACGTGACTCCCTGGTATAAAACTACAAAATTAGGCATTTTTAGTAAATATTTTTTTTTTATATTCGCATATTTCCTGCGGTTTACGATCCCTGCCCGGTGGCATAGTGGTTAGGTCGCCTGATCTTACATTGTAAGGTCCTGGATTCGATTCCCGGCTGGGTCACCATTTTCTGTTAGGATCAAATTAACGGAATTGCATTTTCAATTCTGTCGATCGAATGCAAATAACAAGACACACACTTCATGTCAGTTCATGATCAAGGTCGCGGACTGAACTAATGCCAGACTGAACATGTAACACCCGTGTCCATAATTTGTAGTCCAATCAATCAATCAAAGAAATTTGTCTATGGTGAATGTGGCTTTGGTTCTTAGCGGTTCCGTGCAGCTTGGCCATGATGGTCTGTCTGTGCTTTTAGGTTGGCTCAACTCATGGTTCAGCTCCCATCCGGTAACCTCCTCGAAGAGGGACTAAAACGTGGAAGGTACGCAGTGAACTCTGCCTGCAGCTGTAACATAGTCGTAACATACTTTTTACAAGCTTTTATTTACCTTGCAATGTTTGTCAGTTTGTTTATAACAAATCTTACAAGCTGAATTAGAACCACTCCCTCTTATCCTATCAACATGTAAGTTGAAATTTTACATGTTGGTTCAGTTTCGATGACAATGCATTTTTATGATGAGCATAACCTGATTCTACACCCAGGTTCGACTCCCGACGAGGCTAACCTCAACATCAACAGTGTCTGTTGTTGATCCACGATCAACAACAGACACTGAATTTTGTATACGCACTCAGTTATGATAGGCCGTTATAAATTTCACCATGACATGGCTGCTGCGCCCTGGGTTGGCTTACAACGAGATGACTCCTCAACGGTCAAAAGGACATATACAAAATTTTGTATACACATTCAATTGTGGTAGCCGTTCTTTCTACTTTTCAGAGCATTAAAATAAAAGCATGTTTTTAGAAATGATTATTAATCTTATTATTTTCAATCTCGCCAGCTTATATTTCGTAGACTGCACTAGCACTATCCACCTATTTATATTACATTAGTCTTTTGGCTGTTTTAAAGACTATCCAAAAATGGTGTAAGGCCTATATTTTGCCCTTTACCAGTGTCAAGGATTTTGTATAAATAAAAACTTCTTTTCCACAGAAAATATGCAATGCAAATATGCATTCTTATATATATATATATCTTATATATTCTCATATGCGTTCTTGATATTTATATAAATATCACGATATTTATGAAATCTGCGAAACTAGAGTTCGAAGCGTGTAAAGTCCGTATTATCCAGTGACTAGATATAGATATAAAAGTCAGATAAATCTAAGTAAAAAAGGACACGGCGTCAAAGTCTATCCCAACTATCCCTCTATGACACCTACTTATTTTACTTATTTGTATTTGAGCTTATACTAACATGATGTACAGAATTTAACTATCAGCGTAAGATCTATAAGTTGATAGGAGTTTCTGGATCTCCCGTTCTGCAACTTCGTCCTGTGAAACAAAAATAAAAATTTGTTAAAGCGACTTACCGCTGTCACTTACATACCGAGAGGAACTGTCGCAGAGAAAAATGATAAAAGGGGAAGGAGGAGTCAAGACGCGCGAGAAGCAGACAACTATGCAACTCAACCAGCTGTCTGATCTTCTATACGACTGTTCGTCCATCCACCCAATTGCACCTAAATCTCAGAAACTTTTATGTATATAAAATTTTATGTAGCGAAATTGACGCATTTTTTTCGACTGACTTCAATATTGTGCGTGTACCCTACGGCTGACTGACTGCACTAAACACATGCGGCAGACTGCTTAGAGAAAAATGATAAGGCGGGAGGGAGGAGTCAAGAGAAGCGAGAAGGAGACAACTATGCAACTCAACCAGCTGTCTGATCTTCTATATGACTGTTCGTCCATCCACCCAATCGCACCTGGATCTCAGAAACTTTTAATAAAATACAAACGGAGCTGCCATGGAATTCATCGACCGAAATTGGGCCCATCATATATAATTATTACACATCTGGGAGGTGAACAGTGGATTTCGGACTAACGATCGGCTGTGGTAGGTTTAGGACAGCTGTCTTGCCACATGTGAGCGTTCACCTTACCACCCATTCACTCTCCCTTCGAAGCCATAGAATTTGAGATGCGGAAATTGCGGTTTTAGATATTTTTTCTAGAAAGGAGTTGATTATTTTCCTGGAGAGACCAAGATCTTTAAAAAGGTAAAACAAATTAATATTTAGCTGGCAGGCCACGAGCGCCAACTTCCACCGCGTGAAGGTGAACAGTGATACGGCATTTGCAAGATCATGGTATTTATTTAATTTGTACTCGTGGTCTTTTGGGATATTTGATTCCCATTGAACAGTTATTTCTACAATAAGGTCCACCTTCCGAGATAGAGAGTAAAGAGTTATATCTGGACGGAGGGCTGTGCATCCGAGACTTTAAGGGAATTTATACTGCTTAGAGACCGAATCAACCTCCAGAATCCAATCTGTAGCTTTCTCAATTATTGAGAAAGGTTTTGTAGTTAAATGTTTTTTTGCCTTTAGAGCCATCCCGCACAAACTATTGGGGGTAATTAATAATAATAATATAATGTCGTAATAAATACAATAAAATATAAATAATATTAATAATGAATCGAAATAAATGGAAAAATGATATCGCAATAAATATTTAAAGAATCAAATTTAAATAGTCCGAAGACCAAGATCTTTAAAGAGGTGAAATAGAGATTTAGCTGGCAGGCCACGAGCGCCAACTTCCACCGCGTGAAGGTGAACAGTAAAGCCGTTCCGGGTGATGGCGAGGTCATGGTATTTATTTAATTTGTACTCGTGGTCTTTTGGGATATTTGATTTTCATGGAACAGTTAATTCTTAGATAAGGACCATCTTCCGAGATAGAGAGTAAAGTTATATCTGGACGCAGGGCTGTGCATCCGAGACTTTCAGCGAATTTATACTGCTTAGAGACCGAATCGACCTCCATAATCCAATCTGAAGCTTTCTTGATGTATAAAATTTATACAAATAATATAAAATTACTGGTAATATATTTAAATATATTTAAATTAATATAAAATTTTATCTAGCGAAAAGACCGCATTTCTTTTCGACTGACTTCAATATTGTGCGTAAATAGCCGACTGGCTGCACTAACCACATGAGGCAGACTGCTTAGAGAAAAATAATAAGGCAGGAGGGAGGAGTCAAGAGAAGCGAGAAGGAGACAACTATGCAACTCAACAGCTGTTTGGTCTGGGAGTTAATGGACCCTTGCTGAGTTGGCAAGGAAGACCCATTTGTTCAGGGTTGGTTACACTCACCGGCCAACACCCATCCGGCGGCCTCCACGCATGAAGTGCAAGCCCAGGTAGTTTCCCCTAGGAGTCAATCTTCTGGAGCTCCTGGACGGTCTGCGCACCGTGCGGAGTAAGCCAATCGATTGTGCATTCTGACTAACAGTCGGGGGAGTCTGGAAGCAGTACTGTTTCTGACCTTACGGCGACTGCTCTTGAAACGACCATCGGCTATCCGATCCCGGGTGAACAGCCGGGCAAAGGATGCCGTGGTCTGCGATAGATTCAGTTTACACCGTTTCACCGCTTCGTAAGGGAGAGGACCGCGCAAGCGACCTCGAACTCGTAACCAGTAATCTGGTCGCAACTGGAAGTAAGGGCGTGAGTGTAAGCCCGCTGGGTAATATACCTGGCTATCTCGCGGATAAGGCGTTGGCCTCTTACGGGCATGTGGCGGAGCTTGACGGTAGACTGTTTTGTCCTAAGTCTTCTGCGTTCACTTCACGGAAGATCATATATCGTTAAAACTTTCTGAGGTGACAGGTTCGCCCGTTGTAATTGACAACTCTAGTTGGTCTTCTATACGACTGTTTGTCCATCCGTCCAATCGCACCCGGATCTCAAAAACTTTTATGAATGGAAAATTTTATCTAGCGAAAATTATGCATTTTTCCATACTGACTTCAATATCATGCATACACCATATGGCAGACTGACTGCACTAAACACCTGCGGCAGACTGACTGCGTGTAAATAGTATGAGTCAGTTCTCGGCGCCAGCACTGACGCCTATAATTAATTCAATGTAAATCTGCAATTACACAAAATAAGTATTGTTTTTTACTTACATCAGTGGTTATTACTTGAATTTCAGTAGCCAGTTTCAACCACTTCACAGCCTCCTTATAATCACCATTGCCTATGCAGCATTGGGCCAGGAACAATCTACAGATAAATACAAAAAATATATATATTAGGTTATTGAATTGAAAGCTTCGATTTTTTTGTGATATTGAAGCAAATTGGAAAGTGCATTTGATTCAATATACTGTCCATCGCTAGCTATGACGTTCTCCCATCTTTCTGGCAAGAGACAGATTCCCCGTCGGAAAAAGTCTTCGTCCTTGGAGGCTATCCACGAATCCAGTTATTTTTAAATGTCCTCGAAAGACTGGAAGCGCTGCTCGGAAAGGCCATGGACCATTGACCGGAACAAATAGTAGTCGAATGGCGCAATATCTGGGGAGTACGGCGGGTGAGGTAGGATGTCCCAGCGAAGCGTTTCCAGGAAGTTCTTGACCTGCATCGCGACGTGTGGTCGAGCATGGTCATGCTGGAAAATTACCTTGTTGTGCCTTTTAGCGTATTCCGGCCGTTTTATCTTCACAGCATCGCTCAAAGTCTATTTTCCCCGAATGCGATGTGTTTATTTTTATTTTATTTTATTTTATTCTGGAACCAAACAGAACTACATACAATGCAATAGAAACCTATTTAAAAGTGACAAAAATCCGTTAATGTGATTCCGAATATAAAGTATACAAAATGAACGCAATATAATTTTATATTGTTTCCACTTGAGAATAGGGGGAATCAGGATGGGAAGTGAGGTGAAAGGAAGAGACAAAATAGATAAAAATATATTATGTATGTATATAAATATATTTATATTTAATTTTAGGTATGATATATAGGTATTATAAACAATATACTTGAGATAAAATTATGTCGTTGAACTAAATTAAATGAAATATATTATGTATAAATGTTTTGTGATCATCTAGATAACCTAGATTTTTTTTTTGAGTTCTTATAAGAGGTTTTCGATGAGTGTAATATGTCCACACTTAAAAAGTCTGTATAATATCTATGACACGCTCTGTATAGAAATGCATTTTGAGATGCGTTGGATTTCACCACAGGGAGATGAAATAGTCAATGCGGTCGAACAGGGCGGGGAGGAACATAAAATTCAATGCGCTCCAAAATCGCATTCGCATCGATGGAATTATTTACCAACCCATGCAAGAATACGGCATCGATCAAGACTCTACAATCAGAAATTGTTAGGAGAGAACTGAAGTAATATCGGCCTATTACGCGCTAGTTGAGTCACACCTGCGCTATGGTATTCTTTTATGGGGTAATGCAGCACACATCAACAGTGTATTCACTCTCCAGAAAAGAGCCATACGTGCGATAGTAGGTATTGGTCCACGGCAGTCATGTCGTGAACACTTCCAAAAACTAGGGATATTGACCGTATATGCAATTTTTGCTCAAGAAGCTCTTTGCGAATTCTATTGCAATAAGAGCTCGGCCATATCCCACGAGGAAGTACATCGGCATGACACCAGGAATAAAACCCTGTATCTCCAACCGTTCGTAGCACGTACTGCCAAGTTCCAGGCGACTAGTCGATACTTAGGCCTCAAACTTTTCAATAAATTGCCCGAAAGATTAAAAGAAATTAAAAACATCGATATTTTCAAGAGATCCATCCGAGTCTATCTGCTTAAAATCAACATGTATGCCCATAACGACTTCTTAAAATATTTTGAAAATACATAGCATCGTATCTACCCATTTAATCTAATACATATTATTTACCGTTAATTGTTTTGTTGTAAACTGTTATCATATAGTCTATGTTTTTGTAAATTGGTAAGTTTAAAACTATATATTGTATATCATCTCTTGTCTAAATTGAGTAACTAATTTAAGATTAATTACTGTCATTCCTACACAATTGTATGGTTGTATTGGAAATAAATACCTTTTACTTTACTTTTTTACTCTACGGCTCTCCAATGACATTAACTTGTGGGCTTTTAAGATAGAATTAATAGTATATCTACCTATTCTCTTTCCATTCACCATCATGAAGTGCTTCAGCTTTATAGAAGTCGTGGAAAGCGTCTGTATAGGTAGCCATTGGAACTTCATCAAAGAGAGTGGCAGCCATCTTCCTCTCGAACCAACTCAGCCCTGAAACCTATAAAATAGTAAGAAAACAATAAACATGACATCGGATCTAAAGTCAAGTGTGAGTTTCTTTGCGGATGACACAAAACTGTATGCAAGTTGTGCATTAGCAAATCTAAGCATTGACCTGGGCGAAATTCTGGAATAGTACACAACATGAAATGAAATGAAAATCTCTTTATTGCACAATAAAATAAGGTACAATGGCGGACTTATTGCTACACTACAGCAATATCTTCCAGTCAACCAACATGCTGGTGTGAAAAGAAGAGTAGGCAACAAATTATAGCCTAAAATTAAATTTGAAATTATAGCATATAATATACATTGTGTGTGTATCTAAAGTAAAATGTAAATATATAAATAAATTTTTGAGTTTGACATATTATATGTATGTATATGTATATACATACATATTTTGATATATTAACAAATAAATAAATAAATAAATAAGTAAATAAATAAACTGCCAAAAAAAGGTAAGGAAAGGGAGGGGATAACGGAAAGGTTAGAATTTATGATTCATATTTATTGTGAAAGGAAGTGCTTTTTCAATGATTGCTTAAAGGTGAACAGCGAGCTAGCGCCTCGAATAGTTAAAGGAAGCTGATTCCACAGTCGAGCTGCATGTACGGAGAAGGAGCTTGGATGATGAAGCTTATATCATTGATTATTTAGGGTATTAGATAACTCAATTTTGGCAGCTAGGATTTTTCCTACAAGACGCAATGAGTACATGGCATATACTCGTTGCGTTTTGTTGCGTTTATGGCATATAGAACTATATATCATATTTTTAAACATTGATTAATCTTCTCTAACGTAGTATGTTCAGTGGCCCACTAGACGACGTTCTAAACACGCATATGCCACAGTATACCGAGAGAACAGAAGCACTCGCAAGCGATAAGGGGTACGTCTCGACGAACGCCTTTGGTTAGCAATACGCGCGTGCAAAGGTCGGCGAATTTCTCAAAACGTTTGAACATCAACGATAGCGGCTCCGGCTCGGAAAAATCGTAGGTCCGGGGCCGTGGAGTGGGGGGGGGGGTCCGCCCCGGGAAATAAACTATCGTGATAGTAAATAAAATACAAACGGAGCTGCCATGGAATTCACGGACCGAAGACGGGCCCATCATATAGTGTTATTACACTTCTGAGCAGTGGATTCCGGACTAACGACCGGCTGTAATAGGTTAAAGACAGCTGTCTTGCCACATGTGAGCGTTCACCTTACCACCCATTCACTCCCCCTTCGAAGCCATAGAATTTGAGATGCGGAAATCGCGGTTTTAGATAATTTTTCTAGAAAAGAGTTGATTATTTTCCTGGAGAGACCGAGATCTTTAAAAAGGTCAAATACAGATTTAGTTGGCAGGCCACGAGCGCCAATTTTCACCACGTGAAGGTAAACAGTGAAGCCGTTCCATGGAAGAGATCATGGTATTTATTTAATTTGTACTTGTTGTCTTTTGGGATATTTTATTCCCATGGAACAGTTAATTCTACGATAAAGACCATCTTCCGAGATAGAGAGTAAAGAGTTATATCTGGACGCAGGGCTGTGCATCCGAGACTTTCAGGGAATTTATACTGCTTAGAGACCGAATCGACCTCCATAATTCCATCTGAAGCTTTCTCGATTATTAAGAAAGGTTTTGCAGTGAAATGTTTCTTGCCTTTAGAACATTGATTAATCTTCTCTTACGTAGTATGTTTAGTGGCCTACTAGACGACGTTCTAAACACGCATATGCCACAGTATACCGAGAGAACAGTAAAAGCACTCTCAAGCGATAAGGGGTAAGTCTCGACGAACGCCTTTGGTTAGCGATACGCGCGTGCGAAGGTCGGTGAATTTCTCAAAACGTTTGAACATCAGCGATGGCGGTTCCGGCTCGGAAAAATCGTAGATCTGGGGCTGTGAAGTGGAGGGGGGGGGGCGCAACTTTTTGAACCCTCCTACCTCCTGGTGAAACGTGGTGAGGTTTTACACTAACCCGTGTAGTTATTTGGCACAAAATATCTTTAAAATGTTCATAATATTATCTTTAAATACAGGTATAATCTAATTTAATTCTGGAATATTAAACATCGTGATAAAAATATCCAGACAAACATTAAGATTGCAGGTTGTTCTGGTTGGCATAAATATAATAAAGGAAAGGAAAAGACATATAATTGTACTGGTACATGAATATATTTAATGGAGATTGTCCTCAGACCACGGATTAGCAAGACTTTCTTCAACACTAACAAGTGGATAAGCATCTTGCAAGTCAGCTATTGGTGGTACTGTGCATTGTTGAAGATCAACGTCGGTCTCATCACGCCAATCGGTGTCATCATTTTCGCGCACTACACAGAGAATCTATCTTGATCTAGCGATCGATTGTCGCGTGAGGATGCGTGAAGGACGAACATTGTGCATCACTGGACTAATTATTGCTCGGATCATTAGGTTGCTCGTGAAATCAATTAACTTGTGCCTTAACATTCTTCTTTGTACAGAAGTTCAGTCCACACCGCTGGCACGTCCTTCCCGCTAGCTGCTGACAATCATTGTTAAAAAATAAATACTCATGATATCTTACTATACCCCCCCCCCTCCCCCCTTGTGACATTTCGTGTTTTTTTCCGAACTCCCTCCCCCTTTCGAGCCTCACGTGATTAATGGACGATCCGTAAGGGAGAGGATTGCGCAAGCGACCTCAAACCCATAACCAGTCAAGAGACCGGAGAAATCTGGCCATACTCCCTGCTCTACATGATTAGGAAGGCATTCTCTTACATAAATGCAGAGCTATTCCTTAAACTGTATAAAATATATGTTCGCCCTTTATTGGAGTATGCTTTTCCGATTTGGAATCCGTACTTTAGGAAAGATGTAGAACTTTTGGAGTGTGTGCAAAGGCGGGCTACAAAAATGGTCCCACAGCTCAAACAACAAGGCTACGAACACCGACTCGAAGCACTCGGACTCAGCAGCCTAGAGGAGCGTCGACAACGAGGAGATCTTATTGAGACATATAAGATCCTCAATGATTACTACGACGTACCAAAGCTCAAGGAAATATTTATAAGGAATACCAATACACAGCTTAGAGGGCACTGCTTAAAGTTGAATCGTTCAGGATTTAATTCTAACCCGAGGAAACATTTCTTGGTGAACAGAGTTGTGGACTCTTGGAATGAAAGTGTGAACGCTAAAAGTGTGAACGGATTTAAAAACCAATTGGACAAATATATAAAAAAAAAAAAAAAAAATACGTGTGGCACTCGGGAACTGCAGCGTTAAAGCTATTGCATAGCATTTTTAACAACTTATGCAATTATAATTATTTATTTATTTTATTTATTTTATTTTTTCTGATATCAGATAACTGCGCTCTATCGGAAAACGTTGAAATTATTCCGAATCATTTGCGGCTGCGAAAGCAAATGATTCGGAATAATTTAAATGTCTTCCGATAGAGCGCCGCGCAAGAATTTTTTATTCGATAAAGCAAAAAAACGGGTTATTCGAAAAAAATCGTAGATAAAAAGATAGATAATTAAATTATCTTTAAAATGGTGCAGGTTTCATAATAATACGCCAGATAGTATTTGCGTAGTAGTCGTTTTTGTGTTCGGTTAGACCTAATTTCACAAATTAATTACACTATGTAATATAAACAAAATCTAAAATATTGAAAGCTAAGAATATTAGGAAAATGTTTTTGTTTAACATATATTTTTTTCGAATCGTAAGCACTACTCGTTTAGACGTAATTATCAGTTTAATTTTCGTTCATTATCATTAATTTTCGTTAAGAAATTTCTTCATTCGGTCGCCGCGCTGGCCTAGGCCCGCGATAAAAGCTATGCAATAGCTTAAAAAGTTCAACATAAAAAAAAGAAAAAAAGTGAAATGCATGCATCAGCTTAAGCTGCTAATGCTATAAAATAATAATAATAATAATAATAAACACTGGTAGCGAGGGCGCTTGGTCTGCCCGCTGGGTTAACTACCCGTTGCTGGGCGGTAAGGGTTGGTCTTTCACGGGCTAGTTGGGGGAGCTAGATAGTGGATCGTGATTGTCTAAGTCCTCTACGCTCATCTCGCGGCTCAAAGAACGATCACATATCGTTATTCCAGCCCGTTGTAGTCGACACTGCCCAACTGCCATGGGCAACGTGAATATGGTATGTTAAACGGTAGGTTAAACTTATTGTGACAGAAACAAAGAAATATTTTACCTCTATTTTAAATCTGCCAGAGAGGTGATAGAGGTTTGCATCCTGCGGGTTCAATTTCAACGCTTCGTTAATGTGTTTAATAAATATCTGCCCGTTCACAATCTTCTCTTTCGTTCCTGAAATAAGTAAATTCAATATTAGTTTATTACAGACTGCTGAATTCCAGGAGCGAGAAATCTCACATACTACAGAAAGAAGTTAAATCCTTACCAACAAAATCATTTTGAGATCCGATCAATATTGCGTACCATTTATGTACTTCAAAATTTTTATCATCCGCTTGCAATGCTCTCGTAGCGTAGTCGCTGCCTAGAAATGAAAATATGCATTATTTTTGTGCCTCATTTTTAGATTATAATAAGATATTTCTAAAGATATTTCTCCACTGGAAAGAACTCAGAAAAGGGCGACAAAGATGGTGGAATCTATAAGAAAATTATCATACGAGAACCGCTTAGAGGCCCTGGGCCTTACAACACTGGAGGAACGAAGACTCAGAGGTATCTGATAGAGACCTATAAAATCCTATCAGGACAATATGACGTAGCAGATCTCAAATTGATGTATACAATGAACACAAACGATCATTTGCGAGGACACTCCTTAAAACTAAATAGAACCTCAAGCAAATAAAACCCACGGAAACACTTTATATCCAACCGTGTAGTCGACGCGTGGAACAGACTCCCAGAGGACGTTATTGGTGCAGCTTCCGTGAACAGTTTTAAAAACAGACTCGACACCTTCACAAAAAACAAAAAATAATCAAAGTGCACCACCACTCCAAACTTTGATGTGCGCGCATCAGCTTTAAGCTGCTAGCGTATCTAAGGACTAATAATAATAAGAATAATAATAATAATAATAAGTAAATTCCAGACAACTATGTGCACAATGGCATCTTTTGCCCGGCTGATTCAGGATCAGGCAGCCTAATGGTCATTTCAAGAGTGGCATGACAAGAGTGGCATCCACAGTATATTTACAAAGTCTCCAGACTCCTTCAGCAATTAGTCAGAGTGCGCAACCAATAGCCATCTCCAAACGGTGCGCAAACCATTCAGTAGCGCCAGGATGCAATCCCGCCAGGAGAAACCGGCCCACCAGCCATGTAGTCTGAAACGCGAGGGTCTTACCAGGGGTAGCCTTCCGCACGAGGAGGCTTCTGAATAGGAGCTGATTCGAGATTAAAGTGGATTTTGTGGCCCAAGCTGCACGGAACCGTTCGCTACCGACAGTGATGACATTAGTGATGGGCGTGATTCTCAATTTTAAATCACGCGACGATCACGTTACTGATATTTTATCACGCGTGATAATAACTGCTACTCGTGATTTTCGTGATTGTACTGAAATGTACTGCGAAACGTTAAGTAACAAAATTTCGTCAATGTGATAACTGATAACAGAAACGCGCATTATATTTGCTTAATATTTATTAGTAATTAGAAGAATTAGCGTTCAGAAAGATTAACTCTCTCGCTCTTTTGGTGCTAAGCCGAGTTCGTCTTTCTGAAATAATGTAGCCAGCTTTCGAAAAAACCCTTTCACAAGGCACGCTTGCCGCTACTACATGGCAATTTGATTTAAATAGTTGATATAAATTTGGGTATATATATTTCCGACTGCTCCACCATTGTAAAGGACAACTATTTCTATATATTGTTTCTTCATTTAAATACATTTTGCACCTGCGACCGTGACGCGGCGACGGCTCATTCATGAACGTACGAAATGAACGCGCCACTCATCGTCCAGCCGGCGCGGGTGTTCGCCAGAACGAACAGCCGATCACTGATCGGTCGCGTTCGTAGCCGACGACGATATGCAATAACTGACTCATTCGTGAACGTACAAAATGAACGCGCTAAGAATGAACGAAACCAAGTGAACGGTCGCTTTGTAGCGGCGCCGAGTGATGGCAACGCGGTGCTGTTCGTAGGCGTGATTCAAATAGCATGTTCTTTCAAATTCTCGTGAAGCGTTCTTCGTGATTGCAAATAACACACGTTATTGTTATTGCTATTCGAGATCACACCCATCACTAGATGACATAGAGTTTGATTAACACCACCCAAGCTGCACAAAACCATTAGGAACCTGGCATTAAGCAATGGGATATGAACGAGTATTTGCAGATTAATTTATTAATGTATTTATTTATTTGAACAGTGAAGCCGTTCCGGGTGATGGCATTTGCGAGATCATGGTATTGGTTTAGTTTGTACTCGTGGTCTTTTGGGATATTTGATTCCCATGAATCAGTTATATAATCGTAATAATAATAAAGACCCTCTATAATAAAGGCCATCTTCCGAGATAGAGAGTAAAGAGTTATATCTGGACGGGGGGCTGTGCATTCGAGACTTTCAGAGAATTTATTTCTGCTTAGAGACCGAATCAACCTCCGGAATCCAATCTGAAGCTTTTTCGATTATTGAGAAACATTTTAAAGTGGATTTTTTTTGCCTTTAGAACCGTCTCGCACAAACTGTATTGGGGGTTTGAAAGATAATGTCACACCCTTGTTCGCACAAGCCTCTGAAAGGCTAACTACCTTGCGAATAACTGCAAGGACTTTGTCGTCGCGGTAAGTGTACCGTCCTTGATCTAAGACCACCTTGCATCCAGTGGCGGTCTCTTCATATAAGCCGAAAAGCCCGGCTTGCCTGTTCTTCGTAATTAACAATTAAATAAATAAAGAACACAATTCGTAAAAAAACAATTAAATTAATTAATTTGCTAGCGCCTACGAGTGCTATCTAGCGGACGCAGCTCGCTCCACGCGGCGAAATTTATTGACAACTGCGACATCTCGCTGCACGCCGCGCCGTCGATAAAGACAGCGTGCGATTGCTGCTATGCGTATATCAGTGTACAAAACTCACTGGGTTGGATGCTCCCATTTCAATAAATTGTTTTGTTACTGCTGTATTTTTTTGCTTAACCCCTTGAGTATACGACCAAATCTGGTTCTGAAACAATTATCCGTTGAGTATGATACGACCAGATCTGGTTCCGCGTTTTTTTCACTTCTTTGACGTTCTCATATTTATTCATAATTATCTAATTGTTTTACAAAATGATATTTCAATATTCTATATTCGAAATTTCAATGCAATCATTGTGCAGTTGTTCTTTTTATGATTGGTGTAGTAGTTTCGTAGTTATAGTACTTTAAGGTCGATGTCGCCGAAAATCCTGCAAAAGAGACAGATGCATCCATGAAAATACCCATTTACTCCAAGGGTTAACGACTTAAATGTTTGGAATTCGTCCGGTTATAATGACTTAACCCCTCAAATGTGAGGCGTCCCTTAAGGGATGCCTTGGCAAAATGTATACAAAATGTATATAAATTTATATAAATGTAAATATAAATGTAAATGTGCGCCGCTTTATAGTAATCCGCTTTATAGTAATGCTATAGCTCTATAGTAAACCCCGCTCTATGTAAATGTAAATGTAAATGTAAATATAAATTTATAAACATTTTGCCGTAGGCAACCCGAGTTAATCGCCATTCATTTGAGGGGTTAAATAATTTAGCCGGCGCGATAAAAAGCAGTAAATTTCAAATTGAAGATTGAAGAGGAAAGCGGTACCACTTTTTTTACTATAAAAAACATTAAAAAAAACACAAAAAGGTATGTCGGGCTTGCCCCATTCACCAACCCCGGGCACGCCACTGCTTGCAGCCAGCTAGAATATGTCTAGCTGTGCAAGGGGTATTGCTACAAAGGGGACATAAACTACCCTCCAACGAGCGAGGTTACTGGGGTCTGGAAATGTATGCTGAAAGGCATTTTTAAAAAAAATCAGCATCTCTTGCATCCAGTCATAGAGCATTACCTTCCAGTGCATTGGAGGCGGAATGCAAAAGTCCCCAATTGTTGTCCAATCATTCCGGCATTGAAGGCCACATCGCTCGATATCTACTAGATTACCGAAAAACCAATGTATTTTTATTGTTTTTACCTTCACCGGTTATAAGTTTTCTCTCCTCATCGTTTCCGCAGTCCCCTTCCAATTTAGCGAGTTTGTAGCAGCTCTTCGCGAGTCTCCACAGTATGTCAGCATTTTGAGCTTCCCCTGATTTTGAATATTCGTCGAGCAGCATCGTTTTGGCGTCGGTTATCTCAGACTTCGTGCTGCCTTTGAGCAGTTCATCCACGCGAGATATTACCTAGAAAGAACAAAATTGGTCGAGAGTGTGACTTGTGCGCCAAGGGTTCTGTACCTTTAACCTATCGGAAGTCAGTCATTCCATGCAAAATTTTCGAAGCCTTCGAAAATTTGTTTGTAGAAATGGCAGGCTTCAATGACAGGCTTTTAGCGCAGTGGACGGAGAAATAGAGCCGATAATTGTATAAATACGGATAATATATTACGGATAATACGAAAAACGCCGATCAGCGGGCGTGGCCACCCAGGGGTTAAAGAAGAAGGTTCTGGCTACGAAAGTTTTTTGAAACAAATTGACTTGAGAAGGAGTTTTATGCATTCCATTGAAAAGTATTGATCTAAAGATAACAAACAGTAGCTATGATTGATTGACCAGGCTCGGTTATTTAATCACGAGCTTCTCTGTCATTGTTTGCAGTTCTTACCAATACACATTTACGATAACTATATAGCCAGACTGCAAGAAGCTGTAATAGAAAAAACCAGGACAGGATCTCATATTTAAAAATAAAGCAAATTTTCAACTTTACCATGGTTGCACAAACGAAAATATTTGAACAGAAACAACGACGGAAAGACAAATAAACAGCTGATTCTTCTAAAAGAGTAACATGGCATTGAATTCAAATTCATTTGAAATTCTAACTAACGCAAGTTATTTAAGTTCAAAGTGGCCAGCCTGAAAAAACAGCAATTACATAGGTAAGGACCAAATATTTGGATTTTCTCTTACTAATTGATTTTTTTATTTATTTTTACTGTTTATGTGTTCTCTGGGAGCTAACGGGCTATCGCTGAGTTGGCCACGAAGACCCATTCTGTTCAGGGTTGGTCACACTCACGGGTCAACACCCATCCGGCGGCCTCCACGTATGAAGTGCGAGCCCGGGCAGGACTCTGGCCTTAGGGCTAGTTTCACCTAGGAATCAACCTTCTGGCGCTCCTGGACGGTTTGCACACTGTGTGGCGTAGGCCAATCGACTATGCACTCCGACTAACAGTTGGGGGAGTCTGGAAGCAATACTGTTTCCTATAGAGCGAGGGTGGTCGCGGACCTTACGGCGACTGCTCTTGAAACGACCATCGCTACCCGATCCTGGGTAAACAGGCGGGCAAAGGATGCCATGGTCCGCGACAGATTCGGTTTACATCGTTTCACCGCTTCGTAAGGGAGAGGACCGCGCAAGCGACCTCGAACTCGGAACCAATCGAGAGACTGGAGTAATCTGGTCGCAATTGGAAATAAGGGTTGTAAGCCCGCTGGGTAACACTCCTGGCTATCTCGCAGTTAAGGCGTTGGCCTCTTACAGGCATGTGGCGGAGCTTGATGGTGGACTGTTTTTGTCCAAGTCTTATGCGCTCACTTCAGGGAGACAGAACGACTAATCGTTAAAACTTCCTGAGGTGACGGGCTCGTCCGTTGTAGTTGACAACTCTAGTTGTTTATATGGTTTGGTTCTAATAATTCACGATTATTTTTAATTATAGATTACTGAATTACATTTTCTATTTGTCTTTAAAATAGGCCTGAACTCGTTAGATTTTCTATTTGTACTTAAAGTAGTACCATTGGTTATACAGGATGAGTTTTTAATTAGTGTCACCTAGCAGTGGGTGAATCAGTACGACAAACTAAGCAACTACAACAAAAAAAAACTTTTTTTTTCAATTAAAAAATTTTAAAATTTTAAATTCTTCCACTTGTCTGTATGTTATGTAATAATCTTTATTTTCACAATGCGCGCATGTACCACTATGTTTAGGTTAGCTGTAAGACATTGCCATGTGGCAATAAGCTCGCCTTTTTTGTATACTTTTTAAGTGCAAATAAAGAGTTTATTATTATTATTATTATTAAAAACCTAACTGTTTAATAAAAGACATGTGTTTGAGCACGCTGCGCTATCTAGCGGTAGGTAAAACATTGGTAATAAACAATATTGGCAATATTTTACCTAACACTAGATAGCGCATTGTGCACAAGGCTTTTTTTACTATTTTTCGGAACATGAAACTTTTCAAATTTTCAAAAAAAAAACGTTTTTTTTTGTTTTGTCCAGTTTTTTTTATGAAATGTTGCTAACCTGCTCGTACTGATTCACCCCCTTCAAGGATACCGGTTAATTAAAACTCACCCTGTATACAAATGTGGTTTACCCTGTATTTATATAAATAAACTCACGTCAGTTAAGCCGCCCTTACTTCTCTGCCCTCTGCGTCCGTTCCTGACGGAGCTGGCGCTGTCCGTCTCCTCTTCGGAGGACAGGTCGTAGAACTCGTCGCTGGCCGACTCGTAGTCTCCGGACTCGGTGTACTCGGTGTAGTAGTCCGTGTCGCTGACAATGGCCGTGTCGTCGGTGGGAATAGCCTCTCCGTTGAGGAGGATTATTGTGCTGGCCTCGCTAGGGCTTCTCTTCTCGACGGCGGGCGGTGCATGACGACGCGGACGTCGCTGCTTCGGTTTCGCCTTTTGACTGGAAAAAATCATTATTGGGTCCTTACCCCGACAACTGCAGTTTTACTTTCCCAGCCCGCCAACCGATAAAGTGGGAGCGTTTTTTACAAGATCAAGACCGAAATATCCATTTTAAACCCCCTGAGATGATTAACCTGTCGGAAGCCAGCATTCGCGCGCCAAAAACTGCGCTGCAAATTTTTGGTTGATTTTGTAAATAAATACAGTAGAACTCCAATTATCCGAATCAATTGGGACCGGACCCCATCTGGATAATTGAAAATTATCTATCGCGGACCACGGTGTAGCCACGGTGGATATGGTGGCCGAGTTGGTCGTTTCAAGAGCGATTGCCATAAAGTTAACAACCACCCATGCTCTAAAGCAGTGATTCCCAAAGTGGTCTATATTGACCCACAGGGGTCTATGAAAACCTGCAAGGGGTCTACGTCAGCGAAAAAAAAGTTGGGGGTCCATGAAATGAAAATGGGGGTCCACGATAGTGGATCTCGACATACACTAATAGTACCTATTTACTTACATTATACTATCTTATAATATAAAGACATACATTATTTATAAAAGTACATATGAAGTAAAAAAAATATTATATATGTTTATAAAATTGTGTAAGTTGTAGGATGTAGGCATTCGGGTCATTCTCACAAGGGCAAAAAAAGTGTCCCTCTAAAATATAATGTTATATTCTTTGATAAATTATGTTTATTTGTGCAACAAACCATGGCCGAATGCGCACTAGTATCAGTTGGTTAAATTATATTAAAATAAAAAATATACGTGGATAAGAAATTTTGAAATCTCGAAAATAAACTCTCTGCTCCACTAAAAACGTTGTGTCCCTCTCCCAAAATCACAAATAAAGTTTTTTCTAAAAATAATATTGAATTACATTATTAATTTCATTACTGATTTGTACATTCTGGGCAATCAAGAAATTCATATGAAAAGTTTTACAAATGTAATTACTTTAAGAAATGGAATAATTTCCGAAAATAGTTTGTCCCTCAGTTTAAGCTCAACTCCGTTACCCTATACTTAGGAATCGATATTTTTGTAATAATGGCAGCACTGCTTACCATAGACACTGCATAATGAAGCTAGTATCATCTGTCATCTGTCAGTGTCAAAACATCTCAAATCGAAGTGCTCAATTTCTTCAAGATTTAGATCGAGTTCTGCGATTTTCCTGGGCTATTTCGTTTCTCAACTCTGTTACCCGATGTGAAAAGTAAGTTGTGTTTTATTATAATAATTGCGTTAAATAGACTACTAATAGCAATAAGAACCGAATTTGCAACTAGCAACATAACCTAAAAAACAGTTTAATTATAGTTAATTCTTAAAGTGTATTTTCTCAACTCCGTGACTCTCAACTCAGTTCCCAATGTTAGATAGAAGTGTTTAACATCACATTTAACACTTAAATAGAACGTATTATTATTTTACTTCACTCTCAATGTACCCGCAATGGTGTCACAACATAATGTTGAATAAGATAGTGTAAAATCATATAATTAATGTCTTACTTATATGTATATTTTATCTCTCTTGCGTTGTAGTACGAAAACAAATTATTATCTTCATACTTTTTTTTCAGATGGCAAAAACTTGAGGCAACACAGCAGATGAGGCAGCGGCTACAACGGCGAGGAAAAAGAAGATACGCGCTCCAAAGAAGAAAGAAGCTATGAGAAGATTGAGAGCTCAACGCAAAGAAGATGCTGAGGCTTATCAAGTAGCTAAAAAGAAGGAAAGGGATCGGTATCACGACAAAGTTAAAAGTGGCAAAATAAAGAAGATATCAGAACTAAATGAACGTGAAAAAAGGAATAAGCGGAAGCATTGGAGTTTCCTGGAAAGTGGTGCGACCGTATTCAATCGTAGTCACTCAGTACTCACATAGCACTAATAGTATATTTGGAAGATAAAGAGTCGGAAGACGAAAAAAAAACGTTTGGAAGAGTGTGATGTTTAAAAATCGTACTACTGACAGTGCATTTCAAATTGAAATTTTTAATCCCACTAATATTATAATCGCGAAAGTTTATATGTATGTATGGATGTTTGTTACTCTTTCACGCAAAAACTACTGAATGGATTTTGATGAAACTTTACAATAATATAGCTTACACATCAGAATAACACATAGGCTATAATTTATAAAGATATATGGTTTTCTATCATCATTATCACAATTTTCCATCACCACGCGGGTGAAACCGCTGAGCGCAGCTAGTATTATATAATATAGTTAATCGACAATTGTATTATTTTAAAAGTGAAACTGTTTTTTTTTCTGACTATATAGTTCTAATTTTTGTACACACCTGATTTTTGAAGTGGTATTCCAATATTGTTCTACACATTTTGCTTTAACTGGGCTTGTTTATACTATTTTGATTCAATATTGTACAGCGTTTACCTCGATGGAACCCAAATCGAACAGGTCCCACAATTCAAGTATTTGGGATCGTTGTTTACGGAAAAGAAAGTGGCATCGACGGCCAATGTCCATAGCCGGATCGGTCAGGCAACAGCGACATTCGCCTCGCTCAAGTGGTGCATATGGAAGCGAACGAATATTACCATCAAAACCAAAGTACGACTATACCGAACGTTGGTTCTTCCCATTCTTCTTTATGGATTAGAAACGTGGACGTTACTACAATCGGAACTCTTCCAAATGCGATGCTTGAGGCAGATTCTCGGTGTCTCACTCCGCGACCGAATTCGAAACGAGACCATTAGAGAAAGATGCGATCTACTAACGATCGAAGAAGAAGTAGAAAAACGTCGGCTACGATGGTTCGGCCATGTTTGCCGAATGAGCGATAATCGCTTGCCACGTAAACTTCTTTGGCGAGACCGTCCGACATAATGGAGAATTCAGCAATTGGCACCGAAGAAAACCTGGCTAAATAACATCAAAGACGACCTTAAGAATCAACGATTATCGGCTAGGGATGCTTGAGACGTGGCAAAAAATCGTCAAGAATGGAAGCGAATCGTGAATGAAGTCCAGCGACACCCACAGCAGCGTATTGGCTGCGAGGGCGACCCCCTCCCCAATTGAAGGCTACGGAATAAATAATAATAAAAATAATATTGTACAAGGGTTCATGATTTTTGACAAAATCAATTAATTATTCGTCATTTTCGCTCCTCCAAGTTGCGTTTCCAGTCATAGTTTTTAGCTGAATGCTCGCCGCTACAAGCGAAAAACAACCCACAACAGTTAATCCCCGCTATGACTGCCGTCATGCAAATGACACCATCGATATTTGATGTTACAATGACACTTGACACTTTCTAGGAAACCTACGCCGATGGTTTATATAGACAATGTTTTGGTGACTTCACCCATACATTACGGCCGCTAGATAATGGCACCGCTGTTTCAGGAAACCAAAGCGTAAGCGTTGCAAAAATTACGTTGCCCTATAAATGGTTAATGAATGAAAATCTCTTTATTGCACAATAAAAATAAGGAACAATAACGGACTTATTGCTACATTACAATATCTTCCAGTCAACCAACATGCTGGTGTGAAAAGAAGAGTAGGCAACAAAATTATAGCTCAAAATTAAATTTTAAATTATAGCATATAATATACATTGTGTATGTATCTAAAGTAAAAAGTAAATAAATAAATAATTTTTTGAGTTGGACATATTTATATATACATACATATTTTGATATATTACCAAATAAATAAATAAATAAACTGCCAAAATAATGTAAGGAAAAAGAGGGGATAACGGAAAGGTTAGAATTTATGGTTCATATTTATTGTGAAAGGAAGTGCTTTTTCAATGATTGCTTAAAGGTGAACAGCGAGCTAGCGCTTCTAATAGTTGAAGGAAGCTGATTCCACAGTCGAGCTGCATGTACGGAGAAGGAATAGGAAAAAAAAGTGGTATTGGTTTTTGGGATACGTAGGATATTATTCTGACTTAAACGAAGTGGGACACCATGACTTCCTCACCCGGTAAAAACCTCGTTGAGGTAGGAGGGAGATGTAGGATTGTGTAGGACATTATATAGAAGTGAAAGGATATGCAAATTTCTCCGGTCCCGTATACAAAGACATTGCAATTTTACTCGGTACTCGGAAACATGGTCATACTTCCTCAGATTGAATAAGTACCTTATGCAAACTTCTGTAGGCGCTCAAGTTTATCCAGTCTGTTTTCGGTGATCCAAATATGTGACATCGGCATAGTCTAGTAACGGCAGAAGCAGACTTTGAGTTATGGTTTGCTTAGTGCTTACAGGGAGGAGTCTCTGCAGCCTCCGAAGGCTATGAAAGCCATTATATATCCGCCTGCTTACTTCGTTGACTTGTGCTTGCCAAGAAAATGTCTCGTCCACGATTATGCCTAAATTCTTTACGACTTTAGAAGCTTAATTAGCTAAGTAAAATTCTTACCACTCCTTCATACATTCTTTCAAATGTTCCAGTTCTATCCGCGTAGAAGCAAGCTGCTGGTTTAGCTTGGATACATCTTGTGCTGAAACAAAAGGATAGAGCCATTAAGGCGTGTACAGCATTTTTACATGCACAGCACTCGTGTTACGAATATCGTTGAATATACAGGATGAGTTTTTTATTAGTGACATCCGTGTAGTGAGTGAATCAGTAAGAGCAGATAAGCAACTTCTAATATTTAAAAAAAAAAAAAAGAAAATTCCGACCGATTTCAACAACAATCTTTTCAACCATTACCATGACCAAATGATACCTACATGCCAAATTTCAGATCAATCGAATTAAGCGTTTAGGCGCTATCGTGGAGGAATACACACAGACTTCAGTCTGGACATGGTTTTAATCGTCTCAAGGGGGGTCAAATTGGATATGTCCGTCTTAATCTCGATTTTTTTTTAGTGCGTTCAACAATACTTTTGTCTGCCAGGAAGTAAAAAAAAATAACTTAACCTATTGCCTTATAGGTTTTAATTTGTTATTAAAAAAAAGTAAGTTATCCTACCGAAATGTAGGTGTTTTGGTATTTATTAGGTATTGCTACCAGTTCTACATTTTTGATTTTTTAACATCACCTGACTATATTCACCACGCTGATTCTGAAACTGCATTTTATTTTGTCAGACTCAATAAATAAAAGAGATATAAATATTTAAAGAAGTATGAACACCTACATTTCGGTAGGTAAAGTAAGTTTTTTTTTTAACAATTCAGAAGCACCTATTTGTCAGTAGGTTAGATTAGTTTTTTTAACCATCATAAAAAACTAATTTAAAAATTAAAAAAAAAAACAAAAAAAAACAAATTTAAAAAATACAACATGATTTTCTTTTAGATTTAGCATTAAAATGATTGAATTTAGTAGTCTGGGTCTTTTTTTTTTAAATAGGTGAAGTAGCAACACCTAATATATTCCGGTGTTTAGACAATTCTTTAAATGTCTATACCCGCTTAGTTATTAAGGCCAAACAAATATTAGGTATTAATTCACCACGCTGATTCCGAATCTGGAATAATATTTATTCGGTCTCAATAAATAAGCGAGATTTAGGCATTCAAAAAAGTGCCAAACCGATACATTTCGGTAGGTTAAGTTTTTTTACTTTAAATAATCCATAAACACCTATTTGGCTGTAGGTTAGATATATTTTTTTTAAAAACAACCTTAAAAACTGATTTTAAAAAATATATTTTTTTTTTGTATGTAAATTTGGCTTGAATATTTACGCGTCAGAAGCTTTTTTCTTTCACATTTAGCACTACAATCGAAACTAGTAGTATTTCTTTATTTTTTCGTTTTCTGAGAAAGGTTCCTATACTGCAATAATTCCAAAGATTATTGCAGTTTCGGAATCAGCATGGTGACATTAAACATTAACCCGTCGTGCAACAGTGGCTATAGGCACTTTGCGTCGTTTGACAGATCCGTGAGTAACCGTTTCGGCCGGCCGTCATGTATATTATATAAATATATTGTTACCTAGATTAATTACTAGGTAACAAGAGGGGACTCATGAAAAACGATATTTTCAGTTTACAAAATCGACCAAAAAGTTGCAGCTCAGTTTTTTGCATACGAAAGCTGGCTTTCGAGCGGTTAACTAAGTAGAATAGTTCCTAAGTATACATATATTAATACCCAAACGTGGGACAAGTCTGCACCAACATGGGAGCATTGTATCGTATGCGTTGCGTATGTGGGCCCAGTCTGTCGCTACCCTTATAATCTGTTAAATACCACTTACCCAGTTTTACTCTACGCTTATTCGCGTAGAACTGTTCGGCTATAAACATTCCAATCGCTCCCAGCACACCGACCACTGCAGCCCCCATGAACACGGCATTGTGCGTCGTGTTATTACTCATTTTCACAATAAAACGTATTAATTACAGAACAAAAACGAATTCGCGAGCACGGAACCGCTGTTACGCGAAGCAAGCGTCCGGAAATATTACACAATATACACAAATCAGCATCTTTCAGAGCGCACACTTTCGACCTTTCTACTATGATTTTTGACCGGGACTCGCACCGCGATGTTCACCGATATATGGCGGGTGAATCGAATTAGCAATTAATTATTATATTCTCAAGGTCGCTGGAATTATAATCATCGCGAAAATCAAGAATAACACGTTGAAAACGACTCGTAAATAGAAAAAAACGAAAACGCAAAGCCGTGTTTTTGACAGCTACCAAAGACAGCCAAGCCACAAGACAGCTACCACACAGCTACGAGCAGCTACGAGTAAACGTAGTTAGGCATTTTATAGTATCGAGATGGCAGATTTGCATCCGACCGATTCACACCCGGCACATTTGCACCCGCTCGATCGTCATCCAACAGATTTGCGACGTGACCGATACATCTGCGGCCACTATTTGCCACATTGGACAGAAACTGATGTAAACCCGCCATTATGATTTTATTTATGGATTTATTTAAGCAAATCGCAAATAAATTACAAATCACAATTAAATCATGAAATAATTGATTACACTAAAGTATTTAATCCACAACACGAAGTTAAACTCAATTATTAAATGATGTTTAGTGCCCGATGTCGCTTAACTAAGCAAAGCTTGTGCTTGGGGGGACAGTCTATGATGAAAGAGTTATAATATAAAAAAGAGTTATATTTTATCTTAAAGTTATAAAAACAAAAACACCAATAAATAAGTAAAATTTTTAAAAATATGAAATAGGTAAAATATTATTTTCGTTTTTTATAATGAATCAAAAGAGTTTACATATATATTTTTTTATTTATTTATTAAGAAATAATTACATTAAAAAAATGATTTTGCTTACAGAAATAACAGGAACCGAATGCCAAAACTTTAACCTTATGCTTATTTGATTCTGTCACCCAACTGGAACAAGCCCGTTCTAGGGTGGAGAGTGTTCTAATATTACAATAAATTTTATAAAAGTTTTAGTAAATGCTCACTAAATTAAGTTGCCTTAAAATGTGGTCCTAAAAAAACGCAATTCTATTATAAAATCGGCATCAAACTGAACATAGCATTCCGTTAAATATAGTGTAACAAATAGAATAGACTTAAAACTAAAATAGAGAGAAAAAATTGATTATAAGAAATTTTAAAAAATTACGTTAAAAAATATTGAAAAGTCATTATTATTGAATAAATTCATTATTCAAAGTTGGGGTATTCTTGGACACACTTTTATTTCGGCCAAAAACTTACCAAAAAAATACCTTTTCTAAAAATTTCAAAGATTGCTTTTGAAGTACGAGAAATAACCTTCCTTTTGGTATCAGCAGTTTGATCAAATTGTTTCAAATCGTACATTTTGTATCAAGTGGTGCAAAAAAAACTGTTTTTGAGATTTAAAAAAATCTCGTGGAATTATTGGACAGTTTGTAAATCCCTAAAAAAATAAAATGATTAATGGGAAACGTCTATTTGTGAATGAAAATGAAAGAATAAATCATATTTAATAAAATAAATTGAAAATGGCTATGAAAATTATTCCGAATTGCAGTGAATACACGTGAATATATTCGGATTTGCTCCGTTGCTCAAGTGAACACTTCGATCACAAACGATGCAATGGGCTGTGTTTTGATGGTTCTCCTCCTTCGGCTTATTTTCTTGCAAAATATGCAGAAATCAACGTCTTCCTCCACGCAAGTTTCGGTCGGAGACGGTATTTTCTTCTGCGGAGCCTTCGATTTTCCGCGGCCTATTTGCTACTTTGCTGCTGGTGTGTCACCCTCACCGGTAATCTTTTCAGCTTATTCTCGGCCTTATCGCGTAGGTCCGCCACAATTTCTGGCTATGTCAAAACGACCGATTTGATTGGTTTACGACCACGGTTTGACTTATTGGCTGGCGTGCCTAAATTCAACTGACAGAAATGTTCAATGTTCAGAAGCCTCCTCGAGTGGAAGGCCACACCTGGTAAGACTCCCGTGTCTCAGGCCTCAGAGCTGGTGGACCGGTTTCACCCGGCGGGATTGCATCCTGGTGCCACTGGACGGTTTGCGCACCGGTCGGCGAAGCCGGTCGATTGTGCATTCAGACTAATTGCTGAAGGGATCTGGAGACTATGGGAATACACTGTTTCCTAAGCAGCGGGGGCGGATGTTTCACCCGATGTCATGTCACTCTTGAAATGACCTTGGGCCACTCGATCCTGTGGCAAGAAACGCCCAGGTCCGCGATAAATTCAAACTGAATTACCGCTGTAATACAACAGGTAGAGGTTGCGTAAGCGACTTCGAACCAGTCGGGAAGACGGAGGTATCCTGAAGGTTGATTCCAGGCGGAGATATCCTGCCAAACTGGCAGTTAGAGGGTGAGGCTGCCCGCTGCTTATCTTCCCCGGTGCCTCGCCGTAAGGAGTTGGACTCTAACGGGTTGCTGGCGAACTAAACAGTAGATTGTCTTGTCCCCAAGTCTTCTACGCTCATCCCACGGCTGAAAGAACGATCTATATCGTTATACCAGCCTGGGGTGACGGGTTCGCCCGTTGTAGTCGACACCGCCATCCTGACAAAAATGTTATCGGACCAAAAAACTATTAGAAATTGCCAAAAAACTAATGCTGTGTCAAAATTATACTCGAAAAATCCCTTCTACGAATCAAGCACACGAAGTTATGTCGTCAAATATCAAGACCTAAGTGTCAAATAATACTCCGACAAAAGTGACTAATAATTCCCCGAATGCGCATTTTTTACAAAATGGCGGCGTATACCTACCTAAGTAACACAATGCAAACCTCATACAAAATTCTTTGGGGAGTCGGAGGCTTAAGGTTCCACGAATAATATAAATATATTGACCAGAGTTGGTTCGTCGAAAAATGTAGTCAAAATAAACAAAATGCTAATGAAAAAACACTTTCGGAGTATCAAATTGTTATTTGCTATGGCAGCGAGGTAGCAGTATGTGCGTACGCAGGTCGAGTGCTCAATGGAAAATAAGCCTAACATGAGAAGGCTCGATGACAGTTGGTTGAAACTGTCAAGCATTACTAGGGAAAAAATATATCACGCTGTCTAACAATACTCCGTGTACATGAATACCCCGACTTCCAATATTAAATTAAATGTAATAATACCTAGGCAAAATATGTAGAACTCATTGTCAAAACATTATACCTACGTATTATCAACAAAATTAAAGAATTTTCGGTAATTAGTTCAATGTTAAAATATATTGGTTATATTACCAATAGGTACCTATAACCAATAAAAGTTTTATTAAATTAAAATTTCTAACATTTGATATATGTTTAGTCTGTCATGACTAGATAACCATTTCTTTATTTTATTTTTTAATAGGTAGGTACCTACGCTAAATGTCAAATTCATTTTTATTTCCATATTGATCATATTGTAAAATGTCTGCGAAATGAGATATCTACAGTTGACTTCGAACTGACTTCGAAGAAAATAGACCAAGTACTCAGGATGTCTAAAGTTGATTGGAGGAGAGGGGGTAGTGAGAGGGCGGTTAGGAAGGGGAGGTTAGTGGGCTTAGGTTGAAGAGTGGTCAGGAAGGGGGGTTAGGGAGGTGTAGGGAAGGGTGGGGTTGAGGGAGAAGGTGGGCTGAGATAGGCGGGGTGGGAAGGGGAAGGGGATAGTTGAGGGGGAGTTGGGGAGTGGGGTGAGGAGGTTGGAGAGGAAACGAGTTGTTTAAGGGGCTGGGAGAGGGGGTTTAGAGAGAAGGGGGTGGAAGATGGGATTCAGAGCGGAGTTTGGGGGGAGGGGGGAAGAGGTGTAAAATGGGGGGTTACATGGGGGAGGGACAGGGTGGTTAGAGGGGGGGTGAAGTGGATGGGACGGGGGGAGGAAGGGGTGAGGAAAGGGATTTAAAGGGTGGTAGGGAGATGGGGAGTTGGAAGGGGGGGTTAAAGGGGTATTAGGGCATGGAGATTGGGGGTCTGAGGGGGAAGGGCGGGCGGGAGGGGAGGTAGTTGTGGGGCGAGTGAAAGAGGGGGTATAGGGAGGCTGGAGAGGGGGAGTTAGAGGGGGAAGGTGCAGAGAGACAGGGGTTATGAGGGGGTGATGGGATGAGGGGGGAATTGTATGTACGAGGAGACTCAAAGTTATTCAAAAGTCCGAAAAATATAAACTCTCTCCTAATCAGCGAAGGTGGATGACCTGTCGTCTTCTGCTCTTGAAATGATAATTCGGCTACCTTATCCTGAGTTCAGCGCCGGGCAAAGGATGCCATGGTCCGCGATAGATTCAAACCGAATCACCGCTGAACATACGGCAGGTAGAGGACCGCGCGAGCGACTTCTGAACCGTAGCCAGTAGGGAGTACAAAGGTATCCTGATAGTTAATTCTAGACGGAGATATCCAGCTAATACTGGTAGTCAGGGCGATGCTGCCCGCTGAGACCTTCCCGGTGCCTCGCCGTAAAGCGTTGGCCTCTGACAGTAAGCTTGTATCGTCCGCAAGTATTCTACGCTCACCTCGCGGGCGACAGATCGATCTAATATCGTTAAAACTTTCTGGGGTGATGGGTTCGTCCCTTATAGCCGATACCTCGAGGTTCGACGTGGCGAGGATTGTCAAATAAAAGATTCCGACCTGTACCTGTCAGCAGTGCAGGATTAACGTATAAGCTATCACAAGCTATTGCTTAGGGCGCCCATCATCGTCAGAATGTTTGACAGCCCAAAGGGGATTCAAAAAGTGCAAAGGGGGAACCCAAGATTTTGACGGCCTAAGAGCCCCTACATGGGTTTTATTGCCCTGTTGGAGTTGGCCACGTAAACCCATTTCGTTCAGGGTCGGTCATACTCACGGGTCAACACCGATCCGGCGGCCTCCACGCAGAAGGGAGAACCAGGGTAGGACGCTGGCCTGCGGGCCGGTCGCCCCTAGGAGTCAACCTTCGGGCGCTCCTGGACGATTTGCGCCCCGTGCGGCGTCAGCCAATCGATTGTGCACTCCGACTGCCGGGGGAGCCTGGGAACAGTAATGTTTCCTATATAGCGTGGGTGGTCGTTAACCTTATGGCAACTGCTCTTGAAACAACCCCGGTGAATAAGCCGGGCAAAGGATGCCATGGTCCGTGATAGATTCGGTTGACACCGTATCACCGCTTCATAAGAAAGAGGTCTGCGCAAGCGACCTCGATCCTGTAACCAGTTAGAAGGTAGGAGGTATCCTGAAGGTTAATTCCAGACGGAGATATCCTTCCAAACTGGTAGTCAGGGGCGAGGCTGCCAGCTAGGTACCTTTCCCGGTGCCTCGCCGTAAGGCGTTGGCCTCTGACGGGCAGGTAGTGAAACTAGACAGCGCATTGTTATTCGTCCTAAGTCTTCAGCGCTCACCTCAAGGAAGACAGAACGATCAATATCGTTAAAACTTCCGTTGTAGTTGACATCTCTAGTTGTCAGATCAGCTGCGTCCTTCGGAGGGTTAAAATCGCTTATTTATTGAGCAAAAAAGTGTTAAAACTGAGAAAGAAAAAAGGAGAAAAATATGCAGTCATATTATCGCACAGTCGTAATTTCACTAAATATACATTTCACGGTCAATTTGAACTAACAAATCGCTAATACAAATCACGACTATAAAAGGTCGAATTTCAGGAGTTGTTTTTATTCGTTTTCCTGAAACTACCAAAATGATTTCATCGTTTTTGGCACTCGTATTGACGCTAGTTTTGGTCAGCCAACATCCAACTTTTGGGGCAATCGCAGGTAACGAAAAAAATTCGCAATGTATTAGAGTTCCGTGTTTATTTATTTAATTATCATTTATTTATTTTATTTCATATCGTATAATTCAACTGTGATAACACCAGGAATAAAATCGTTTGTGTCATCCCAAGACTTCCCCGGCACGTCATCAAGGACGTCATCTTATTTAATTCGCACTGCAGCGCGCGTCGCTGCGAAATTCGCAGTTAAACAATCAAATTTCGAACAAGCGACACAACGCAATGAAGTTTCGAATTTCGGATATGTGCTTATTTAAAAATTGCAATCGCAAACGCTTTTAACCAATTGATTCTCCCATATATTGATATATATATATATATATATATATATATATATATATATATATATATATATATATATATATATATATATATATATATATATATATATATATATATATATATATATATATATATATATATATATATATATATATATATATATATATATATATATATATATATATATATATATATATATATATATATATATATATATATATATATATATATATATATATATAAATTGTTATCTTTGATAAGGCTTGTAAAGAAATCCGTTTATAGGATGATGTTTTTATTTAAAATAAAATTTGTAAAAGCTACTTAAAAAGTAGCGAAGGAAATCCCAGCTTGTATTGGGAAATGCTTATGTTTGAACGAGATATACTTACGGATGTGCACGACTTTCGACGGTGCAATGTAAGTTTAAAGGTCCTTTTGCAGTCGACTAACGATCACTATTCATCCATATATCTCATAAATAGGGCTTATCCTTATGCAACACAAAATGCCTTCAATTGAGACGAATTAAGCGAAAAAATAAAAAAATTTAACTATTGATCACTTCGGCAAAGCCGTTTTCTAAATGAAAGTGACATTACGAAATAATTCAAATTTCGAATGCTACCATCATTTAAAATATGATACAATTGGCTGAGTTTGTTATCAACGAGCCATTAAATGGAAAATATAAATAAAAAAACAAACCTCCATATGCTCAATGAAATGAAAGAAGAAACTTCAATCTTAATTTCTGGCAGAGGAGTTTATAATAAAGATTGTATAATGTTATCAAAATAGGGTAAACCTATATAAAATTGTATGATATTAAAAAAATGTAAAGAAATATTGTAGAAAACAGTATAATATATATATATATATATATATATATATATATATATATATATATATATATATATATATATATATATATATATATATATATATATATATATATATATATATATATATATATATATATATATATATATATATATATATATATATATATATATATATATATATATATATATATATATATATATATATATATATATATATATATATATATATAAATATATATATATATATATATATATATATATATATATATATATATATATATATATATATATATATATATATATTTTAACTTGTAACATGGACATTTTATATATAATTGTATCCTCGGACTATTTAAATTTGATTATTTAAATATTTACTGCGATATCATTTTTCCATTTATTTCGATTTATATTTTATTGTATTTATTACGACATTATATTATTATTATTCAATTTGATTATTTCACCATTTACTGAATGTTATTTTTCTAGCACACTACAGCTACAGTTACATCACACTACACTACACGACAGTTACATTACACTACACTCAAATTACAATGTTTATTATTATTAGGTAATTTTTAATATTATTATTTTTCTTTTTTATTTTATTAGGTATTCTAAAGTATGCACAAGCCACTCTACTTGGTACGCTTGCCTTAGTACGGGCCTAGGCCTAGTTAGGCGGCGGTGATTTAAAAAAAAATGGTCTGCGGTGCTTTCTATTTTGCTATTATTTACATTTAAGCCAATAATGTTAAACTTTCAATGTACTGCCATAAAAATGTGCTTTTCTTTAATAAATAAATAAATAAAAAATCAATGCGTACGGCGGAATTTAAATCTTAATAGTACAGCTTGTAAATGAGAATTTGAAACCAACATGTCACATTCTGATTTCAGCCCAACAAGGCATTGTGTAGCAAATTTCAGGCGGTGAACGGTTTCGTGCAGCTTGGGCCACAAGATCCATTTTGTTCTCGGATCGGCTCAACTCACGATTCAGCTCCTATTCAGAAGCCTCCTCGAGTGGAAAGCTACCCCGGGTAAGACTCCCGTGTCTCAGGCCTCAAATCTGGTGTACCGGTTTCTCCCGGCGGGATTGCATCCCGGCGCCACTGAACGGTTTGCGCCCCAGTCGGCGAAGCCAATCGGTTGTGCATTCTGACTAATTGCTAAATGGATCTGGAGACTATGGAAATACACTGTTTCCTAAGCAGCGGGGGTGGATGTTGACCTGTTGTCATGCCACTCTTAAAATGATCTTAGGCCACTCGATCCCGTGTGGCACTAGGTACGGGCAAAGAACGCCCAGATCCGAGATAAATTCAAACTGAATCAGCGCTGAATTACGACAGGTAGAGGCCGCGTAAGCGACTTCGGTCCCATAACCTATTGGGAGAAAGAAAATATCCTGAAGGTTAATTCCAGATGGAGATATCCTTCCAAAAATGGTAGCCAGGGGGCGAGGTGGCCCCGCTAGGTTATCTTCCTAGTGCCTCTCGGTTCGTGGCTTTGCTGGACGGTATAAGGTTTGTACCGTCCCAAAGTTTTCTATGCTCACCTCACGGGAGACAGAACGATCACATATTGTTAAAACTTCCCGAGGTGACGGGTTCGCCCGTTGTAGTTGACAACTCAAATTGTAGAAGGGCAACTTCGTAAGTAAGGACCTAATATGTTAGGACCTAATATGTTACGTAAGTAAGGACCTAATATGACCTAATACGTAAAGGTCCGATTTCTGTCTGAAAATTGTCTTCGTTAGTTGTCTTTAGTTAAACTGGCTGACTCTTTGATTCTCTCCAGGTTCAAACACGATTTTGGACTAGGAGGTGTTTACTAGGGATAGATATCCGATATACTTGTGTGAGGACTTCGCCCACATTCAGTCAACAAAAGAAGCAATTTCTATAGAATCGAAACCGCAAATACGCTCAAATATACACGAGCGAACTGCAATTGAATTCCAACTAAATTCGGCATTTAATTCACAGTCAACCGATGACTAATGCCATTTCTTCTGATCGATCCAATTTGACACAATTAATTTCCCCCACACAGTTACCATTGCATCATTCACACGATATAAAACGCAGTGCATTCCGATCGATCAATATCATTCCCCTAGTGGACAGTTACCGCGGTTACACATCATCATCAGCCCCTACACAGCAGTCATCGCGATTACACCTCGTTATCAAGCAGTACCTACATTATCCGCGATACCGATCTTCAAGCCTCACCCCGCGACTACACAACTACGACATCGCCTCGAGCCCACACTACCTACACACCGGCGAAATATCAAATAAGGCGTTACGAACTAGCAACCGATCACATACCTTCTGAATAAATACTTCAACTTCAACTACAGCGACTTTCAATACGGAGAACACTTATTCATGAGAACCACCCTTCGCTCACGAGAAATTGAAGTCTAGTGAAAGGTGGTCACCCTCATATCCGATATACGTGGATTTTTTACAATTTTTTTTTTTAATTGGTTCTCTGCAAGACTTTGGATACCATCGGAACGTTGCAATCTTTATTTAAAAGTCTTCCCCCGATCCTTCTGGATCTTTCTGATCTCGCTTTAGCAGGTATCCATACCCTTATAAGCTTTGTTTCTAGTTGCAGACTCTTCGGATCAGATCGCGATTGATACAGCTGATGAAGTCGTAGCGGACGTCCTGAATGACTGTGAGTATCGAGTTGAAAAGTTGCATTTTACGTTTGGAATATGCATTTTTCTGTATGGAATATTTTACGCGCATGCGTTATTGGGCTGAATTGCGTTTCTTCGTGAACTAAGATCGGAAATTAATCTGTGTGAACGAAGCAGGGCAATACGCTTGAGCGAAATGGGAAATGAACGATTGTCCTTTTCTCGCATTAAAACTACCCAAAAAGGATTAAACATCTGAATCTAACACCGCACGAAATGTGTTCAAATTTATTCGGACGAGTATAAGTTCGACAGATATACATATAGCTTAGCAGCGGGAAAATCGACGATCGTTCGTTTCATAATCCGCTCTAACGCATTGCTCCATCTCGTTCGTTTGAAATAAATTCAGTTTTAGTTCACAAAGAAACGCAATCGGGCCCATTGTGGCATAAATAGAGGTCGGTTCGGCCATTGATTATATAGCGTATTAGTTTGCCGACGTCATACTACGATTTGGCAACTAGGATTTTTTTACGAAACGCAACATGTAGATAACACTCATATGAAGCTTCAAATTTAAATTGATTAACGTTCTCTTATTACTTTTTTCCTATAATCTTATTATCATTCCTAATCCTAGTTGTGATTTGAAGCTTGCTGCATATTTCAGTAACTACCTATATGAAACATTCTGTGTATATTTCTAGTTGTGGACAAAGTGAACAAAGGAGATAATGGACTCGATTTAACACCAAAACAAAGGGCGGGAAGTGAGTAGAACGATTTATAAATTATATTTTTTTCAAACCTACAGGTCGATTATTGCAAGGCGTTTCCAAACATATATTTTTATTTTATTTTATTTGATTAACAAACAGCGTTTATACATAGCAAATACAAAATATAACAATAAAACTATGACTAATTACCTATATGTTAACACTATCTCTCTACATATAATGTGTCTCTACATATAATGTGTCTCTACATATAATGTGTTTATAAGAATATAGTGCAATTCTACAGTCTGGATTCACTCGCGGTAAACACGGGACGCGTCCCGAAGGATCTTATCGGTCTGAGCTGTTCACTTTAAATATTCGACCAGCGTGTCTATGCAAAGTCGATCTGCCCCCAGCCAGTAACGACAGCTCGCTTGTTTTCGATGGTCGACTTTGTCCATATATGGACAAAGTCGACCATCGAAAACAAGCGAGCTGTCGTTACTGGCTGGGGGCAGATCGACTTTGCTGAAGATACATCGGACTACTTACTGAAGGTGGTGGTGGATTTGATTGACCAGCCGACCTGTCGAAGACTATATGCAAAGACTCTCTTAGAAAGAGGTCACCGCAAGGTATAACGGACGATCAATTGTGCGCTGGAAGCTTAGAAGGAGGACGAGTCTCTTGTGGAGGCGATAGTGGTGGACCTCTGCAAGTGACGATAGCTGACAACCAATTCCTCTTCAACATAATCGCCATTACCAGTATTGGAAAGAGCCCTTGCGGAAGTGCCAAGGGACCTGGCATATACACTGTCGTGAAGAGTCATGTGAAATAAATGGCGTTTTAGGAGTATGTCTACCGCCGGAAAATTGACCAAAAACTGGCGGGGATTTTCCAAAAGGGAAACTATCACAATTTTGTATAATGTCGGAATAAGAGACTGTATGCTGTATTCAACACAGCCCCATGAGCAACAACACGAGATCATCAGAAAACCAGGATAAATCCAATAATGCATCTTCTACATCACCGCCTACTACAACAACTACCAATAAGTCACCGGTCATCTCTACAATAGCTCCAGAAAAACCTTAAGCATCGCCACAAGCCATAACTACTAATTTCATAAATGACAAAATGGAAAAACGAACTAAATCCGAAAAAAATAGCTCTGCAATATTGAGTACAAATTTAACAATGACAGCCATTGCTGTGTTGGCGATTAATTAATTTATTTTATTTTATCTGCATCCAAACTTTTCTCTGGTCGTAACGGTCTCCGTTCCATCGGGTTCAGAAGAGGGGGGAAGAGGGAGTGCACCCGTGGTCGCGCGCCCACCTGTGCACTATAATATAGCCTGCGCACTTGACTGCTCTGAACAATGGACTCTGAGAAGACTAAAGAAGTCACTAGAATCTACAATGCAGTCGCTATGACCGAACACGCGGCTAGAAGGATATATAATGTGTCTCTAACACTATCTCTTTACATATCTCCGTTGTTATACCTTATTTATATATACTCTTTTTAGGACTGATTTAATATTATAGAAAAAGAAAAAGAACAAAAAACAAATTAAAATGAAATTTTACATTGAGATTATAAACAATATTAATTATTTTGTACCAAAGATATATTTTAAAAATACAAAAAATTACAAAAACAAAAAATTACAAAAAAGCTATTCATGTAAACTGTTCAAGCGATTAATAGTCCCAACAAGAAGTTTTAATTTTAACAAAATGAAAACGAAAAGTTTTTATTTATTTTCAGTGTCGTCTGCATTGATGGTTCTGGGAACAAAACTTACCGGAATGTTATTAAAGCACAGCCTCGAGAGGAGGAATAAGAAGAAAAACAGCAGATCGCTTAATACGTATTCCTCAAGTAAGTACCTAATATTACATAATATACATATATAGGTCGGATGTAGTTCTGAAAATATAGTTTTCTTTGGTTGTCTTTAGCCAAACCGGTTGAACTTTCCACTCTCTTCAGGACCAAACACAGTTTTGGGCTAGAAGGTGTGAGGGACCACCCCTCACTAGACTCCAAATTATTCGGTGTGAGGTGGTGGTGTCAACTTGCGGGTTATCTCCGTATTAAAAGTCGATTTTAAGTATATAAGAAGGTGTTTATTGAAAGTTAGATATGGCCAGTTTGTAACGTTTCCCGTATAGGTTATATTGACGCGAATGTATTGGCTATCGGCCTGAAGCTACGAGGGTGTATGGATAGGGATTGTACTTGTGCTCCTAGTATCTCGTACTGGGCACGGCTCAAGTCTGTGGTAATGCAGACTGATGCTTCTCGCCTCGATAAGGAAAGGAAAGAAAAGGTAACCAAGAAGCCGGGGTACCGAGGTATGCCGTCGCTGTCTTGGGGGACGTGATCACTCGAGGAATGATACTTTGGTTGCTTTTTCGCCGGTTTATATAGGCCGATAAATGATGCAATCCAAAATATTCCGAGTAAAAGTATTGTTTCATCGTGCTGATTCATCGCTTCACGAGGTAGAATAATAGCTGAATTGTGTCAGTGTATTTCACTGGAAATCAATGTATTTGTTGATTGCATGTGACGGTACGTTACAAAGATGTTTGTACAGGCTGGCTTGTGCGTTGTCTACGCTGGCTGTACGTATTCTATATTATTATCTCACATAAGGACCAGTTATTAGCAAATAGGCAAAATGAAGAGTACAGGTTTATTTAAGTGTTCTTATTCCCCGGTTATAAAAAAATCTACCCAATATATTGGTATTGTGTGTTTGTAAGTTCTCTAATCTTAAAGGCTTAAATCTTAAATGCCCTCGCAGATCCGGGGCTATAAAGAGGGGGGGGGGGGGATCCGCCCCGGGTGCCAAGCGACAAGGGGTGGCAAAATAACTGTGTACATTTGACCGTAGCATTATTCATTTCAAAATAGCCTGAAACATTTTTGCTTTAACCCTTCGTTGCACACCGTTGACTACGTAACGACCAATATTGGCGGCTTGCTCCCGGAACGCACAGCAATATTATTTTCGAATTCGAACGCATCCTAAAATCCATACCAAATTTCTCATTATTACCATAAATACATAGACGGCCGCTAGAATAATTTCGCGTCATTTCGTGGATATTTCTGGTAAAATTCCATTCTCAAACATCATAAGTTTTTTTTTCGATAAATCATCAAAAATTTTATTGGTTTTTATGAGATAATATCTAAATATTTTTGTACGTAAATAAGCAAAACAAAATAAAATCTTTGACAGAGAATCTAATAAATATCACGACAGTATTTACAATTTCTAAATCGGGTTCCGTATTCTTCCGTGAGAGAAGTACAAGTTAGAAATGTCGAGTTTTTTCACTTGACTTAAATTTCTCATATTTATTCGTAATTATGGAATTGTTTTAGATATAGAAATTTCAATATTCTATATATGAAATTGTAATGCCATCATTGCACAGTTATTCATTTTATGATTGATATAGTAGTTCCATAGTTATAGTACTTTTTGTCAAGCGCAGCGATATTCCAAGAAATTCCATTAAATTGCCGCGGTCGGCCATGAAATTATGCCGCTACTCGAAGGGTTAACAGTGATGCTAAAGCATAGATGTTTCACGAATGTTGTCGGGAGCTAGTGGGCCCATGTTGCAGTTGGCCACTAAGGCCCATATGTTCAGGGTCGGTCAAACTTACGGGTCAACACTCATGCGGCGGACTCTACGTATAAAGTGCGAGCCCGGATAGAACGCTGGCCTGCGGGCTTATTTCCCCCAGGAGTCAATCTCCTGGCGCTCCTGGACGGTTTTCGCACCGTGCGGCATCAGCCAATCGATTGTGCATTCTGACTGACAGTCGGGGGAGTCTGGAAACAGTACTGTCTCCTATAGAGCGGGGGTAGTTGTTCACCTTACGGCGACCGCTCTTGAAACGACCAATCGGCTACCCGATTCTGGGTGAAAGCCGGATAAAGAATGCCGTGGTCCGCGATAGATTCGGTTGACATTATTATTATTATTATTATTATTGGCATACATTGCACTACACTTTATATTTTATTACTATTTATTTATTTGTTCTACAAACTTCATATTACGACATTTCATATTAATATTACCTAATTATAAGTTTAATTTGAATTCGCTTATCTATTTTATATTTTATCATATTTTGTATTTTTCATTTTAATATTATGTGCGCATAAATAAATCTTTGCCATACATAGAGTTTTCCTTGGTACGGGCTATCGCCTAGTTAGGTAGATTCTGCAACTAATACGATTGTAAATTTATGTTTTTGAATGAATAAAACTATTATTATTATTATTATTATTCTTGCTATTCAGCTGATTTGACGGTATCTCATTCTAACCGGTTTTTTCCTTGTCTACCGTATTATAAAAAGTATAAAAGAAACACTTAAACGATCGTCATTATTAGTATTCCAACATGAAGCAGTATAGACAGACTTCATGTTGGAATACAAATACACTATTAATGACAATCGAGCTTGTATATTGTATATCTTATACTCGCCGTTGGCTGGCGCCTTCGGCGCGTCCTCCGCCTAGTACTCAGGCCTGCTGCCCTCTTGGAGAACCTTCGGCCTTACGGTGTGGCCTTTTAAACGCCTTAAAAAAAGAAGCAGGTTATCAATTAATTAGGTCGACCTGTATGTAACTATGTAATGGAATCTAAGGTAACTAATTTAACCATCTTCCAAGGATCGTAGCGTCATGAAAATTGGCAGCTGCATGTAGTTCTGATGACAATACAATAATATGGTACTGTCAAACTGATCTGATGATGGAGTCGGAAGATATGAACTGGAACTTCATGATGGAACATCGTATCATAGCTGTGTTTGAACTTGTTAGAAAAGTCTTGGAATGAACTTTGACCACGATTAGGTTTCAAGGTCTGATGATGAAGCCGGAAGATAGGCACTGGCATTCCATAATGGAATATCGTGTCATAGCCGTGTTTGGACTTGTTAGAAAGGTCTTGTAATGAACGTTGACCACGATTAAGTTTCAAGTCTGATGATGAAGCCGGATTTTTTGGTTTTTACGTGCATTTATAAAAGCGTGTTTTTAGTGTTTTTTTTTAATTATTAATTTATTTTTTAAATGTTTGTTTCCTCGGAACTCCGTCATTTATGAATCGATTTGAAAAATCCTTTTTTATTTGAAAGGATATACTTCCAGATTGATCTCATTTTATCAAAATTCTGTTTTGATGTTAAGATCCATGAGGAATTGAGGAAACTCCTCAAATATTATCATAGGAAGTTGAAAATTTACATGTTGGTTCAGTTTCGATGACAATGCATTTTCTATGGTAAGCATGCCCTGATTCTACACTCAGGGTTTGCTCCCGACGAGGGGACTCCTCAACGGCCAACAGCATCAACACGAAATTTTGTATACGCATTCAGTTTTGATAGCCCGTTCTAAGTTTCACAACGACATGGCTGCTGCACAGGGGCGTAGCTACCGCCGTATCTGCAGTATCAATTATACGGGGCCCCCGGACCACGCCCCCCCCCCCCCCCAACGTGCGTAAGCAATTTTTTTTTAATTTCAGAAATGACAAAAGTCAAAAAAAGCAATTTCTTTTTTTCCCTCGTAAAGCGTGCGTTCAAAAGTTGGCAACACCCTACATGCATCGGTTATCGCGGGCTACTGGATTTTCCCGTTTAAGTCATTTACTTCAACGGGGGAATCCCACAATAATCGATGTGCATATGTACGATACGATCACGATACGATGATAAACCACGGAGAGCAGTGTTTATTGACGAGTTTTATTTAATTGTGCATCACATTGTAATACAATACAAACAATTGTTCTTTTGGTTTAGTGTTCAGTAGTATTAGTAGCGATTTGTAAAAAAATAATGAGTGAAAGGAAAAGAGATTATCCCAGCGGAGCTACGAAAAGAAAAAAACCAGAAAAGGGAGGAGGTCATAAAAAAAGTGCCCAAAATTTCTTAATTTTTTCAGACACCAGCTCCTGTGAGTGATTTAGATTGCAAAGGTAAGTACTACCCAACCCATTTATCCTATCTACCTGTAGCGAAATCTTTAGGTACCCTTCCTAAGGGCCCCCAAACAAATTTTTATACGGGCCCCGCCAAGGCACGCTACGCCACTGCTGCTGCATCCAGGGTTGGCTCCCGACGAGAGGACTCCTTAACGCTCAACAGCACAGACACGAAATTTTGTATAGGTACGCATTCAATTACGACAGCCCCTTATAGTTTCACGACAGACTATTATAAGTTTCACCATGACATGGCTGTTGCACTTTTTTTAGTAATTTTTTTTTTTTGTTAATTTTTTTTATATTTACAAGGTTTTTTTTATCTTGCCGTGTTTGTTAGTGTTTTAGATTGTTTGAGTCAAATCTTGCAAGCTGAATTAGAACCACTTCCTTTTATCCTATGACCTGGCGAGGCTACTCTTCCACGGTCAACAGCACAGACACACATTTTTGTATACGCATTCAATTATGCTAGTAGACCGTTCTAAATGTCACTATGACATAGCTGCTGCACCGAGGGTTGGCTCCCGAGAAGAACACTCCTCAACGGTCAACAACACAGAAACGAATGTTTGTATACGCATTCAGTTACGATAGCCTGATCTAAGTTCCACGGCGACAGGGCTGCTGCGCCCAGGGTTGGCTTCCAAAGAGGGGACGGTCAACACCACAAACAAAAAATTCTGTATAGCATTCAATTATGATTGCCCGTTCTAAGTTCCACTATAACATGGCTGCCAGTGGCGGATTAGCACTCTCGGCCGCCCTAGGCCCCATGCCATGTATCAGGTACCAGCCGCCCCTTTCTCAGCACCCACCATAATATATACTACATAATGAATATATTTTTTTGCCAACTTTTATCGAAATCGATTCAACATCAGTTAAGTATAATAGCTGCCAGTTTGTATTTTTTCGAGGATTCAGGGATAATTGCACATTTATATAAAACATTTCAAACGGTGTTAGGTTTTATTTATTTAAATAACTAAAGGTTGTTCTCATACAAGATATAATAAGTGTTTTACAATGTGTTACAAAACTCGTCTACACTTAAGCGCAGCAAAATCATTAATTAAATTTTCGCAATCCAAATTCCTTAAAATAATAGCTTCTATGTTAAACATAGCCAGATCGTTTAACCTTTGCTCCGTCATTGTTGTGCGTAAATAATTTTTAACTCGTCGCAAACTAGAAAACGATCGTTCTCCAGAACAGTAATTTTTTTGCCAATTTTGCTAAGATTGGCCGCCCCTAATATCTGGCCGCCCTCGGCCCGGGCCTACTGGGCCTTGGGGCAAATCCGCCACTGATGGCTGCTGCACCCAGGGTTGGCGCTGGACAGAGGATTTTAATAAATTTATTTATTTATTTACGAATTAATTACTTTTTATTTATTTATTTATTTATTTATTTTCAGGAAAACCAACAGCTAATTATAATTTAACAATGCTGGAGTAACATAGCAGAGAGCCAATTAAAGGTTTTCACGTTTAAATAACGTTGTAGAAACATATGTGATCTTTCAATTAAAGCTATCGATTAAGAATGCATCAAAAATTATTCAACAATTAATGTTAAAAAATTCACTGTTCAGCCGCTGAATATATAAAATATATTAAAAATAAAAATAAAAATACTATAAAACATTTCCTGTTAGCTTACAAAACTAATAGGAACCAGGGTTGGCTTGATTTTCCCCAACCCGAAAAAACCCACTGGGTTAAATTGGGTAAAACCCACATGAAAAAACCCGAGGGTTTTTGACGAATGTGGGTTTTTGAAAAAATACTTGTTTATAATAATTGAATCAATGAACGGATATAGCATTTATATTATATTTTATCAAAAAGAAAAAAAAGGATGTATTTGTGACACACCCAGTCTGTTCCGTAATTTACTCCAGACCATTCCAAATGTTGAGAAGTGTTTGATGCAGAACTGGCCGGACAAGTGTAATGCCGACTACTTTTGGCATGATTTATAAGATAACTTATGTATAATATTGTTACGTGGATAGGCAGCAGAAGATGCAAAAACACGGTAGAACACTCAACTTGATTTATTACAAAACTATTACAATACTCTTCAAGCGACAAAGACCCTTATACACACTTCAATATACTCTATTTAGTTCTAAAATCGTTTGCACTTCTTCTCAATACTTTCGCGCCGAAACAGCCCCACTAGCGGTTGTTAGTGTTAACTGTTATCCTGTTGTGAAAATAAAGGGGATCTCCCCGACAACTGACAATAACGATTTTTGGGCGAATTCCCTTCATGGTAGTGTTACAACTTTATTCAGTAGTAAATAGATTTGGATTGTGTGACAAAAATGCAGTAAAATGGTAATAAAATAAAATAAAATGTAAAATTAAAATATATTAATTTAAAATTCTCATTAACTTCGAAAAAACCCGAAATTCCCCAAAAAAGCCCGAAAATCCCCGAAAAAACCCGAAATAACCCAGTGGGCAGATATTTGTTGATAAAACCCGGGTTTTTGCCAACCCTGATAGGAACCGAATTGCAAAACCTTAAAATTTTGCGTATTTGATTCTGTCACCCAACTGGGACTAGCCCGATCTAGGATGGACAGTTCTAGGGTGGACAATAAAAGGTTGTTTTTTTCAAAATGTATTTTTAATATTAACTTATTTTGAATTGGTTCTCTCCAAGACTTTAGGTACCATCGCAACGTTGCATTCTTTATTTCAAAATCTTTCTGATCCTTCTGGATCCTTCTGATATTCGCTTTAGCAGGTATCCATGCCCTTATAAGCATTGTTTTTATTTGCAGACTCTCTGGAACAGATCTCGGTTGATACAGCTGATGAAATCGTAGCAGAAGTCATGAATGACTGTGAGTATCGATTTCAAAAGTTACATTTTGTTACTTTCTCATAAGTACTTTTGTTTTGTTTGTTTTTTTCTAGTCTTTATTGCGAAATTTCACAACGAGCGGGTTTATTGTCATATGACAATCTCTTACAACCAACCCTACTATGACGTGTTATTATGTGTGTGTGCGTGTAATAAGAGTGTGGCTTGTTATTGCATTCGAACGTTTGAAATTTGCATTTTAGTGTTGTTGCTGCCGATGATGTAAAAAATAAATTTTAAAAATTAGACACGTAAATTGTAATATGTCTCGTAAATTAGTAATTTTAAATATATTAATCTGTAAGAGGTAGTAGTTAATCTTATGGCAGCTGCTCTTAAAACGACCAATCGGCTACCCGATCCTGGGTGAACAGCCATGCAAAATATGTCGTGGTCCGCGATAGATTCCGTATCACCGCTACGTAAGGGAGAGGACCGCGCAAGCAACCTCGAATCTGTAACCAGTCGGAAGACTGAAGTGATCTGGTTGTAACTGGAAGTAAGGGCCCGAGAGTCGGCCCGCTATATGGAGTTAATGGGCCCATGCTGAGTTGGCTACGAAGACCCATTCTGTTCAGGGTTGGTCACACTCACGGGTCAACACCTATCCGACGGCCTCCTGCACGCATGAAGTGCGAGCCTGGGTAGGACTCTGGCCTTATGGTTAGTTTCCCTTGGGAATCAACTCTGACTAACAGTCGGGGGAGTCTGGAAGCAGTACTGTTTCCTATAGAGCGGGGGTGGTTGCGGACCTTACGGCGACAGCTCTTGAAATGATCATCGGCTACCCGATCCTGGGTGAACAGCCGGGCAAAGGACGATGTGGTCCGCGATAGATTCGGTAAACACCTTTTCACCGCTTCGTAAGGGAGAGGACCGCGCAAGGGACCTCGAACTCGTAACCAATCGAGAGACCGGAGTAATCTGGTCACAATTGGAAGTAAGGGCGTGAGTGTAGGCCCGCCAGGTAACACTCCTGGCTATCTCGCGGTTAAGGCGTTGGCCTCTTACGGGCTTGTGGCGTAGCTAGACGGTGGACTGTTTTGTCCTCAAGTCCTTTGCGCTCACTCCAGGGAGATAGAACGACTAATCGTTAAAACTTCCTGAGGTGACGGGCTCGCCCGCTATAGTCGACAACCCTAGTTGTTGTTTAACCTGGTTATCTCGCCGTAAGACGTTGTTCTCTTACGGGTGAGTGGCGTAACTAGACAGTGGATTATGCTCACCTCACGGAAGACAGAACGATCTAATATCCTTAAAACGTCCTGAGTTGACGAGTTCGCCCGTTGTAGTTAACAGCTCTAGTTGTGTTGTCCCTAAGTCTCTGTGTAATCACCTCACGGCTGACAGAACGATCTATATCGTTATAACAGCCTGAGGTTTCGGGTTCGCCCGCTGCAGACGACAGCTCTATGCTATAAGAAAGGTGAAATTTCTGGCTGGCGAACGTGCAGCGATCAGTGTGTATCACTCCTGCTTCCATTCAAAGATGTCTTATGCGATACTACTATGGGGTAATGCAACCGATACCCATCGCGTTTTTGTGCTACAAAAGCAAGCCGTTAGGACAATTTTTGGTGTAAGCAGAGAAACACATTGCACCCCTTTTTTATTAAAGCTGGTATCCTTACCATGTCGTCCATGTACATATATCAGTGCCTTTTATACGCCAAAGAGAATGTTTTAAATTGCGAGCCTCACTCCACTCGGCATAGCCATAATACGCGACATAAAAACAATGTGTTATTGCCTAAAGTACGCTTGACTAAATATCAAAAAACATTTTTATATATTAGTTTTAAATTGTTCAATGCTTTGCCATCATCGACAAAAAGACTTGAGATGGCAGCATATAAAATCTGCTTGAAAAATCAGTTAGTCAAACATGCCCTTTACAAACTGGACGACTTTTATGATATTGCGTCCACAATTGCTTGATTATAAATAACCATATTATGACTATACTTTCGAACTAAGTTTTAGATTTTATTGACATTGTTTTTAATTACGCATGTTTCAGAATTTTTCTTTTTATGGTATTGATTATTATTTGTTTGATTATTGATTATTTTGTAAATTTGACTAATTTTAAGTAATCACCTCTGATTACAATTATTTTTTTTTCCTTTTAATTAATTAAAGCGGTTTTATCATCCGGTAAATTATGATTGTAAAATTTGACATGTTCCTCAGTATTGTGAAATGCTTTTATGGAATGAATAAATGATGATGATGATGATGATGATGAGCTCCAAAATTGCGTAATCGTAGTATGACGTTCAGCAATCTAATAAGCTACAAAATAAATGGTTTAGCCAACTGTACACGCGGTACGCTTGCTGATATCTATCACGGGTGTAAAAGACGTTTTATTTATTGGCCTATCTACTAAATTTCGCCTAATATTCCTAGTTTGAGTCGTGATTAGAAAGTTGCTGCATATTTCACTATATGAAACATTCTCTGTATATTTCTAGTTGTGGACAAAGTAAACGACGGAGACAATGGACTTAATCTAACGCGAAAACAAAGGAAGGGAAGTAAGTAGAATGCAATATTTTGTTTTTTTTAACCTACACGTCGATTGTTGTAAGGTAGTTCCAAATATAAAATAACATGTATTAATAACTATTACACCCAAATCCATAGTCGATTTCTTGAGCAATCCTCAAGCAAGCTTTGCTCAAGCACAGGTTAATGCTTAAAGGGGAAGCCTGTGGCGCCAAGAAAAAACATGTTTTTCATGTTTTTTTTAAACCTAAAGTTGAAATCTATTCATGCATCTATTACCTCTGGAATCCCTGATAGTTGCAGATTGCTGATGATGTAAAAAATAATAAATTAATGGTTTAAAAAAAACATTAAAAACACGCTTTAATAAATGATCTTAAATCGTGGTCAAAGTTCATTACAAGACCTTTCTAACAAGTCCAAACACGCCTATGATACGATATTCCATCATGAAATGCCAGTGCCTATCTTCCGGCTTTATCATCAGACCTTGAAGCCTAATCGTGGTTAAAGTTCATTCCAAAACTTTTCTAACAAGTCCAAACACACCTATGAGACGATGTTCCATCATGAAGTTCCAGTTCATATCTTCCGACTCCATCATCAGATCAGTTCGACAGTACCATATTATTGTATTGTCATCAGAACTACATACAGCTGCCAATTTTCATGACGCTACGATCCTTGGAAGATGGTTTAATTAGTTACCTTAGATTCCATTACATAGTTAGTTACATACAGGTCGACCTAATAAAAGCGTGTTTGGACTTGTTAGAAAGGTCTTGAAATGAACTTTGACCACGATTAAGTTTCAAGGTCTGATGATGAAGCCGGATCTTTTAGTTTTACGTGCATTTATAAAAGCGTGTTTTTAGTGTTTTTTTTTTACTATTAAGTAGTGTTCTTTCTAGAATTGTACCAATTTTTGCATATCAACATATTTAAATTAGATACGGAATATATTATAAAAAATATGAACAAATACATTTCTAGAATGCTTTTCGACTTGATTTGCACTCCCAACATGTCGATGTTAACTGTGCCTTCTTTATACATACAGAAGTGTTGCAAATGAGTTTGCCTCTCTAGGTCTCCCCATTATCAAGTTCATATTCAGATTACAAAATATCCAAAACAAATTCGTTCGGTATTTAAATTTCAAGACAAAAAGTTACTGCAATAATACTAATGAGGCGGTCCTACTATTTAAAATAAATTCTCTATCATATCGGCGCAACGTGCATAATGCTATATGCCTTTTTTTAAATAATGAATGGCATATTTGACTGCACTGGTGGGCGCGCAATGAGAAATAATCGCCAATTTCACCCTTTTCGATTGCCACGGTTTAAAACTAATTCGTCCAGAAATGGAGTACTGACACGCTGCTGTGAGCTTTACAACATACTCTGATATATTTAATTGCCATAACAACTTACAAATACTTTGTAAATTAAGCCCTAGCCAAAACAATAACTGTATTTCTTAGCTATTTTATTCATGATTATTAGTATTATTATACTTTATATACGCTAATTTTACTATTACATGCATTTTTTTCACTCCACAGCCACACTCTCAATACACTCACAAACACATATAAACACACACACACACACACACAGACACACATCCTAAACGCAAGCCTCTTATGTAGTTAAACTTTAATTTCTGTAATTTCATTGAAATCCGTAATCGGTTTTATTTTTACGTAATCTATATTTTTATAATGTAATTTTATGTGTTATTAAGACTGTGTGATTTCTATATAAAGAATAAGGAAATAAAGAAATAAAATGTATAAAAATGCAATCCAGGAATTTATAAATTACGAAGTGTCGTGCAAACAAGGTCTACGAGAAATAAGCACCTAATCAACTGTCCATTAATAAGGACTGAATTAAGCAGGAAGGGACCAAAATTCTCCTGCATTAAATATTATAATAGTCTTCCGAAATATATCCAAGCAATGACACAGCCAGCATTTACACACACTTTTAAAAAATGGCTAAAAGAGAAATGCTATTACAGCATAAAAGAATGTTTAACCGACAATGGAAACATAAAATGACCATGCTTTCACTACTAAATAATTTAAATATTTATTATTTTTATGTGGGTTCTTTTTATATATCTTCTATGGTCTGATGTGTTCTGTGCTTATATAACCTGCAGTTATAAATATGAAATTTAAATTGTACACCCTGTGGGCAAACTGTATGTTTTTTATTTTTTTTTATTATTATTTCATACTAGGAATTCCTACACTTGGTGATGTCAAAAACTAACAAAAATAACAATCATAATATTCAAATATATACCTATTAAGGTATAAGGTATGAACGTCGGTATTGCAAGGTATGAACGTTGAACATCCAAGCGCAGATTTTCTAGGTTATATAGAGGAAACAAAATTTTTCAATATGTTTAATCAAAATTCTTACATAATTTCGTAGAATTTTCATGTCATTGTGGACAATAGTACTAAATAATCAAACAAATATTAGATAATTTCACAAATTATCATACGGGAGATAAAGAAAAAAACACAAATACAAACAAATCAGTAACAATAATAATAGCCTATAGCCAATAGTTAGAAGAAAAAAAACGCAATTGTAAAATAGTCAATAATAGGAAGAATATGGAATAATAATAGTCAAGTAGGTCAATAGAGCTGCAAAAAATTGATATTTTCGAAATGCTCAATGCTATAAATGGGTTTTTTAATCAAAATACCCTGTACCTTTTTCTTAAAGTGAACCTCCCCAAGGCCCCTGATGTGTCATGGAAGTTTGTTGCAGAATAAGTAAGATTGGCAGAGAAAGCTATTCCGAACCTTACTCAGTCGCACCTTAAAATGACACAAGTCGTCTTTATTTCGCGTATTATGCGAATGAATGAGTTAGTTAGTTGAAGTAGTCTCGATTTTTTTCTCGAATACATGATGTTTTGGTATATATATATATATATATATATATACGCGGCGTACAAAGTCATGATACCAGATTCGATGAAGTGCTGTTTGTAAGATGTTAGCGAAGATATTGAGAACAGATTTCTAATCGCTCGTTTTTGTAGGCGAAAGATCTTTTGCCGCCATTCCCCAGAACATGAGGCCATAACTTAATAGGGAATAGAACCATTTTGTACAAATACGCACCTCTTTATCATACAGTTATGCAATAAAGATCTATTCTGCAAAATCATCGATCAATTTTGAGACATTCATGTTTTCGGCTTCATTAGCTTCCTAGTAGAGTTGGATGGAACGTCGATCGGTAGTTTCATTTTGGGCCCTTGAACTACCGTGGGCCCCGGGGCGCCGCACCGGCTGCACCGGCTTAGCTACGCCACTGTGTGTGGGACATACTCTGCTTTAAGTCCGTATAGGACGCATTCTTAGGCTCTTATTTTAACTCTTGTTCTTTACTTTCAGTGTCGTCTTTAATGGAGAATCTGGGAGCGAAACTTACCGGAATGTTAATTAAGCACAGCATGGGAACGAGGAAGGATAGAAAGGATATGAAGGGAAACAGCAGGTCGCTTGTTCCTTATTCCTTATTTGGGTTTCCGGCGAGTATACTTTTAAAGCTATTCGACTAAGGATTTTTAAAAAACATCGTCACTTAGTTGGTAATAATAAAATGGTTTTTATTTGGCTTTATGCAGTTTAATTTCGCGTTCAGGATCATTAATATTAATTAAATTCGGTTGTGACACCTCAAGACTTATTTATTTATTTTATGTATTTATTTATTTATTTAAGAATTAATTATTATAAAACATTGATTTGCTTACAAAAATAATAGGAACCGAATGGCAAAACCTTAACCTTTTGCTTATTTGATTCTGTCACCCAACTGGGACTAGCCCGTTCTAGGGTGGACAGGACTCTAATAATACAATCAATTTTGTACAAGTTTTAGTAAAAAGCTAATAACACTAAATTGCCCTAAAATGTGGTCTTCAAAAAATAATAATAATAAAAAATATCAAAAGATAATATAATAAATAAAATGCAATTCCATTACATAACCGGCAATAAATATAATATAAAATTCGGTTAAATATAATAAATAAAGTTATAATTAAGAAAAGAAAGAAACAGTCATTAATATTGAATATATGTTATGTAATATAGAATTTAATATAAAAATACCTAGTCAAAAAAAGTACAATTCATTGTCAAAATAATATATAACAACAGTCAAAGTCCTTCTACTACTAACTCTGCCGCGAATGTAAAGATGCTTTCTCGTAGTAGGTAAATATATGCCTCATACGTAGTCTCAAATGATTGCCTCTAAACATTGCCTATAATTGGCAGGTGTTTTTATTTTCGGCAAGTAACTAGTTTTTGTGCGGAAAAATATACGATTGTAAATTTTACATGCTTTAACGAAATGCTCTGTCTCTTTCGCTTGAACTCTTTTCCGATAGGTGTTGGTTCACGATGAAACGCAAGGAACACCGTTTACTGAAACGATTATTCCATTATTGTCACAACGCTGTTTAGTTTCAAAATTGAATCGCATCTTCAATGATGTAGATATATTGATAAGAAGAAAATTTTTGGCTACTAACAAAATAAGGCAAACTGACAGTTGGCAATATTCCGTCATTTTATCGGGGCAGCGTACATAACGCTTTGTTAACACAGGGGTGTGTACTATGAAATCGTATATCCTTTTGCCGGTATTGTAACAACTACCTCCGTGAGTTAAGTTAGGTTAAGTTGCCGTAACAACTACCCCCGGTCTATAGGAAAACTACTGTTTCCAGACTCCCGCGGCTATCAGTCGGAATGCACAATAAATTGGTCGACGCCGCACGGTGCGCAGACCGTCCAGGAGCGCCTGAAGGTTGCACCTAAATATTTAGGTTGGTATAGGAGCTAATGGGCCCTGTTGCAGTTAGGCCACTAAGGCCCATGTGTTTCTTTTCGGTCAAACTCACGGTCAACACTTATCAGGCAGCCTCCACGCAGAAGTTCGATCACATGTAGGACTCTGACCTACGAGCCAGTTTCGCCTAGGAAGCAACCTTTGGGCGCTCCTGAACGGTTTTTTATTACATATTTATTACATATACATATACATTCAAATTCATGAGCACAACAGAAAATAAAATGTCAATTTATACAATGCCGTCGTATGCTTTTAAAGTTATATACGCATGATACATCTGTCTGAGCCTAGGTTACATAGGGCATATGTTAAACGCAAATGGTAATATTTCTATTATGCTAAGCAAAGAGCAGCCGAGCCCGCCTTGCTAGGCACCCCTGTGTTAAGGCGAGCTCACTTCGGGAGTCACACTAGAGTGCCACGGTTGTGTCAGGTTGTGTCAGGAAAGATCTAAAATGTATATATATATATATATATATTTTTAATGATTTCTATTTTAATTTATAATCATTATTATTATTATTATTATTATTTATTTTATTATTTTGTTATTTTTCTAGTGTTTTTAACCGCAGAATAGAATCCACAAGCGCGAATCCCCTATTTTGCAATATAGAGGTGATTGTCGCATCGTATTCCGAGTTCGCATCGTATATGAGTTCCGCTCGTTTCCCTGTAAATATTGTTATCCATAATGCAGTTATAGTTTCGTATTGAACGCAACTGATCTGATTGACTAGTGATTCAGGGGTTCGCAGCAAGCGGTTTTTTAACAGCGTACTACTAACACTTTTTAAATAATAAAAGTTATACAGTTACAAAATTAAACTAAAGTTAGATACATACTTACATTTTATAATAGCAGCCGTAGAAATAATTATATTAAAAGAAATTAAATAATATAAATTTATAATATAAATGGATATATGGCTCAATAGGTATTCAAAATTATTAAATTACTAGATAGTCAGATAGTCAGATAATCAAATAAAACATATAAAAAAATAAAAAATAAAAAATGAAAATAAAAAATGAAAAATGTAAAAAATGTAAAAAATGTGTGTACCGTGCGGCTCCAACGAATTTGCATTTGATAATAGACATTATTTTTGCAAAAAAAAAAACCGACTCCAACATGATTTATTTAGAAGTGCAGCAGCCATGTCATAGTGAAACTTAGAACGGGCTATCATAATTGAATGCCTATACAACATTTTGTGTCTGTGCTGTTGACCGTTGAGGAGTCCTCTAGACGGGGACCAACCCTGGGTGTAGAATCAGGTCATGCCTAATTGGATGCTAACCCCGGGTAATTGAATGCATATACACAGTTCCGTGTCTGTACTGTTGACCGTTGAGGAGTCCCCTCGTCGGGAGCCAACCCTGGGTGCAGCAGCCATGTCATGCTGAAACTTAGAACGTGCTATCATAACTGAATGCGTATACAAAATTTCGCGTCTGTGCTGTTGACCGTTGAGGAGTCCCCTCGACGGGGACCAACCCTGGGTGTAGAATCAGGTCATGCCTAACATAAAAAATGTATTTTTATCGGAACTGAACCAACATGTAAATTTTCAACTTCTTATGATAATATTTGAAGAGTTGCCTCAATTCCTCATGGATCCCATCATCAGAACCAAATTTTGATAAAATGGGACCAATCTGGAATTATACCTATCCTTTCAAATAAAAAAAAGAATTTTCCAAATAGGTTCATAAATGACGAAATTCTCAGGAAACCAACATTAAAAAAAGAAAGATAGATACAACCGAATTAATTCCTTCTTTTTTTGAAGCCACGGGTAGAACAGCTTTATAACAGCTAGTTATTATTATATAGCAATTACAATGATTAGATGCTAGTTATTATTATATAGCAATTACAATGATTAGATGCTAGTTATTATTATATAGCAATTACAATTACATGGTGAGAGTGTTAGATGAGGTGTTGAATACGCCACTATCGCCGAGCTGCGAATTACACATTTTACCTAACCTATAACCTGTGAGTAATTAGTGCCAACCTGCGAAAGGTCGAATTTAGTTCACTAATTATCTACATTATTATATATAAATAACTAATATCGATTTTAGTTCACGAAGAAACGCAATCGAGCCCAGTGTCTCTGTGAACTTTCGAGTGAACTCTGTTCATATTAAAGTGAAGAAAAAGATTCATAGTTTCAAAACAAAATCCAAACAATTTATTTGTAAGAAATGTTAGCATTCATTGGTGTTGGGTTTTAAGTTTATTTATATAGAGTGGACTGTGAGGAAGGTTGGTTATTTAAAGGGATTATAGGCATCATTGTGGAGGGGAGAAGGAATCAAAGTTTACGCACCTTTCTATTTTTCTCGCGATTCCTTGCTGCAATTTCACTCCAAAATGTCTCCAAATATTCGGCTGGCCAGCTCACGAACGCGATAATTACTATCACAGCACGATAACGAGAACACTCAAGGAGCACGTCTGGTTCGGCCGGCGCGTAAATTTCTCACTGATTGGGAATTGGGAGGTAGGTAGGATATAAATATATATTATACGGTATAATTGAAAATGGCCTAACCATTACCCCCGGGCTTAAAGGGTTGCCTTTAAGAAATGTATTATTATATAGCTAAAGCTAACTTACGTACTATGTAGCATCAAGCTTTACGATAAGAAACTAGAAATAAGTGCAGTACTTAGGTGCTAACTTATAACTATTTAGACATACTAGTCACTGCGTAGGCAATGGACATAGTTTAATGATAGGACGAACAAAGTTGCCTTTCGACGTCCTAACAGTAGCAACACGAGTGATGCCATCCTTAGAAGTATGCGCTTCCTGTATTATCCCTAACGGCCATGTATACGGCGGAGCGTTGTCAATGATGACAATGACTACTGTTCCCTTTACAATGGGGACGGAAGGAATGTTCCATTTAGCGCGAGATTGCAACTGGTGTAGATACTCGAGGCGCCATCGCTGCCAGAATGATTGAACTAGAGTGCTCAGCAACGAGTGCCTTTCCTGCAGGTTATGAGTTGTCGCTTCTATTACAGGCATTGATGATAAGGGACCTGAACACAAAAAATGTGCCGGTGTGAGAGCTGAAGGCTCTGACGGGTCGCTACTCAAAACTGTGAGCGGGCGCGAATTAATCAACGCTTCTATCTGTGCAAGCGTAGTCAACATCTCCTCGTATGATAATATTTGGCTACCTATTGTTTTAAACAAGTGTGTTTTCACTATTTTAACTATACTTTCCCAACAACCACCAAAGTGTGGTGTAGCTGGTGGTATAAACTTCCAATCGACTCTTTCCTTGGAAAGCTCGGACAAGAGACAAGAGTAATGGTTAGGCCATGACTTTAAACGACATATGCATTCCCGAAATTGTTCTTGAAAATGACAACAGCAGCGTCAGGTTAAACATACCCTTAGTTTAGATATTTCGCTGTTATGATTATAATACCGATGCTCATACTCTTTAATTAGTTATTGGTTTTTAAAGTTGATAAACCATATGTTTATACTGTAGGTAATTGATATTTGTATAGTATAGAAAGCGTGTATTTTATTACCTTATATTTTCTTCTCTTCATTTAAATATTCGAGTACATGTTCCGATGAAAGTTACTGATGCATCACGCTATGCGTTCGATCCACGTGTCACTTGTTCCGGTATTTTAATAGTGAGTTATTCCGTAGTTTTTGAAGTTTTCCACCTATGCCTTAACTGTAGTGCCAGACTGCAAGTATCAGTAAGGATATGACCGGCCTAGGACGGCCATTATGAGCGTTTTCTAACTGACTTTCATTTCGGATATTATCTAGCTGAATGCCCTGAATTTACCCACTGTGATGAACTTACCCTAACACGTTCCGTTCTTTGTCGCGTTAGGAATATTGATTAAATTTGTTTTTACTCTAGTTTTTTTAATATGCATCTATTTTTTTTATATTTTGTGAATTTGGTATTTTTATTTAGGATATGTTTATTCTAATTTTATTTCATATTTAAATATTTAAATATTTACACAATGTTTCATTTTGTTGTTTCCTGGCATTTGTTTGTTAACGTAGTTTTATTTTTTCCCTTTAATTCTAACTTTTTACAAATAAAACTTTTCATGATCATTAAATTTATTTTTTCAGAAATTCTGTATATTTTTAAAATTACGGTAGATTATGAGTAATATCAGATTGCTGAGTTTTACAGTTCCTTTTATTGCTATATTTTATAATGAGTACGTAGGTATAAAAATATATCATTAAGATATTAGAAATATATATAATATATTAATTGTCAGTTCTATATCTTTGCGGGGATTTTTGAATTAAAATTCATTTTGAACTTTATGTAACGATTCATGTAACATTTGTAATTATACGAGTATCTTCTATTATGATTATCCGATATGATCTTTAGGGCAGTATGCATAAAAATTAATATTATAACAAATTTACCATATTTTTTTTAAAGAAACATATTATTATCCCTATGATTTCTTACATTTGTAATGTAGTTAATCAGAGCAGGAGCTGAGTTCGGCAGCGGCTCGTTCAGGAGTGAGATCTCTCTGCGATTGACTCAGCATCTCGTAGCCAACCATGAACTTTTTGACTGATGCACTCCTCGGTATCAGAGGATAGTATATTGCATAAAGGAGCCAATGAAGTGCTCTAATGAAGTGCCTTTCCTCTAATCTGGTCCCATCGGTGCACCGAGATATTAATTAATCATTTAATAAATAGGATCTGAATTTCATTATATAATAAGGGTATTTATATTTATTATTTTATTATTATTATTTATTGCAAGAGTATTTAATATTATTATTAATTCTGGAAAGGCAGCTTTGCTGATACGTTCAGATCAGATTTTGTAAAGCGAGTCATAAAAAATATTAACAAGTTTTTATTTAAAAATCCAGTCTGTTTTCAAATTGATTGACGGAGCTTGCATTAATCACTTCTAATGGTAGTTTATTCAACATGTCAACCACTTTGTATTGCAGAACGAGATTTTTGCTGTGACCTCGAAGATTTTTGTTCACGTTGAATTTATATATATTCTCTAGCTCCGCTACATAGTAATAATAATTGTGAGAATTATATATATCAGGTCCATACTGTGTCTTATTTATTTAGGAGTAGTCAGTCCAAGTAATTCCAAGCGATCTTCATAATTCCTATTCTTCAGGCCCACTGGCGTTTTGGTCACTTTCGTTTTGGCCTTTTGGGAACCCCCTGTAAGCAACCGATTTAAGAGAAGTGGGTTTAAAAGAATCAAACACAGAATTTGTTTCATAATTTACCTTTTGTTACTAAACTTGTTGTTGTTATTTATATGAAAGATTACAATATGTTAATGAAATGAAATGAATGAAATGAAATGAAAATCTCTTTATTGCACAATAAAATAAGGTACAATGGCGGACTTATTGCTACACTACAGCAATATCTTCCAGTCAACCAACATGCTGGTGTGAAAAGAAGAGTAGGCAACAAATTATAGCCTAAAATTAAATTTGAAATTATAGCATATAATATACATTGTGTGTGTATCTAAAGTAAAATGTAAATATATAAATAAATTTTTGAGTTTGACATATTATATGTATGTATATGTAAATACATACATATTTTGATATATTAACAAATAAATAAATAAATAAATAAGTAAATAAATAAACTGCCAAAATAAGGTAAGGAAAGGGAGGGGATAACGGAAAGGTTAGAATTTATGATTAATATTTATTGTGAAAGGAAGTGCTTTTTCAATGATTGCTTAAAGGTGAACAGCGAGCTAGCGCCTCGAATAGTTAAAGGAAGCTGATTCCACAGTCGAGCTGCATGTACGGAGAAGGAGTAGGAAAAAAAAGTGGTATTGTGTTTTGGGATACGTAGGATATTATTCTGACTTGAACGAAGTGGGAGACCATGACTTCCTAATCCGGTAAAAGCCTCGTTGAGGTAGGAGGGAGATGTAGGATTGTGTAGGACATTATATAGAAGTGAAAGAATATGTAAATTTCTCCGGTCCCGTATACGAAGCCATTGCAATTTTGATCGGTACTCGGAAACATGGTCATACTTCCTCAGATTGAATATGTACCTTATGCAAACGTTCTGTAGGCGCTCAAGTTTATCCAGTCTGTTTTCGGTGAGATCCAAATATGCGACATCGGCATAGTCTAGTAACGGCAGGATTAATGACTTTGCCCAACAACTACAAAAGCCATATAAGAAGTGCCGAATATAGCTTTAAGCTGAATAAACGAATTTAGATTAACTATCAGCTATGTAAATATGTCATAGCATTTTGGCTTATATTATCTTTTAGTCATATAATTTTGTCGTATAAAGGTTTACTCAGCTTTATAAAACGAGCGAGTAATGAATGGCTTCTCGACATTGCTCTATAAGCGCTTATTTAGCTACCTTATGCAGCGTTTTATCTGTATAATCCTTTGAGTCGAATAAGGGAGGTATAAAGCATACTAATTTATAACCATTTTATAATCGACAGCTGTATAAGAGTCGAATATATCTTCCGTTACTTACCATTCTATATCATTTCAAGGCATTATCCTACTAGAAGTTGTAATAAGGTATCAATTGGGACACTTTACATCCGCTGGCTATATAAGTGTGCTACAGCATGTGCTACAAGTGCTTTATAAGCGCTTATTTAGCTATCTTATACCACCGAAGTTAACTGGTATGACCAATATTCAACCAGTATTCAGCTAAAAGCCGTATAAAATGTGCTTAATATAGTGGTATAGACCTTATATAGACGTGTATATGACTGCTGTATTACTAGTTCTCGTGACTAAAAGCTGTAACGAAGACGATGCCGTGGCGTTTATATGCCGTGGCCAATTTGTGCTACTTAGGTGTTTTCGTTTTTTTTTATATTCCATTATAATGTAGTGATCTTAGTAGCATATGCGCGGAATTTAGTATGCGCTGTCTGCTCCATAGCGTGGTTCAGGTTGGAATGTACCAATGATATTTACTAAAATAATTAATCCATTGTTACCAGAGCGTCATTAAATCTAAAAATTGAATGTCACATTCAATGATATAAATACATTGTGGATCGATAAGCATAAAAGCAATATTTTCCTATTTACCAAATAAGGCAAACTGACAATTGTCGGGATTCCGTCTCTCTATAATGTTGGCGTACATATCGCTATTAACATAGGGGTATATTACGTGCAATTTAAAATGGTTCGTTACTTAGGGTTTATACGCTTGGAAAATCTAATATTCAAGGAAATACATTTTAATTTTCCGGCCGACCGATCGATAAGGAGGGGAAGTATTGTGAACACGCAAAATTTTTTTTTTTGAGTTGAAGACGGAAATATCCTTTTGAACCCCCCTGAGACGATTAGGATTGTTTCCAGAATAAAGTATATTTGTGTGCCTGTCTGTATGTCTGTATTCCTCCACGATGGCACCCAAACGGTTAATCCGAGTGAACTGAAAATTAGTACATAAATATGCATCATTTGGTCATAGCAAGAGTTCCAAAGATTGTAGTTGAGATTGTTTTACCAGGAATGGCATCGGTTATAAATATCTCCTTTAAAATGTTATTCTTAGAAACTAGAAATTCGGTACACAAATGTCTAGTTAGACCGAAATCACATTGTGAAGTTTTGGTTGAAGTATCTTATATACAAGCATTACTAGAGTTGCCAACTACAACGGGCGAACCCGTCACCTCAAGAAATATTAAATATAATAGTAGATAGTTCTGTCTTCCGTGAGGTGAGCGCAGAAGACTTGGGACAAAACAGTCCACCGTCTAGTTACGCCACATGCCCGTAAGAAGCCAACGCCTTACCTCGAGATAACCAGGTTAACCACCCAGCGGGCCGACACTCGCGCCCTTACTTCCAGTTGCACCCAGATTACTCCGGTCTCCCGAATGGTTACAGGGTTGAGGTCGCTTTCGCGGTCTTCTCCCTTACGCAGCGGTGATACGGTGTCTACCGAATCTATCGCGGACCACGGCATCTTTTATCCGGCTTTCACTCGGAATCCGGTAGCCGATTGGTCGTTCCAAGAGCAGTTGCCGTAAGGTAAACATCTATCCCCTCTCTATAGTAGACAGTCTAATTCCAGACTCCCCCGGTTGTCGGTCAGAATGCACAATCGATTGGCTAACGCCGCACGGTGCGCAAACCGTCTAGGAGCGCCCGAAGGTTGACTCCTAGGGGAGACCGACCCGCTGGCCAGCGTCCTACTCTGGCTCCCCCTTCTGCGTGGAGGCCGCCAGATGAGTGTTGACCCGTGAGTATGACAGATCCTGAAATAATAGGTCTTCGTGGTCAACTCTAACAGCTCCCTGCTGCTGAGGTACACAAAAGGGGGAGGGGAGGGGGACCAATACTATAGCAACGTTTTCCTACTTCTACATTAAAGCATATACATGAAAGCTACATTCACGCCAAGTTTCATGCTTTCTGTCGGTTGGGAACCATAACTTGATTTTTTTTTGAGCTAAGGAGCCGACCTATTACAACTTTTTATGTATTTTTATTATTATTATGAATCTATTTTTGTATTTATTTATATATAATTTACGTAACTGCAAGACTTGCCAATGTTAAATCATTAAACTTGCCACGGCAACACTTACATACCCATTTTTTAAAATATTCACATTGCAACACTGACAACAAATGTCAAACCAAAGCGACGTTTATTTTGTGTTAACTGTTACTTGTTATACAGTGTTACTCATCAAACTGATTCCTCTGAGTTTTCGATTAATATTGATATCGCAATGGAGAAGCAGGATATTAACGAAAGTAATGCAGATTTTAAAACTGAGGTTTTTAAAGTGGAGCAGTCAGAAGCGGCCGACGAAGTCAGACAAAACATTCTATTGTTCGAAGAGGGTGAAACATGTATTATCAAACCAGAACGAAGCGATGCTGTGGAATCAAACGTCGAGGAAGAGGCAGAAGATGTCGTTTTGGTAGAGGTCAAAGTATTGGTGAAGAGATTAGTTGATTTCTTTTGTGTTGTTTGTGGCTGTAACATCGATACGAGTAAGCCGATGGGTTATTGGAAATGTCTGAAAGATATGGTAGAGTTGCTGTGCCATGTTTGCAGTAAGAAATTTGTGTGCGCGGAGTGTTACCATGGATTTGCTCGTAAGAACCATTTAGAACGACACATCGAAGGGGTGCATCTCAAGATAAATAAATATAAATGCGGTAAATGTGACAAAGCTTACACTCGAAGTGATAATTTGAGCCAACATATAAAATCAGTCCACCGCCAATTGAAGTATTCATGTCAGGAATGTGAGAAAGCTTATTCTCAACGCATTGGCTTAACTAGACATATTAACTTCGTACACCGAAAATCAATTCCCTTTAAATGTTGGATATGTGAGAAACCATTTCCATGTAAAGCAACTGTTAGAAAACACCTCAACATGGTCCATCGTAAAATGAAGGAATTTAAGTGTAAGCAATGCGAAAGGGCTTTCTTTAGTCAAGGTGCCCTAAAACGACATACGAATTCAGTCCACCTGAAGTTGAAGCCATTCGCCTGCAAGATATGCAAACATAGCTTCTCAAGGCCAGGTAATTTAAATCGACACTTGGACTCTGTTCATCCTACAGTGAAGAATTATATTTGTGCTGAATGTAACCACGCATGCTCACTAAAGAATCATTTAGTTCGACACATTAACAAGGTTCATCTGAAACTAAAACCATTCATTTGTACGAAATGTGAGCGTGCGTTTGGCCGAAGATGTGACTATAAAAGACACGTGCGCTCTGGGATATGTTTATTGAAAAATACTCAACAGCATCGTCATAATAACCTCGATCAGTCTCGGTAGTAATGTGTAATGTATCGTAGGCTACCTGGCTGAGCGCGTCATTGCGTGGTTATGTTTTTTGCTTTCGAGTGTCTCTGTGAACTTTCGAGTGAACGCTGTTCATCTTAGTGAAGAATTCTATGTGTGCTGAATGTATTTACGCTTGCTCTGGATAAGGATATTAGTTTTAAAAAGGAAATTTTAACAATTTATTTGTACGAAATGAAAGCGTGCGTCTGGTATGAGTGGGGACTTTGAAGGACACAGCAGCGTCAGGTTAACCTTAACCCTAATTTATATATTAAGCTATTATGATTTTAATAGCGATGCGCATAATCTTGAATTTGTTAAAGGTTTTTAACGTTATAAAACCATGGGTTAATAATGTACTTAATTGCGTTTGTAAAGTTTGTATAGCGTATATTATTATTTTATATTTTGTTATCTTTATTAAAATAATCGAGTAGGTACTAAATGCATTGCGCTCTGCGGCGCTTCACACGTGTCGCTTGCTCCAGGCGGCCTATTCTTGAAAAATTTAGCATGCTAAGTTTGTCTATGGCCCACGTAAATCAAATGGACCATAGAAAAATTTGGCATGCAAAATTTTTCAAGAATTGCCCCCCAGTATTTTAATTGTCACTTGCTCTAGATGTCGCTTGTGTGCGTCGCTTGCTCCAGATGTTTTCTTGCAACCTTTGGCTAACTGTAGTGCCAGACCGCAAGTAGTAGTAAGGATATGACCACCCCAGGATGGTAACCATGAGCGTCTTCTAACTGATCGTGCTGGATATTATCTAGCAGCATCCCCTGATTTCACACACTGTGATGAACTTACCCATACACGTGACATTTTACGTCGTCTCATTTTAATTTATTATTTCAATTTTAATATTTACAGGATGAAGTGGTGGATTTTTTAGTTTCTTTATATTTGATTTTTAACGCTGTTTTATTTTCCCATTTTATTTTAACTTTTTACACATAATCATAAAAATTATTTTTTCGGTATATTCTGTATATGTTTTCACTCATGCTAGATTATGAGTAATATTAGATTGCTGAATTTGTGATTTTTTTGGCGCGATATTATAATTAGTACGTTAGTATAAATCTATATCATTAGGATATTAGAATTATACATAATATAATAAATGTAAGTTTTTATTAAGGTTTTTTTATTTCAAATTAATTTTAAACTTCGAACTTTATGTAACGATTTGTGTAACATTTGTAGTTGAAAGATTACCTTTTATTATGATTATGCGATATGATGTTTAAAGTAGTATGAATAAAAAAAAAATATAACAAATTTATTATTCTTTAAAAAAAGTAATAACATAAAAACTCATGTAGTTCAACAAAACAATGATGTAAATTATGTTCATGTAAACTCATGTATTTCAACAAAACAAAAACACATAATATATTTCCATCATTGAATGTGACATTCAATTTTTAAATTTAAAGACGTTCTGGCAACAATGGATTAATTATTTAAGTAAATATCAATGTTACGTTCCAACCCGAACTACGTTATGGAGCAGACAGAGCATAATAAATTCTGCGCATATGCTACTAAGCTCAGTACTTTATAATGGAATATAAAATAAAAATACAAAAACACCTAAGTAGCGCAAATTGGCTATTTAAAGGCCACGGCAACGTCTTCGTTACAGCTTTTAGTCACAAGAACTAGTAATATAGTAGTTATATACACGTCTATATAGGGTCTATACCACTATATTTTAAGCGCATTTTATACGGCTTTTAGCTGAATAGTGGTTGAATATTGGTCATAACAGCTAACTTCGGTGGTATAAGATAGCTAAATAAGCGCTTATAAATCACTTATAGTGCATGCTGTGGCACATTTATATAGCCAGCGGATGTAAAGTGTCCGAATTGATACCTTATTACAACTTCTAGTAGGATAATGCCTTTAAATGATATAGAATGGAAACGAACGGAAGATTTATTCGACTACTATACAGCTGCCGGTTATAAAATGGTTGTCAATTAGTATTTGGGTGTGTGGACCATCTCCTCTCCCTTAACTCTCCAATAGTTCTTAAAATCCTCTGTAAATTTATCTCCCTCAACCACATTTCCCTTTAGTAACAATATTCCATTCCATAATGTACTAGTTTCTACTGTTTCCTTTATTATAAGTTTTGTGTCTGTTTGTTTCAGTGCTGTCCTACTAACAATAAAGTTCCCAAATTAAAAAAAAGTAACCACCTGGCAGAAATCACCCTCATTGGGTGGATTGCCAAAAGGAAAAAAGAAGAAGAAGATGTCAGTCATTCAAGCGGCCCTATTAAGTCTGTGAAGCGGCCATAAGTCTGTGGACTCTTGCTAGAACCGACTAACGGGGTAGACGTGATTTCCTTTGGGTTGTGTCGTCGCTCCGTGAATCCTTCTAACTGTGTTTAAAAACTAACTGTGTTTGTGAATCTGTGTTTTATATATTCGTTCTGTGTTCGTGCCATCGGTAAGTAAGTAAGAATAGTTATATTTTGCCAGCGTGCAATTAGTGGGTTGGTAAGTTTATTCTTTTACCTACCCCACAATACTGTTTTTAATTTACTTTTTAATTACTTTTTGGTAATTATGCTCAAAAAATACAAGCGGTAGTTGCAGTATGGAGTGTGCGAAGGGAGGGTCAGGGGCAGCACTGCCTTTGGCCCCGACAAACTCTAATAGTGCTATCGACGCAAATAATGATCTCGTCCCTACCGAGATTATGGATACTCTACAAGACGTGGCTGTAACGGTGGAGGCGCAGTCCTCCCCTCCCGCGAAGAAGGTACCTGAAACGGCAAACCTGTACCAAATAAATGCCTCAGGGCCATATATTGTCTACGTTCAGTTTGAGCCACCAACCCCCGCCGGCGAGGAAGCCGACAAGTCGAGCAATCGCACGATCAACCCGATTGCCTTAGGCAAAGCCATCTTTGACCAAAAGGTCCGAGGAATTTAAAACCTCAAGAAGATAGGCCGCAACCGGGTCGAAATCGCGTTTAAATCCGGCAAAGAGGCAAACGCATTTACAACATTAAATTTTGAAAGGATAAGCACCTAAATGCGTACATTCCAACATACGCAACTTTCCGAAACGGCTTAATAAGAGGTATTGATACTTCTTTATCCGAGCAAGAAATCGTTGACGGTTTCAACGAGTGCAACAGCATTCGTGTTCACAAAGTGCGCCGCCTTAACTATAGGGACAAGTCTAACGGCGAGCCAGTGTGAAACCCCTCCCGCTCTATCGTCGTTACTTTTGAAGGCCAAAGGTTACCGGAAAAGATTACCTTTTTTACAACTCACTTCAAGTCGAAGCCTACGCTCTCCCGGTCATACAGTGTCTCAACTGCTGCCGTTTTGGTCATAGCCGCGCATCTTGCCGGGCTAAGACCCCACGATGTTTTAAATGTGCAGGTGAGCACACTGGCACAGAATGCAAGTCAGAGGCCATTAACTGCGCGAACTGTAGGTCACAGGATCACTTCGCCAATAACTTTTCATGCGAGGAATATGTAAGAAAGACAGAAGAAGATTAAGCATCTAATGTCTACGTACAATATATCATACTTCGATGCCGCTTCAAAGTGCCCCAAGAAGTCATTGTTCACCTCGGTTGTTTCGTCATTCACCCCAATCCTCAGAGTATCCGTGGAAAGAACTCCGTATAGGCCCCGAATTGTTGTAACTGACCCCCCTCGGGTACAGAATACGAGAGGAAATAAAAAAAGAAAAGTGCTTCTGTCTCCCCCTCCTCCAGCTAGCCCTCCCCCGAGTTTCACTTGGGACTATTTCCCCTCGAGCAACGGCAGTTGCCTCAATAATCCCCACAGGAACCCCTTCTCTAGCATTCGTACATTATTGAAGGATGCAGAACAAAAAGTCCTCAACATCCAGTCTAAATACTCTACGTCGCCTTCCCTAGCTTCAGCATCTATTGCACCACTGCTAACTGTTCTCCAGAACGCTGCGGACGAAGTGGGGGCTTTTGACGGCGGAAATCCCGCTGTCAATAACCTCGGCTGAATCACAGTTACCCCCTAGGTAACTGATACTTTTTTTCTCATTTATTAATTTATTCTCTTTCTCTTATTTTAACCCTTATACATTCATATATATTTATATCTATTTTTATATATATGTACATATATATAAATAAATATACATATATAATTAATTATATCAATATATATATTTTCCTTATAGTACCCATCATGGGTGTCATCTTCCAGTGGAATTGCAGATCTATTGCAGCCAAGAGGCGGAAAGACAGTTACATCACACTACACTACACTACAGTTACATTACACTACACTCAAATTACAATGTTTATTATTATTAGTTTTTTAAGTATTCTAAAGTATGCACAAGCCACTCTCCTTGGTACGCTTGCCTTAGTACGGGCCTAGGCCTAGTTAGGCGGCGTTGATTTAAAAAAAAATTGATCTGCGGTGCTTTCTATTTTGCTATTATTTACATTTAAGCCTCTAATGTTAAACTTACAATGTACTGCCGTAAAAATGTGCTTTTCTTTAATAAATAAATAAATAAAATAAATAAATGTTTCCAGGGTGCATGTATAAATATGTATGTTGACAGTTTCTTTATTCCACCATAACTTCTAAATGCTTGAACCGATTTAGACGTAACGGAAATTGTTAGAATCGCTAGTCGTTCCGGGTATCATAGGCTACCTAAACGGTCATTGAAAATAGCGAAAATAGTACCAGTTTTTAAAAAAGGAAACAGAACTGATCTTGAAAATTACAGGCCAGTTTCACTGCTCCCAGATTTCTCAAAAATTTTCCAAAAAAAAATATTTAACAGAATATATATTCGCAAATAAATTCGATATACTAAATACATATAAATATGGTTTTAGAAAGAATATGTACACCACCTTGGTAATTTCGGAGCTTGTAATTTCATTATCGACACTTTTGAAAATTCTTGCCAACCCGTGGCAGTTTTTTGTGATCCATCCAAAGCGTTTGATTCGGTTTACCACGAAGAATAATCTCTTGCTTAATGCAAAAAAAAACATAAATATGCACTTGTCCTCAAAATACAAATCGTCTACCATTCAATATAAATGTCAATAATAGTACTCTAGAGTTGAGCAAATCTACAAAGTTCATAGGTATCATGGTCGATCATGTTACTACCGTTATATATTTTAGTGTATGTGTGTGTGTGCATGTGTGCATGTGTGTGCGTGCGTGTGTGTGTATGTGTATACATGCACAGGCGCCATGAAAGGGTACCAATGTCAAGTTTTTACCCAGGCTGTGGGAAACCCGTAGATCCAGGGTTGGTTGTATTAAGCCACAAGAAATAAAAAAACACCTAATAAACAGTTTATTTATATTTATTATTACTCTACTTTACATTAAATAAGATCGTTTTTCTTTTAAATTACAAACTAAGTTTACTTTGGAAATAAGATCTCCGGACTTTTTGAGATTCTCCAAAGGCTAAATATCCTTTCTCAGTCTTTTAAAAAGGCAAAATAGTTTAAGTATCACTAGAGAATAAGACTTAAAAAACTATATAAGCGATATCGCCTTTATTTGTAACGTATGAATATATTTACAATAAAATGAAATGTTTGCGTTTAAATTAGTTACGACTTAAAGCTATAACGCTAAAGGCACAAAGTATTATCACATATTTAAGTATTTAAAAACGATAACGTTTTCTGAATTAGTATCCAGAAATTTAATTGATGCTTAGATTAATAATGGATCACAACGGTATGACAAAGATACAGTATACATCCCTTAACAACAATATGACAAAGATACTTTTTATGTCCCTAAACGTACTAGAAAGAGGACTGGCGGGATTGGGCTGAATAAGCATATCAATCATTTCGATGCTGTCATTATAATTGACGAATACGATTATTTGGTGAATGTTGTCAGCATACACTTCCAGACCCCAGTAACCTCGCCCGTTAAGAACTGTTCAAAGGATAGTTCATGTCCCAGTTATAGCAATACCTCTTGCACAGTTAGACATATTCTAGATCAAGAACGAGTACGGTACACTTAGCGACGCGACCAAGTCCTTGCTGTTATTCGCGAGGTAATTAGCCTCTTATTGGCTCGTGCCAACAAGGATCTGACAGATCCCTCCAAACCATTAATAAAGTTTGTGCGGGACGGCTCTAAACGTGGGGAACATCCCACTACGAAACTTATCTTAACTCCTCTCCTCGCGGAGTAAAAATTCAGCTGTCCCATTCGCGCGCGACCTTTTCGCGCGCAAAATCGTCGACCTTGATAAAAACGACCATAACTTGTAAACCACTATACGGATCATAAAAAGAAGAACTGTAAAATGATCGCATTGAAATTTGACATATAAAACATTATAACCTTATCTCGTAAATCAATTAAGATAATAATGGCGACAAATTACAAAACGCAAACGGCCTCCATCGTGTCGTCATCACTGGACCAAGTGGACGCCTGTCATTCCAGTGTATTAAAACTTGCATCCCCAAAAGGACGCCTGTCATTTGTCGGGTTAATAATCAAGATAGTTTCAGATTGGATTCTGAAAGTCGATTTGGTTTCTAAGCAGTATCAATTTCCTGAAAGTCTCAGATGCACGGCCCTCCCATCCAGATATGCTCCATATTGTAGAATTAACTGTTCCATGGGAATTAACCATCTCAAAAGACCACGGATAAAAAACAAATAAATACTATTATTAAATAGGATAGAAACGAATTAACAGCGTGAAATTTGTAACACCCGACGTTTCGGTGACGTTGCAGCCACCGTTGTCCAGGGTAGACAACAAACAACCGCGATAGTCTTCGAAATAAATACCATGATTTTACAAAATAAATTAATGTCACCCGGAACGGTTCTCCAGGAGCCGGCTGAAAAGGCTATGCGTCACAGCATGTGCTCATGGAATGCAGGAGCGTGGCAGAGCAACGGGCAAAAATACTACAATCTCCAGCATCTGTCCCGGAGGCCTGTAGCAACCCAAACAGGCTGCTAACCTTCTGGGACAGCCTGGGTTGGCTGGGGTAACATAAACACAAATAGAAACATGAGCCACGCACAACGGCCCAATCAAGAGGCCAAGTGCGAGAAAAGAGCACAGACAAACTAACTAACTAACTAAGGCTATGCGCGGATCTCTCATACGATGAAAAGGCATTGTTGGCGTCTGACCGGTTAGTCTTGACTAACCAGCTAGAATATATAGTCCAAGCATATGGGGGTTTTCTCAGGAAAAAAAAACAAAAGTATTTTTCCCAACGGTTTTATATGTATTTTTGGACACTGAATCTGATTTTCAACTTGCCAGAGGTGAGCTAACTTCAGGAATTGCAAAAAAACGCAAAAAATTTGCATTATTTTGTTTTTTGCTTATAATTCACGAATAGATTATATTTTGATAACGATTATGTAAAACATAATTAGAGTAGATGAAATTTCCTACAATTCATATATATTGACTTAATTCCTCCGACGTACCAAACCGCAGCTAAAGCGCGCTCAAAACTGGTTTTTGTCACTTATAGAAAAACTCAGAAAATGGCATTTTAAAAGTTCGGTAGAGCCACGCTATGGACTTTGTGGCATAAAATGACCATTTTTGATCGCGCTTTAGCAGCGGTTTGGTGCATAGGAGGAATTAAGTCTGTAAATGTAAATTGTAGGAAATTTTGTCTATTCTAATTTTGTACTGAATCTTCTTTCTTCTCGAAGTGCCTCTCCATTACTGGAGGTTGGCCGTTAGCTCTGAATACTTTTGTCGGCCTTGCGCCATCCGGAAAAGCTGTTCCGTACTGGTGATCCCGGTCCAGTTTTTCACCCGGGGATTCTTAGCACCCCTGACCCATTAAAGGGCCGCCGGGCACTCGGGGCCATGGCTATTTTTGACTTTTCCAATGCTAACTACTAGGGATATATAGTGCAGTGGTCTCCCGTTGCCTTCTGCACCAGACATTGTAGGTCTATTTAGGACCTTAGGTCGCTGAGACCTCTTCAACCGGTTGTCCAGTTGGGAACGGTTATACCGCCATTGACTCGGTCTTTTGCTATATACTTTTGCTTCCCATTATAAATAGACCGATATGCAAACGGGGATCGAGTACATTCGGGACGCGTCCTGTGTCAACCGCAGGTTAATCCTAGACCAGAGGTTCCCAGACTTATTTTTTTCGTAGACCACTTTCAAAATTTTACTTGTTTTGGTGGACCCCCTGCTGCTACATTTCTACCATATTCCCATACATTTCTACCATATATTTCACGCCATTGTAGACCCCCGTCGAATCACCTGGACCACTTTAAGAATCACCGATCTAGACTGCATAATTGCACTATATTCACTACATTTAATAATTATAATTAATATTTATTGTTGAGAAATTTTTAAAATATGCTGTCACTATGAATTTAAATTTTGTACTCAAAAATGCTTTATTGGATATTGGAATATAAGTAAAATACTAAAAATAATGCATTTTTTGCGGTTTTTTGCAATTCCTGAAGTTAGCTCACTTCTGGCGAGGTCGCAAAGTCAAAAATCGGATTCAGCGTCTAAAAATAAATATAAAACCGTTGAGAAAAATACTTCTGGATTTTTTTCCTGGAAACGACACGCTTAGATCTCATATGCTTGAACTAATGGAGCCACATAGCTATTCTCTGAATAAATACAATAAGCGAGATTACTGTGATTTGGAAGTGTATTATACTAGAAAGCAAACTCTGGAACCGAAGTTTCAAACAATTACAGCATCTATAAGTCGAGATAAGACCCATCATTGACCTATGATTATTAGTAACTTATTTGGAATGTTATTTTGTACATTAAAACTTCATAATAAATAAATTAAGTCCTTAGAAATTATTTGTCATGGATAAGGAAACCTTAAAATGAACTGGGATGTACATCATCAGCTTTAAACCGTCTGCCTCCCGATATTACATCTTCCTATACTCGGTGCCATATCCGTTTACCGAAAGACTAAACCTCGACTTTATCTGTCATTTTATCAAAATGCCATTATAGTCCATTCATTGACGGAAGTTGTAAAAAGATGGTGATCTCTTTTTACTATAAGTTGTAAAAAGATGGTTGTTTCATTTCATTTAGACTTGTAAAAAAATCGTTTCTTCTTTGTTCAGTAAATTAGGACAATACATCACGAATTCACTTGTAAAATTGCACTTTAGTATGATAGCATGTGCTTCTCCAGTATTTTGAGAATAATCTCGAAAAGCGTCCTCACAGCAAAGCTTCACCACGACAGGGCTTCTGCACTCTCTGCTAAATTAAGGGCCGAGTTTCTGAAGACCTCAAATGTGGAGCTGACGATGCATTCCCCATAATTTTTTAACTCCTGAAAATAAGGAATAAGCTAAGCTAAGCTTTAAAAATACTATGAAAAACATTGTAAGTTAAAAACGGATTTTACAGCATAGAGCTGGGTGCACTCGATGTTTCAGCGTTGTTGCAAACACCATCGTCTGGGATGGACTGGCATAATAAAAGTCGTTGTTAGCATTGATTATATAAGGTATAAAATTGCTCAATGCCATAATACGTTTTGGCAACCCTTCTGCGCCGGCGACATGCAGGTGGCGCTAATAGCATTGTCCAGTGAAACTAATAGCAATTTATTTGGCCATTTTTTTTTTTTATAAAAGACTGACTGATTATAAAACCCTATTATTTAACCAATGATAACAATTATAATAATCAATTATTAGTGCCATTTTTATATAGGCTGATTACATAAAAGAAATAATAGGGATATTATAATGCCCCAGGGAGTTTAAACGAAAAAAGGTTGTTTGATCTTCCATGAAGCAAACGTGAAAGACTTTAAGGGACAAGGACATCCCACTGTTTAAATCCACCACAGACCAGTAACAGTCTAACATCTTACAGCGAGGCGTTAGGAAGAAGAGCTAGCAGGCGAACCTCGCACCCTTTTTACCAGATTTGGACTGATTACTCCATCCTCCAGTCTGGTCACAAATTCAAAGTCGCTTGCGTGGTCTCTGCCTGATGTTAGTGATAATTCTGTTGGAATGAATCGCAGACCGTGGTGCCTTTTGCCTGTCAATGTCATACCGGATCGGGTGAACAACGGATCGTTTCAAAGGTAGCTGACTTAGGAAACGTACGCTAACATTAAACGATACGCAAACCGCCCAGTATCACACGAGGTGTTACCACAGATTAGAGCAAGCGATCCCACCTGTCGGTGACAGGGTTCACAGATCCTTTCCAGGTTAGTCCCTATTAGAGGAGGCTACTGGATGGGAACTGAACCGTGAGGTGACATGACCCAAGATGACCAACAGGTCGTTAAGATACTTAACCCTTGGAGTAAATGGGTATTTTCATGGATGCATCTGTCTCTTTTGCAGGATTTTCGGCGACATCGACCTTAAAGTACTATAACTACGAAACTACTACACTAATCATAAAAAGAACAACTGCACAATGATTGCATTGAAATTTCGAATATAGAATATTGAAATATCATTTTGTAAAACAATTAGATAATTATGAATAAATATGAGAACGTCAAAGAAGTGAAAAAAACGCAGAACCAGATCTGGTCGTATCATACTCAACGGATAATTGTTTCAGAACCAGATTTGGTCATATCATACTCAAGGGGTTAAGGGACAAGGACATCCCACTGTTTAAATCCACCACAAACCAGTAACAGTCTAACATCTTACAGCGAGGCGTTAGGAAGAAGAGCTAGCAGGCGAACCTCGCACCCTTACTACCAGATTTGGACTGATAACTCCATCCGTCGCTTGCGTGGTCTCTGCCTGATGTTAGCGATAATTCTGTTGGAATGAATCGCAGACCGTGGTGCCTTTTGCCTGTCAATATCATACCGGATCGGGTGAACAACGGATCGTTTCAAAGGTAGCTGACTTAGGAAACGTACGCTAACATTAAACGATACGCAAACCGCCCAGTATCACACGAGGTATTACCACAGATTAGAGCAAGCGATCCCACCTGTCGATGACAGGGTTCACAGATCCTTTCCAGGTTAGTCCCTATTAGAGGAGGCTACTGGATGGGAACTGAACCGTGAGGTGACATGACCCAAGATGACCAACAGGTCGTTAAGATACTTAACCCTTGGAGTAAATGGGTATTTTCATGGATGCATCTGTCTCTTTTGCAGGATTTTCGGCGACATCGACCTTAAAGTACTATAACTACGAAACTACTACACCAATCATAAAAAGAACAACTGCACAATGATTGCATTGAAATTTCGAATATAGAATATTGAAATATCATTTTGTAAAACAATTAAGATAATTATGAATAAATATGAGAACGTCAAAGAAGTGAAAAAAACGCAGAACCAGATCTGGTCGTATCATACTCAACGGATAATTGTTTCAGAACCAGATTTGGTCGTATCATACACAAGGGGTTAAGCTAACCCACAACTAGAGCTGTCACTTACAATGGGTGAACTTAACGATATTAGATTGTCTGTCTCCTGTGAGGTGAGTGTAGAAGATATGGTACGAAAACAATCCACTGCCTAGTCACGCCACTCACCCGTAAGAAACCAACGCCTTACCGCGAGATAACCAGGTTAATCACCCAGCGGGCCGACACTAGCGCTCTTACTTCCAGTTGCAAACAGATTACTCTGGTTTCCCGACTGGTTACAGGTCTCTCCCCGGTGACACGGTGTCTACCGAATGCGCGGTTGTTCACCCGGTATCGGTTGTTCATCATGTGTTACTTTGCATACATTCATCCATTGCTAACGTACGGCGCGGGGTTATGGGGGCGAGCAGCCGACAGGCAGAGGGCCTTCGTTATGCAGAAACGTGCAGTCCGCACAATAGCGCGTGTAGCGCTTGATACGCCAGCTAGGCCTCTGTTTAGAGATCTCTGCATCATGACGCTGCCGTCCATTTATATAATGGAAGTAGCGCTGTTCGTTCGCAGAAATCTAGCCGATTTTGAAGTGAATCGTGTGCATCACCACTATCCAACAAGATCCCGTAGCATGCTACGTTCGGTAAGTCATGCATTATACAAGTCGGAGAGGCTAGCTTATATCGCCGGCCCAGCGGTTTACAACAAACTCAGCGAGCACATTAGGCAGAAGCAATCTCTTGACGTGTTTAAGAGACGCCTTAAGAGGTACCTTACAGATAAGGCGTTTTACTCACTGGAGGAATATTACTCGAGTGAAGTCTAAAATGCTTTGGTGGCTAAAGTGTTTAATGATCTCTTTGCATTTTGTCTTGTATTTCCTCTTTTTACATTATTCTTGTGTTTTTTTCTTTGTTTTGTTTTGTTTATTTTTATCTTTTCTTTACGATAAAAAAAATGCTTGTTTGCTAATATGTATGAATGTTTGCTAATCTGTATCTGACTTGTACTCTGACTTACTAATAAAAGGAATATGAATATGAATATGAATATCAGGTAGCCGATTGGTCGTTTCAAGATCAGTTGCTGTAAGGTTAACAACTACCCCCGCTCTAACAGCTAACCCACAGGCGAAACGTCAAAACGCCAGGTGCCACTAATTCATGCCGTAAAATCCATTTTTAATTATTTTATAATAGTAAACAACTACTATAGCCTTCAATTTCGTAATATGTTATAATTGTTTTGATTTATCACTTTTTCAAACATATTCAACAACACTTAACTAGCATTTCGATGAAATAACAGACGAGTCTACTGAATTGTAACTTATCGACAGTTCACTCGAGGCTAACCAAATCCCTGAGTTTACTCTTTAGGAGTCTGACCTTCCGGTTGACTAGCAGCTTATAGTTGGGAGATTTCGATGCATCGGCGGCTTTGTTCTGGCCGTTTTTCTTGGCGTCGAGCAAGGCTCTCCTCTGCGCGACTCGCTCTTCAAACACCCTGTAGAAGTGAGGGTACGGCACGTCCACCAGAGGATCGCTGGACTGCGCCCGAGAGTTCCGGTTCACAGTCGTCATGTTGCCGATGAAGTGGCTGAACATTGCCGTCTCCGTAAACCACTCGAGGAAGTACTGCCTCTGTTTTGACGATGCGCTCTTAACGAACTGTTCCTTCTGTGAACAAAAAAAAAACTGTTAAAGATCGTCAAGGCAAAGGTTTATAAAGATCTGCAAGGCATTATTCGGGTTATGCGCTCGTTGTACAACTCGATTGTTAGAAGTTGCATGGAAACGAATGCAGCTATTTGGAATCCGCATGAAGATACTTATACCCTCATGCTGGAAAAGGTACAGAAGTGTTTTTTGAGATTTTTGTACTTCAAGCAATACGGATATTATCCATTTTTGTATCCGAATGCATTTATCACAGGCATGGTTGGCTATAATTCTCTCTGTCTCAGAAGAGAAATGCTGACCATGTCCTATGTTTTCAATCTAATTCGTGGTAAAACTGATAATCCTAGCTTACTAGCCAAGGTGGATCTTTTCATACCAAATAATTATCTTCGCACTCGATCGCACCATCTTTTCGCGGAGCCGTTCTCGCGCACTAACCTTACGAGGTGGAACTTGTTGGCGCGTGCTTTGCGGCGCTTAAATGAAATTCACTCGATGGCACCAGATTTTGATATTTTTACCGCCAACCCTCACTTGTTTAAATTGCAAGCTATTAATTATTTATTCTTATATGTGATCAGTGCTATCTCTGTCAATAGCTTTAAAAACAAACTGGACAGTTTTCTTAGTGCAAAACAGTCACAAGTTTAAAAACAAGTGCATGTGATATACACGCATCAGCCTTAAGCTGCTAGTGTATAATATAATAATAATAATGATAGCTAGTATTATGTCATTCTATTTGTATAGTTACGGTAATATCTTTATTAATTTTAATCAACTCCTTTCTAGAAAAACTATCTAAAACTGCAATTTCTGCATCTCAAATTCTATGGCTTCTAAGGGGGGAGTGAATGGGTGGTAAGGTGAACGCTCTCATGTGGCAAGACAGCTATCCTAAACCTACCACCGCCGGTCCTTAGTCCGGAATCCACCCTTCACCTCCCAGAAGTGTAATAATTATATATGATGGGCCCGATTTTTGGTCGATGAATTCCATGGCAGCTCCGTTTGTATTTTATTTATTCTCAATGCCTTGGTTTTACTGTTATGTTGATTAGTAATAAGTGAATAAACAAAATAAATTTAAAAAAAAAATAAATAAAAAAAAATATCATCATCAGCCGGTAGACATACTGTTGGACATTAGCCTCCCCGCAGAATGCCATGACGAACGGTCTTGAGCCACCTCTATCCACCTACTTTCTGCGAACGAGATAATGCCATCAGTTCATCTTGTGGAAGGCCATCCTACATGCGTCTGCCGGTTCGTGTTCGCCATTGGAGAACCTTTTTCCCCTAATAGTTGTCGGTTATGTTGCTTGCTTGCTGTTCTTATTTCAGATCCTATCATGCTCTGAAACTCCAAACATAGATTCCCATGGCTCATTGCGCGACTTTGAGTTTGTGTATGATGCCAAGCGACCTGGTCTCAGTGCCTTACGTCACCACTGGCAACTAGCATACATGACTACAAGGCATATGAGAGACCTATTCTTGAGTACCGCTATCAGCTCTGGAACCCCTACTTATGTAAAGATGTATATGTCCTGGATGCAGCAAAGTGGAACCAAAATGCCAGTGGACTTGAAGAATAGTAATTTTGAAGATCACTTGGAATTACTTGGACTGCACTCCTAAACACAGAAGATAAAGAGGGGGTTCGATAAGGACATATAAAATTCTCACAAATTATTACAATGTGCAATGGGTAAAGAATATTTACAAAATCACCATTAACCCCTCAAGCGGCGGGTGTAAATTGGCAGTCACCTGTCATTTCTAAGAGTTGAAGGTCAAAAATATAGCACTTTAGAAAAACGATCATAAGAAATAAACTGCTTGATGGATCATGAAAAGAAGAATTGTATAATGATCGCATTGAAATTTGAAATATGAAACATTAAAACCTCCTTTTGTAAAACTATTAGATAATTATGAATTATTATTAGAAAGTTGGAGAACTGAAAATACTCACTTATTCAGCGATATTGACGTTTTATTTCAAAATACGAAACCCTATCTAGAAATTGTAAACACATTTGTGTACGTTATTACATGCTTTACCAAATCTATTAGTTCGTTTCATTTATTTTCATACATATATCCGAAGAGAAGGACAGATCAACAGATTCAACACACGTAATCAGCAGCCTGACACCCCCCCCCCCCACCCCTTCCCCCAAGATTACGTAATCAACCGCATTTGCGGATCCTGTGAAGAAGCGTGAACCCAGCGTTTGAAAAGTGCTTGTAGACTCCCACAATAAGGTATAATGCCGGATCCTTCATGCACTCTTTGTGTTTCTTTTTAAACTGCCCCCACTCCGAACCCCCCCCCCTCCGGTGATTACGTAATATGTGGATGGCCCCTAAGTGGTTTTTTAGCGCGATGTCAATGTAGCCGCTACAAGTATTCAGCTGTTGAATAGCAAAGAATCAAAGAGGAATCAGTGATTACATACATCAAAGTGGAGATCGCTGGTTGGCGAGCCGTCGGCGTTCCAATGCTGGTGGGCTGTGAAGTGGTTTGCAAAGTCTCCGAACAGATCCACGAAGAACCTGAGAAACGCCTCGGCTATGAGGAAATTCCTGGTGCCGCCGTTTTCGCCCTTCCCGCTCTTCTCTTTGGCTCCATCCAGGCTGAGGGAGGCTTTCAGGGTCTTCGCGCAGTACGAGGGTAGGAGGGTGGACTCGTCGCCTTGCACGAATAACGGCTTACTGGCACTTTTCAGTCTTAAGTCTATAACCATTCCCTGTGAAAGAAACATAGATAATTAATCAGATGAGAGCCTCGGCAAACACAAATAGAGTTGCCACGGACGGAGTAACTTTCACATACAGAACGCTATTATCACTGGTGATATATGGTAATAGATTGCTTAACGCCCTACTGGAGCTCTTAACTACAACGGGCGAACCCGTCACCTCAGGGAGTTTTAACGATATTAGAGCGTTCTGTCTCCCGTGAGGAGAGAGTAGAAGACTTGGGATGAAAACAGTCCGCTATCTAGATAGCGGACTGTTTTCAGTCGCCCGTAAGAAGCCGATGGGTTACCGCGAGATAACCAGGTTAATCGCTCAGCGTGCTAACACTCGCACCCTTATTATCAGTTGCAATCAGATTACACCGGTCTCCCGACTGGTTAAAGGTTTGAGGTCGTTTGCGGGATCCTCTCCCGTACGTAGCAGTGATACGGTATCTACCAAATCTATTGCGGACCACGGCGTCCTTTATCCGACTTTCACCCCGAATCGGGTAGCCGATTGGTCGTTTCAAGAGCAATTGCCGTAAGGTTAACAACTACCCCCGTTCTATAGGAAACAAAGCCGTTTCCAGACTCCCCCGGCTATCAGTCGGAAAGCATAATCGATAAGCTAACGCTGCACGGTGCGCTAACCGTCCAGGAGTGCTAAAGTTATTATAGCAAGCCAGAGTACTACCCGGGCACTTCTGCGTGGAGGCTGCCGAATGGGTGTCGACTCGTGAGTTTAGCCGACCCTTACACTCATGCATTAGCTCCCTAAACGCGCTCAATGCCATAGTACATCTTGGCAACTCTTCTGCGCCGGTGAGATGTAGGTGACGCTGATAGGATTGACCGGTGAGTGATAGCAATTTTATTGGCCATCTACAATAACATTGATAATGAATTATTTATTAAAGACTGTTTTTTTATAAAAATTCAAAAATTTAATCAATGATAACAATAATAACATTGCAGGTATGTTTTTAACTTGCATGTTAGCTGCTTTCATGAAAAACTTCATTTGTTTCCTATTCGCGATTGCAGAAATTTGCATACATTGTCGCTACTCTATAACATCCTCAATAACCCCACTTTGCCCTCCTATCTCAAAGAGAATTTCCACCCTTTGGGAGGCCACGGTCTTCCACTTCGATCAAGCCGGGATAACACACTCGCCATTCCGATACATCATTCTTCTCTTTACACGCACTCTTTTACAGTCCATTCTGCTCGTTTATGAAATCAGATCCGTCACTCTATCAGGCATGCACCTTCCTTGCACAATTTCAAAAAAATGTTGAAGAAACAGCCACTAACCAAATACCTCATCCTGTCCTCTCCTTTATCCTTCCCTGGACAACTTTAGCATAAGTTATTGACATATATTTGTATAGGTTTATTTAACCCGTTGAGTATGAGTCAACCAAATCTGGTCGCGAAACAATTATCCGTTGAGTACGAGTCGACCAAATCTGGTCGCGCGTTTTTTTCACTTCTTTGAAGTTCTCATATTTATTCATAATTATCTAATTGTTTTACAAAATGATATTTCAATATTCTATATTCGAAATTTCAATGCAATCATTGTGCAGTTGTTATTTTTATGATTGCTGTAGTAGTTTCGTAGTTATAGTACTTTAAGTCGATGTCGCCGAAAATCCTACAAAAGAGACAGATGCATCCATGAAAATACCCATTTACTCCAAGGGTTAAATGTATCTTTATCACTTATGTGCGTATTGTACGGTGACAATCAAGAATTAGTTGACAAACAAGAACTGCTCTACGCCAACTCCAGAATCACCAAAAGTTCGATTCTGTGCAATCCCAAAGATCCGGCAATATCGAAGCCCGTAATAAGTGGCCGTAGTGATTCAAATGATCAAACGATCTACAATCCCGCGTAGACTTCCATAGAAAGTTCCTTAATGGAATCAGCCAGAAAGGCACTGGTCTGGGTTATGGCAGTACATGAGCGATGTGGACTTGAAGAAGTCTCTCTTGCGAATTACGGCAGCAAGATTACGACAGCAACAGTATGGCTCATGCTATTGGTCTTCAATGCCAGAATGATTGGACAACAATTGGGGACTTTTGCATTCCGCCTCCAATGCACTGGAAGGTAATGCTCTATGACTGGACGCCAGAGATGCTGAAATTTTATTTGAATGCCTTTCAGCATACACTTACAGACCCCAGTAACCTCGCTCGTTGAAGCTATGCCGAGGATAGTTCATGTCCCCTTTGTAGCAATACCCCTTGCACAGCTAGACATATTCTAGCTGGCTGCAAGGTGGCCTTAGATTAAGGACGGTACACTTACCGCCATGACAAAGTCCTCGCTGTTATTCGCGAGGTAATTAGCCTCTCAGTGGCTCTTGACAACAAAGGTTTGACACTACCCACCAAACCGCCAATACAGTTTGTGCGGGATGGCTCTAAAGGCGAAAAACATTTAACTACAAAACCTTTGTCAATAATCGAGAAAGCTTTAGATTGGATTCTGGAGGTCGATTCGGTCTCTAAGCAGTACAAATTCCCTGAAAGTCTCGGATGCACAGCCTCCATCCAGATATAACTCTTTACTCTCTATCTCGGAAGGTGGCCCTTATTGTAGAATTAACTGTTCCATCGGAATCAAATATCCCAAAAAACCATGAGTACAAACTAAATAAATACCATGATCTCGCAAATGCCGTCACCCGGAACGGCTTCACTGTTCACATTCAGGCCTGCCAGCTAAATCTTTGTTTCACCTCTTTAAAGATATTGGTCTTACCAGAAAAATAATCAACTCTTTCCTACAAAAAATATCTAAAACCGGAATCCACTGCTCAACCCCCGGAAGTGTAAAAAAAAAATGTATTATGATGGGCCCAGCTCCGGTCGGTGAATTCCATGGCAGCTCCATTTGTATTTTATTTTATTTATTCAAATGGTTGACTGTACGATATCGCTATAGTGATAAGTCTGCCATTTGTGCATAAATTGTATTTTATATAAAACCAGGGTAATATTCATTAGGTTATGTTTTTATATCACAATAAGGTTATTATATTCTATTCTATTCTATTAAAATAATCATTACTTAATATAAAGTAGTCAAAAATATTTATAAAATAAATCCAAATACAACTTATTATGTAATACAAATAAAAATCTAAATTCACTATGGTAAACATAAAAATCTAAATTCACTTTGTAAAATTCACTATGGTGATTTATATTGTCAGAAATGTGAGTGTGTGTTAATTATGTGTGTATAAAAAATGCATTGCTGTTTTTGGTCATGAGGATACATTCGGCTTAAGATTTTTAGTGGAGAGGAACAAGCCTGAGGCGACCAAAAAGAGCCATTTAGAGAACCAGCACAAAGATTAACAAATTAGCGTCTGAGACTTTCCAGGGATAATTTGAGGAAAATGTTGGCCCAGCCTATTTAGTTTGGAATCCATACATTCACCCCTAGAAGTATACTTTAAGATATGCGTGATCATAGTCGGTGAATTCTATGTCAATTATGACCGAACAATTTTTCAAAATAAGGACGGACATTCACCTCATCGAAATTGGCACTCTTGAGCTGCTCTTCGAAGAGCTGGTCGTCCTGTAGGAGTTCAGTCTTGGCAGTGGAGGGGGCAGTCCTGGACTTGTCCACGGAGCCACTCTTGGCAGACAGCAGCACTCCGGCCAGCAGAGGGATGGGCGCTTCCAGGATATCTCTCCTGATCTCCGATGGGACGGTGGAGATGAGGGTGTGCTGCCAAACGAAGGGATACAGTATCGTCTGCAGGGCTTCCATGCACGACGATAACTGGCTGCAATCAATCAACAATATCCAGTATTTAAACTTATTCTCCCATCTTGATCACATAAATTTACGTTACTAGATTGTTTTTTTTTTAATAATATTTTTTAACCCATTTATCATTTTTTACTGTGAATTTTAAGATTTATTGCTTCTTGCTCTTTTCCAGGGCATTAAAGAAGTCTGCAGCTGCATTTGGAATATATTTTACGACGATTAGTTTCTGGCTTGCTGTGCTTGTTTCTGTGCTTGAAGTATGCGTCGAAGGAGTCTGAATGTAAGTTTTTAATGATTTTACAATTAATTTTTCATGATTATCAAAAGAAAGAGAATAACAGAACACAGCTTTGACACAGCGAAGCTGTGTTCTGTTAATAACGTTCAGCGAGAAAAATCGGCGATCTGCGAACATTTATTGGATAGCGGAAGTAACCACTGGATGCAGTTTCAAAATCCCATTGTTCTATCCAAGGAACAATTCTACTTTCCTCGCATGATCCGGGAAGCCATTGAAATAAGAAGATCCCCGAACTTCAATAGAGACGACGGTTTTAAACTCTCTTCTACGTGGAACCCTCTTCTTAAAATGTTCCCGCCGCCGAACGCCGAACGCAAAGACGTAAGACAGGATACAGTGAGTATTGTGTGCAAGATGGATTTTCGAGATTCGCGCGCTCCGAGTCCGGCCCTCCACCACCGTTATAACCTATGCAGTGGCGGCAGTTGTATGCGGCCTACCCGCAAAACAACGGATTGACAGCTCTTCAGTCTACCCTGGACAACGGCGGCTGCAACGTCACCGAAACGTCGGGTGCTACAAATTTCACGCGGTAAATTCGTTTTCTATCCTATTTAAAATGTCAAACAACCGCGATAGTCTTCGATTTTATGAAACGTTTTTAGTTCTACATCGATTAATTCCATGTAATCGTTTTCTCTAGAGTGTAAGTTGGATTAAAAACTGCAGATTTTTGACTCAGAGAGAAGACTCTGGAACGATCTCCTATCAAATATACAAAACTCACCTTCTTTCGACGAAAACCACCTTCTCAAGGGTCACCTTAAAAAGTGCTACTTATCTCAGAAGTAATCAGTTCTTCCCCTTCTTTCCTTCTTTCCCCAGCATCCTCTCATCGAGCATGTAGTATAAATAAGATAAAAACCGAATTTGCCGCGTTAAGTTTGTAACACCTGACGTTTCGACGATGTTTCAACCGCCGTTTTCTAGGGTAGACTGAAAGAGTTGTCAATCCGTTGCTCCGTGGGTAAGCCGCCACACGGTAAATTCATTTTTATCCTATTTATAATTCATATTAAATATGGCAGTTTGTATTTTAAACGGACAAACTTATTTGTATAATAATCATTATTTCCATAACGCGCACATGTGATATTGCTATGTGGCAATAGGCTCCAATTTTTTTATTTTAATTTTTAAGTGCAAGTAAAGAGTTTATTGTAATTAAAATGATTAAGACAGATGAGTGTGGAAATTACCTCAAATTGTCTCCGACTATTAAGACCTTCCTCTCGATGAGTAGGGTGCCGAATATCTTGAGGATATTGCCGACGCTCAGCGACTGCAGCAGAATACTGAGGTTTTCCTCCTCCAGCCTGGGCTCCGGACACATCTTTAAGGAGACATCTTCGAAGCACTCTACCCTGCGCCCATCTTCGCTCTCCGCTGCATCGTCCGAGTTGTTGTTCTCCTGGTCGTAGAAGATGGACTTGCCGTCACCACTTCTTCTGCGGCCTGCAAAAACAAATTATTTATTTATTTATTCAAGTTTTTATATTAAACCACAATGATTTTGCGTCACTCCTAAGTAGGCAATGCCTAGTTTGGAGTGTAGTTTTTAAGAGTGTAGTAGTAGTGTTTGAGAGCCATGGGCCCTGTTGCAGTTTGGCTACGAACACCCGTGCGTTCAGGGTCGGTCAAACTTACGAGTCAACACCCACCCAGCGGCCTCCACGTAGAAGTGCGAGCTAGGGTACTCAATACACCCACTCTGGCCTTCGGGCCAGTTCCCCTAGGAGTCAACCTTTGGGCGCTCCTGGACGGTTCGCGCACGGTGCGGCGTCAGCTAATCGATTGTGCATTCTGACCGACCGCCGGGGAAGTCTGGAAACAGTACTGTCTCCTATAGAGCGGGGGTAGTTGCTAACCTTACGACAACTGCTCTTGAAACGACCAATCGGCTACCCGATACCGGTTGAACAGCCGGGCAAAGGATGCCGTGGTCCGCGATAAATTCGGTAGACACCGTATCACCACTATGTAAAGGAGAGGACCGCGCAAGTGACCTCGAACCTGTACCCAGTCGGGAGACCGGAGAGATCTGCAGGGCGATTTTATATCTCCATCGCTAAAAACTCGAAACGAACTGAAACGTTACGGTTCGAAAACGATTTTAGCGAAACGAAACATAGTATCTCGTATCGGCCGATTTCGTAAAAAACACACTTTGTTTCGCTAATTTTACTACGTTTCGCTAATTTTACGAGATAAAATTGGCAACATCGCATTGGTTTTCATTCGTTAAACGTCAAACTGTTAACTGCGCGGTGCGATGTGTTGAAACTCAAAAAGGAACGCGATTTCGCCATCGATATACGATTCCTTCGCCTATTATTTCGCCATTCCCACACGTTTACGTTACCTTTAAAGCTGCCGAAAAGTTAGCGAAACGAAACCAAAGTTAGCGAAGCGAAATTGGGAAGGACGTTTCGAATAAAAATTACAAAATCGCACGAAAACGGCTGCGCGCAGAGATTATAGAAGAGAGACGTCAAATCATTCATAAAATTGACGTTTCGCGCATAGATCATAGAAGAAAAACGTCATCCTCATTCGTTAAAAAGACGTTTCGCTTTTTCGTTTCGGTTCGGATAGTGACGTCATTTCGATGTGAAAACGAAGTTATAAAATCGGCCGCCAGTTATAGTTCGTTAAATCAGCGCGATAGCGAAACCAATTGAGAACGCTAAAGTTACAAAATCGCCCTGCTGGTTGCAACTGGAAGTAAGGGTGCGAGTGTAACTCGCAATAAGGCGTTGGCTTCTTACGGGCATGTGGGGTAACTAGACGGTGGACTGTTTTGTCCTAATTCTTCTCGGCTCACAACACGGGAAACAGAAGAATCCAATATCGTTATAACTTCCTGAGGCCACGGGTTCGCCCTTTGTAGTTGGCAACTCTAATTAGGCAGTGTCTGTTCCAAGAAGACACTAATAAATAATATATAAGCGGAGCTGCCATGGAATTTAAAATATACCAACCGAAGTCAGGCCCATCATAATAAGACATGAAAAATTATCCTAACATAAAAATATTTAAAGCAAACCTTAATAGATGGCTACTTAACAAGGGATATGTAAAATCTGATCAACTTCTTTGCAACGCACGACAATTTATTTAGTATCACTTGTCTATTTTTCTTAATTAAATTTTATTAAATTACAACTATAAATGTATATATTTATTACATAGCTATATTTTTTATAAAATTGGTATATTTATGTGTATATACAGGTGGTGGGTCCAAATAATTTATTTAAAAAAAACACTTCATTTCTTAAAATTGCATAAAAATATGCACATCTAGAGACGGTCCAAATTATCGCCTAGTTAGATGTGCTATTGGCAGTAAAGGTCATGTAAGATGTGTTAAACCTCCCTATATTAATTATTAAATAATTCATATAATTATTATAAGATTACATGACCTATGAATGAACTGTATACATAATCCTATGTACCTAAATAAATAAATAAATAAATACATAATATAATTATTACACTTCTGGGAGTGAGCAGTGGATTCCGGACTAACGACCGGCTGTGGTAGGTTTAGGACAGCTGTCTTGCCATATGTGAGCCTTCATCTTACCACCCATTCACTCCCCCCCGCCTTCGAAGCCATTAAATTTGATGCGCCATAGAGGTGCAAAAATCGCGATCTTAAATTAATTTCTCTATGAAATATTTGTTTTTTTTTCTGGATAAACCAAGATCTTTTAAGACGTGAAACAGAGATTTGGCTGGCAGGCCACGAACACCAACTTCTACCGTGTATGAAAGTAAACAGTGAAGCCGTTCTGGGTGACGGCATTCGCAAGATCATGGTATTTTTTCAATTTGAACTCGTGGTCTTTTGGGATATTGATTCCCTTCGAACAGTTAATTCTACAATAAGGATGATTTTCCGAGATAAGGATTATGTTACTGGATAATGGATAATGGCTATTGAATAATGGCAATTAGATACGTAATTTTATGAAAGTATACTTTCTAACCTAAGATCTAAAAGATCAAAAGGTTTAATATTATAATCTAAGAGCAAAATTGTTACAGAATTGTTATAATAAATTGTTATAGAATTGAAAGCGCTCACCGTCACTCTCGGACAGAAGACTCTCGCGGCTATCTTCCACCAGGTCGGACCTGTCATCCGTGTAGATCCTGAGGGTCCGCGCCTGGAAGACGTCGCCCAGGTTCACCGAGTTGCGGAAGGGAGAGTTCTTCCTGAGCAATAAGGAGCCAGCCTTATTGGGGGATTTGGGCTGCCTGAGGTGTATCACTTCTCCTGGCTGCGGAAACTTGCACTCGTGCAGCTGACGCAGCACCCACTCCATGCAAACATCGGGAGAGCCGTGGTGTGATTCCAGCATTTCTAAGATCTGTGAAAGAGGAATGTCGATATCAGAACCAGAGTAATCTAGTAGTAGTAGTAAAAGGGTTTGTCTTCAGCCCTTGATGTCACCTGGATCTATAAGACCTTTTGTAACTACCCACTTTGTAATTGGGTCAGTGGTCTTCTAAAAGCCCAGTACTGCTTACCAGTCCATACAGATCACTGACCTTCAAGTATGGCAGATCGCTGGGTTCGAGAAAGGCTTGTCCCAGTAAACTATCTTTTTGCGGCGAGTTCTGGGCAGCGAACAACGATGTGTATATTGTCTTCAGGTTCTTCGCCATCCTATTTGGCAGTCCTTGCTCTCGGTCAAGCCAAGGTTGAATAGATGTGCTGTAAGGATCGTGTGTCCGGTGAGAAGTCCGATAGTCGTTTTAAGGTTCTTCTTGCTCATGTCTAGTAGGGCCTTGGTTTTCTTAATAAATGGTTGCTTCATCATGGCCCTTGCCTGGGCTCTGTTTCCAGGATGCCCTATGTTCCTGCTCCAAGCAGTCCCTAATGATTTTCGGAGTAATCTAAGTAGTAAATAAAATACAAATAGAGCTGTTTGTTAATACAATCGGAGTCAATTCTCCGTTACGGGATTTCCTTCTGGTCGCAGTGTACTGCATATTTAAGGCAATATATTTTCTCTCTTTCTACTCTCTATCTGACAAGAAAGGTCTTCTAACATCTGTCAATAGATGTGTTTATTAAGATCTACACGGCATATGTGAGACCTATTCTTGAGTATGGCTATCAGCTTTGGAACCCCTTATGCAAAGATGTAGCTGTCCTGGAAAGATGCAGCAGAGCAACCAAAATGGGAGGAGAAGAGGTGTCAAAAATATTTATCCTGCATCTCGAAACAAAATGCGTGTTTACAATACTTTACCTCCATGTCAGTTGGTAGGCAGGTATAGTAAAAAACTATGTACAAGGTTTAGAAGACAATAAACTTGATTTGATTTCATTTGATTTAAAGAGATAAAACAGGGATTTGGCTGGCAAAGAGATAAGGCCTTGCCCGTCCTCCATTAATGATTATAATTTATGTGTTGGACCTTCTACAATTTACTTCCGTCAATAAGTCTATTTATATCTTTGTTACAAAACTTCATTAACTCAGGATAAAGTCATCGAAAATTTAATAAAAAAGTGATATTTAACAACACTAATCATTAAAAAATCGGTTGAGTCACCCCAAAATTTTCCATGCAAGTAGCCAAGGTGAGTGTGATGTAAATTTTTCAAAGGAGTTTTAATACGAAGATGAAACGTCAAATATATACATTGTATGGCTTTGAATGGGTGGTAAAGCGAATGCGTATATGTGGAAATACAGCTGTTCTAAACCTACCACAGCCGGTCGTTAGTCCGGAATCCACCGTTCACCCCTCAGAAGTTATTATTACATATTATAATGGGCCCGACTCCAGTCCATGAATTCCATGGCAGCTTTGTTTGTATTTTATTGTAAACCTCCTGATTATCACGATGAGGACAACGAAAGAGTTGTAACAGTCGAAGAGACGGTGGACGGCGTGAAATAACACATCGCATCGATGGCCTTGCAAGCCAGATCCGATTATACATAAAGCAAAAAAGAGCTATCTTTGCCATCAAGAGCTATCTTTGCCATCAAGAGTTATCTTTGCTATCTATCGTCAAAGCGATAAAATCTATCTTTGCCAGATATATTTTATCGCATTGGCGGTAGATAGAGCTAAGAGTAATGAGCCTTATTCGTGTTTAATAGGAATTAATTTGGAAATAGTACTAGGAAACATCGACTTGCGACTATTTTGCCTATACATTTTATTTTGCCAGATAGATTTATTTTATTTTGCTAGATAGATTGTATCGCATCGACGATATAAAGAGCTAAGAGTAATGAGCCTTATTCGCGGTTATTAGAGATTAATATGGAAACACCGGCCGTCACAAACCTTATAAAAAAATCCAGCAGAGCGATATCTGGATATGAGGCAGTAGGCGAGCGGTAAGCAGAAGGAGGCTCCTTCGGGTAAGACCCTCCGACAGTAGGCGAAGTGGCGCTCGCCCCTCTCGTTGGTCAGCACCAGGGAGTACTGGTGCACGCTGGAGGCGTCCACGGTGGGGCTGCCGCCGCGCGCGCTGGCCGGCCTCCGCCGCGAGCTGGACAGGCCTCGCTCTCCTGCTATCTCGGGAAACACCAGCATCTCCAGCTGGGGAGGCACTTGCACCTGATCGACAAACAAAATTAAGACTTATGCATTTGTAATAAGTAAATGTATCTGCGACACAGCATTATAAACTGGGGTAGAGCAGAGCTCCTTATAACGCTGATATATTCACTATTCGAGAGTAAAGTTGGACGATGAGCTTTCGAATTCCTTCAAAACAGAGAGGCGTCAGACAAGGGTGCATCTTATCTCCAAAACTCTTCAATTTGATCGGCGAACATATAATGAGAAAAGTCCTAGACAAATGGGAGGGTGGAATTCGCATTGGAGGTCTCAGGATCAATAACCTAAGATTCGCCGACGACACTACCATCATAGGTGCCAATTAAATGAGTCGGCGACCCTATTACGCAGGGTGGAGAAGGAAAGCAAGGAGTATGGACTGCACATGAACCGCAGCAAGACCAATTTCATGTTTGTGGACCGGGCTGGAACCATACAACGCACCAACGAGCTGAGTGACCTTCAAGCTGTGAAAGACTTTGTCTATCTGGGCTCCATGATATGCAACGACGGAAACTGCGAAAAGGAGGTTTCACGCAGAAGCCAGATGGCAAGATCGGCCATTAGCAAGCTAGAAAGGCTGTGAAAGAATCGGGGTATAAGTCAGCGGACTAAGGTCAGGCTGGTTCGAGCTCTGGTTTTCTCGATCTTTCTCTATGCATCGGAGACATGGACCCTGAAGGCTCGGATACGCACCAAAATTGATACACTGGAGATGTGGTGTTGGCGTAAAATGCTAGGAATCCCATGGACAGCACGCCGCACTAACAAATCTGTCCTGGAAGAACTGGGCATCCAAGTGAGACTCTCCACCGTATGCATGAGAAGGGTCCTGCAGTTCTTCTGGAGGACCCTTCAGGAGAAACCCAGAGAATCTAAAGAAAATTCTTTCCGGGGGTCAAGTGGAGAGAAGAAGAAGCAGAGGCAGGCGTCCCAAAGATACTCGATTTCTGTTTGCGGTACTGCAGCGAGAATTATTAAATCGACTTCTAAGATATTGCAATATATATTAGCGACATCGGCAATACATAAATTGTCAATTGTTTGCATTTAGTATCGGTCTAAGCTGTAGTCTACCATCGGGGTCATAGATAACAGATAGTGGACGGCTATCAGGTAGCCAATAATATAATGAATAGCTATGAACGGTTAGCTGTGAATATACTGAATAAACAGCCCCCGGCCATACAGCAGCAAAGTTACGGAACGCAGTGGGAAGTCTGGTGGAACGGACATACCTAAAAAATGCTACACAAGTTCAATGAGTACCATGTGTCATGGCGAATATGTGCCGCCAGCAAATAAGCACATCCATTCCTGCAGTGGGCAGCTGCGCATGCAGTAGACCCAAGAGTGGAGGTCAAGGAGATCAGTACAGTCGAGTGTCACAATTGTTATCTCGGTAACAAACAGCGATGTGGAAGGCAAGAGGCAAACCACCGCATAACTCCATTCCCAGGAAAATCATTATGGCTGAATACAATAAAACCATGACTCTCAGTCCCCGGCAGATCTTAAATGGTCAGAGGGTACGAAGAATCCCCGGGGGACTAGCCATTTCAACTCGAGCACTGCTGAGTTGTTCCGCGCCGCAACATCACGGGCTCAAGTGGCCATAATGACCGCCGACATTCGATAGGAGATGGCACTTTAAGAAGAAGAATCAATTGATTATATTTCCATTGCGTTCTGAATAATATGTAAAATACAAGATCACTTTTAATAAGGTTTGAACATAGCTTAAATGAATGGGCTAATAAAATATTTCGACTTACTTTTAATTAAATAGTTTTCTTTATAATTAAATATAACTTGGCTTAAGATATTCTTATGAACATGTACTGTATTCACGGAATTAAAAATATATGTCACTCTAAGACTTTCCTGGCAAGTAGCCAAGGACAGATTTCATATGAATATAAATTTCATTTAAAAAATCGATGGCGCCCGCCCTGTCTCACGGTGGGTATCCATTAGGTTCGCGCATCAACTCTGCTCCGCCCACCTGCAACTGCTCCAGTAGTGGATACGTTCGGCTCCTGGAGCGTTCGGGCGAGCGCTCCGAGCGGTGGCGGTCAATGCGCGAACACAAAGTGATGCGCAGTATGTTCACGGACGCGAGCAAAGTGAGACGTTGGTGGGTACGTCTTGCGCATCAATCAGGACGTACCGAAATTATACAGTGCTGTGATTACCGAAATTATACAGACATTATTATTATTTTATTATTATATTATACACTAGCAGCTTAAGGTTGATGCGTTTATATCACATGCACTTGTTTTTAAATTTGTTAGTTTTTTGCACGAAGAAAAATGCCCAGTTTGTTAAAGCTATTGACAGAGATAGCACTGATCACTTCCTGTTCGCTGACATGTTCGCTCTATGTTCGAATGAAAACTGCGGAGCACTCGTTGTTCTTGAGTTGATGCGCGAACCGTCTTCATTTGAACAGTTGCAGACGCGCGGAGCAGAGTTGATGCGCGAACCTAATGGATACCCACCTTCAACCGACGGTTGAACCTTGTTGGATTCCATTGCAACGGTCTCTGACGGCGGGGTTTATATCTCGGCTAAGGGAAGGTTTGGCCCAAGCGCCAACAGATGGCCTTAATTTAACCTTTCGGAAGCCAGTCTTCGCACGCAAAAATGGCGCTGCATCTTTTTTTGGTAAATTTTCGAATACTAACCATAACATTTCTTTACGAATTCTTTCTTGTTACCTAATGATTAATCTTGTTAGTCATGTATATTATATATTTATATAACATACATATGTTCATATATTTTCACTCTCAATGCTGCTGCGCGAAACAGAGTTGCACTTCATCCGTTCATATCATTTCGTTAGGTTTTGAGCCAGAATGTCCTCCTTCTATGGTCTTCGGATGGTTTTCGGTGACACTTTTCAGGGTTAAGTGAGATTAGCCATTCCTTAGTCCATTGAATAACCCATTCAAGTCCTCCTTTATAAGCTGATAACCAATAAGCGGCTCTCTGAAAACCTTTGCACTGTCAACGAAGAAGGCAGCTAATCGTTTAGGGGGGGAGGGGGGGGTCAAAACGAGGGAGAGGGGGAACAAAATGATATATCCGACTTCCTCTCAAAAAAAAACGCGCGTTCATTCCAGTCGGTGGATCTGGAAAGTAAAAATAAAATCTAAACAATTTGAAGTATAGAAGAAGTGACTTACCCCGCTCGGGTAGGTAGATTTAATGTAAGCTCTGCCAGTGTAGTGGTTCATGCCGACCAGAATGCAAGCATCGAACAAGGTATCTCCTCTCATCTCCAAACCGGCTTCGAATTCAGTGCTGGAATCCGCCACGCTCGTATCGAGGGCGTCCGACGAATCCTCCAGGGCGGTCTGGGTCCGCGTGGGGCTGCCGGTCCGCTCCGGATGGAGCATCTTAAAGCTCTTCCAGGAGCGGAAGGTGGCGTACGGGTTGCTGCATTGCGCCGGCTCCTGCTTGACGGAGGCTCCGATGGAGGTCTGCTGGCGGTATCTCACTCGCACGCTGCCGGGATTCGTGGCCTCGAGATAGGCGGCCCGCGATGACACTCTCCGGACGTAGTTCTTCCGCTTCTCTGTGAGGCTTCGCGTTAGCTTCACCGAATCTGAGAGCAATAGAAAATATCTCTAATACTCATTTAGTTTTAAAATCTACTGATTTTATTTTAGTTGATTTTATTTTTATAATAAACTAACACATAGTAAATACATCTCATAATAGAATCCACTCCACCTGGCCTTTATCGACTACCAGAAGGCATTCGATTCTGTTGAAATATGGACAGTTCTCGCAGCAATGGACAAGGCGAGAATAGACTCAACGCTTATTCGCCACATATATGACAATTTCAAGCTGCAAGTCAAGCTTGAGGACGACATGGTGACGGAGGAGATCCGGAACGAGAGAGCCGTACGGCAGGACGACACCATCTCCCCTAAGCTTTTCACTCTGGCACTGGAGGACGTCTTCAAGAGCCTGATTTGGGTAGGAAAGGGTATCAACGTGGATGGGTCGTATCTGAACCACCTCAGGTTCACCGATGACTAAGTTCTGATCAGCAGCGACCCATTACAACTCAAGACCATGCTCGAGGAACTCCACGCAGCATCAGCAAGAGTGGGTCTGAAGATGAACCTTCAAAAAACAAAGATCCTGAACCCAGACCAAGTCCAGATCAGTCCAGTTTGAGCCAGACACTCGAAGTCGTCGACCACTACATTTATCTTGGCCACAAACTTAAACTAAGCAAAGACAACCAACAAGCAGAAGTTGTCAGACGCATGGGATTGACTTGGGCGGCGTTCGGAAACCTTGCGTACATCCTGAGAGACCCAGCGATGTTCCATCAATCTAAAGCGGAAATTTTATGAGATATGCGTGCTGCCAGTAGCAACCTACGGCTTTGCAACAGTGCCTCTAATGCAGAGCAGTGCCAACCGCCTCAGAATATACCAAAGGGCAATGGAGGGAGCAATGCTAAACATCAGTCTCCGTGACACAGTACGGGGCACACGGGGGTAATAGACGTCATGAAACGTATCGCCAGACTGAAGTGGGGCTGGGCAGGTCATATCGCAAGGCAGGATAACGCAAGGTGGCCGAAGAGGCTTGTCCAGTAGAGACCAAGAACCACAAAGCGAGGCCCAGGGAGACTACAACTAGGATGGCTGGACAACATCAAAAAAGCAGCAGGGACCAACTGGCCGAGGGCAGCAGCTGACCGACAGACATGGAAGAAGAAGGAAGAGGCCTATGTCCTGAAGTGGACTAAACCAGGCGGAGGAAGAAGAAGAAGAAGTAAATACATGATAGGGTATTTGCACAACCTCCTTTCCAACATCTGTCAATAGAGGTTTTTATCAACACCTACAAGGGTATGTGAGACCTATTCTTGAGAATGACTACCAGCTCTGAAACCCCTACTTATGCAAAGATGTAGATGTCCTAGAAAAGGTGCAGCAAAAGGGCAATCGAAATGCCAGTGGGCCTGAAGAATAGGAATTATGAAGATCGCTTGGAATTACTTGGAATGACTACTCTCAAACGAAGAAGACAAAGAGCGGACCTGATTACAACATATTATTATACGATTCTAACCCATTATTACGAAGTACCTGGGCTAGAGAATATTTACAAATTCAACGTCAACACAAATCTTCGAGATCGCAACAAAAAACTCAACCGTACAAAATATAAATCTAATGCTCTTAAGATTGCTCTGCAAAATAGAGCTGTGGACATGTGGAATAAATTACCATTTGAAGTGATTAGTGCAAGCTTCGTCAATCAATTTAAAACACTCGATTTGTACCTAAAAACTTGTTAATATTGTTTATATTGCCTATTGTTTATATACTGTTAGTATTGTTTAGCTTTACACAATCTGATCTAAAGGTATCAGCAAAGCTGCCTGTCTAGAATAAATAATTTAAAAAAAACTAGTTATACAAGATTCATTTACTATCCTATCAAAAGTTTACAACTTTTGCACAAAACAACTTAGGTTAGAAATAAAATGAGTACTTTAATAATAGGCTAGTGTAGACTAATAATAGGCTAGATATTAACGTTTTATAACACACTAGCAAAACCCAGCAGATGTTGTCCTGTCTGTTACAACAAAGTGGAGAGCGCAAATATATTATAATAATAATAATAATAAAACTCTTTATTCTTAAGAAAAGGCGAGCTTATTGCCTGCAGGCAATATTTTAGAGCTAACCTATACTATTGTAAGAACATTATTTGCGAGTAGACTACATAACTTAACCTATATAAAGAGTATGACAAATAAAATAGAGGAGGATAGAAAGAAGTATATACTTTACTCTTTGTGGGCACAGATTTGCCACATCAAAATAATCTAACACCTATAAGGACGCTAAAGTTTTAAAAGGAGGGGAACGGGAGGGGGAGGGGAAAGGGAATTTATCTGGAGGATTTCAAATGCTCTCTGAGTCTGTTTTTAAAAGTTGTTATGCTTGGCGCGGTTCTCACATTTTTCGGCAAAGCATTCCAAAGACGGGCTCCATGCACGGTGAAAGAGAATGAGAAGAAGTCACTTCTGTGACTAGGGATAGAGAGTAGCAGGTTGTTTTTAGATCTCAGAGGGTGTTCATGAGCCGATAGTGCAGTAAATCTGCCGATAAGATAATTGGGAGCGACGCCATCCAAGATCTTGAAAAGCATACAGAGAACTCGCATGTCTCTTTTCTCCCGGGTCGACAGCCAGTGAAGCTTCTCTATGTACTCCGTGATGTGGTCAAATTTTCTGAGGCCATGGATATACCGAATGCAAACATTTTGGAGACGCTCAACTTTGGTGGATAACTCCTCTGTGAGGTCGAGAAATGCGACATCTCCATAATCCAGAAGAGGGAGGAGAGCAGACTGACAAATCGTAATCTTGCTCTCCTCCGGGAGGATATTTTTCAGCCTATTCAGCGAATGAAATCGGCCGAAAAGTTTGCGTCGCATTTCTCGAATATGTGGCCGCCATGAGAGGTTGTCGTCCATATGGATACCGAGGTTTTTAACCTCGAAACTGAAAGGGACCTCATCCGCACCGATGCAGATCTTCAGGACTTCATTTATATTAATCCTCGAGGTAAAGTAACTGCTACCGATGATAATAGCCTGCTAAAGTAACTGCTACCGATGATATTATCCGTGTTCAAATACAACAAATGCTATGTATAACAATTTTCATGGTAATTGATTGAATGGTATAGAAGTTGATGCAGGGCAGAGCCATCTAGTGGCATCTGATGTGCTACAGCGCTATCTAGTGGGAAACTCCGCAATCACATTCGACTATCTCAATCGATTGACAGGTTTAAGAGCCGCCTTAAGAAGTATCTCACAGATAAGGCATTATACTCATAGAGGAATATTACTCATATGTTGACTAAAATCAATAGTAATGATTTTCTTAAATCTAAATCATAACTAAAATCAACTTCTTTAACCCTTGGAGTAAATGGGTATTTTCATGGATGCATCTGTCTCTTTTGCAGGATTTTCGACGGCGCTCGACTTAAAGTACTATAACTACGAAACTACTACACCAATCATAAAAAGAACAACTGCACAATGATTGCATTGAAATTTCGAATATAGAATATTGAAATATCATTTTGTAAAACAATTAGATAATTATGAATAAATATGAGAACGTCAAAGAAGTGAAAAAAACGCACGACCAGATTTGGTCGACTCGTACTCAACGGATAATTGTTTCGCAACCAGATTTGGTTGACTCATACTCAACGGGTTAACTAAAATCAATAGTGTTAGTGATTAATTATCTTTGTATTTTCTTGTTTTTCTTCTTTTGTTTATTTATTGTATATCTTGCGTTTACTTTTTTTTTAATTTTATTTCTTTGTCTATTCTAATATTTTCCTACATTTTCATGTCATATTTACGATTAAAAAAAATCTTTGCCTTTGCCTGTATACCTTTATACTAATAAAATGAACATGAATATGAATACAGTAGGACCTCACTTATATCGAAGACGACGCTAGCGAAGTTTGCAATTATTGAAATTAAGCAATCAGTTTGACAACAAGCCAGCATTGTTTATTATCGTTTTGTATACAGAAAAGTGACATAAGTGGGAGGAAAAAAAACGATTTTTTATTGAATTAAATGTTAGTGACTCCGTGGGGTCAAAAATTACGGGTACATGGCTATGAAATATCTGTAATTTAGTAAGTGCGTCAATAAAAACCAATTATTTGGTTATCTTGGAAGAGATGCAGGAGTTGCCTGCCTGTTCGATATCTATGTTTACGACAATGTTAGACACACGTGATCAGGAAAGTACTCAGTGATTACGATTGCAGTCAGGATTTTAGGGTATTGCTCAATGTAAATAATATTTATCGTCATCATGGACTTCCATAATTAACTTATTAATCTAAATAATTGAAGTCATGTGGTAAAACGATCATTCGTTATTTTTTTGTGAAAATGAGATAACAATGCCATCTTGTGACTTGTTCCCAAACGAATCGAAGCATGAATCGATTTTGGAAAGAAAGATCATAGTCTGCCCTTAACCCTCCATATACTAGGTGATTACATCTCACGTTCTATACTAGCAAGGGGTTTGACACACCCCGAAAATAAAATTTAATTAAATCCAACAAATTAATACTTTATGGCAGTTAAAATTAGGAAATTTATTGTAATAACTAATAATGAATAATAGGTTTAAACACATATTTATTTATACACTTTAATAGACTTTTATAAAGAAACCATACAAGGTGGGGTGTAAATAAATAAAATACAAACGGAGCTGCCATAGAATTCACCGACCGAAGTCGGCCCCATCATATAGTGTTATTACACTTCTAGGGGGTGAGCAGTGGATTCCGGCCTAACGACCGGCTGTGGTAGGTTTAGGACAGCTGTATCGCCACATGTGAGCGTTCACCTTACCACCTATTCACTCCCCCTTCGAAGCCATAGAATTTGAGATGCGGAAATTGCGGTTTTAGATAATTTTTCTAAAAAGGAGTCGATTATTTTCCTGGAGAGACCAGGGTCTTTAAAAAGGTGAAACAGAGATTTAGCTGGCAGGCCACGAGCGCCAACTTTCACCACGTGAAGGTGAACAGTGAAGCCGTTCCGGGTGACGGCATTTGCGAGATCATGGTATTTATTTAATACCATGATCTCGCATTTTATATAAAAAATTAAATGAAATACGTAAAATAATCAGTCAAAAATCTAAATAATCAGTAAATAATAAAAGCAGTAGAAAAATATTATAAAATAAATCCAAATACAAAATATTATTTATTATATATACATTAGAGTTTTGGCTTTTTTCTGAGGTATAGATTTTTGTTTAGAAACTCTAATATATTTGGTTTACAGACAAAATATATTTTTTCTCACACAAACTCTTGCTAAAATGACATATTTTAAGTTAGTAAATTTCAAAAATAGATTTACCAAAAATTTTAAGAAGTTGATATTGATCATTATTTCCCGTGATCCTTTAATACAAAGTCCCCAAAAAGAATCTGAACCGCTGGTCGGATTAAGAGGCCGTACACGAAATTTTGCGCATTTCGTGAATTTACGTAATTTTGCAGACGTGAATTTAAGGTTAAAATACTGTATTTCTATAAGTTTTATTGCACAACATAAAAGATCATTTATATTATTGTCTAATGAGTGAGCTACTTTTTTGAAAATTATTATAGAATTTTGATTAATTGACCTTAAACCGGCGACTGTTTTAGAACATAACATATTTACGAATCGTTTTGACATCTAAACGGTATAAAAAAATACAATGTATTGTTGTGAAGGTCCTCTATATAATAAGTGAATCACTTTTTACTACTTTCATATAAAATTGTTGATAAAAAAAATATTTAACTTTGTCAATTTTTTTAGAAAATGGGCGAAGAAAGGCTTTTGATTTCGGCCTTTTAGATTTCTCGTTCATAAAATAAAAACAACAGAAATAAACTTTAGTTCAATATCAATCCATTTTCTCAAAAAAAAAATGCAAAACATTAATTAAAATTGGCAATAAAGTCTTTTAAAACAATCTAATTCTCGCGTTATGATTCACACCTCAAGTCAGCTAGTCCCCGCCGAGCACTTCCAAAGGGTGGACGTATCTCTTTGGCTCCGAAAATCTTACCTACCTATAGGAATATTATACCATTGATTATAGAGGTATCACGGCCCACATCGATTTCGTACACGGCCTCTTAAAGCTTTCATTAAAATTACATTTCATTTAAAAAAGCAATAGATGCATAGTTTTACAGAGTAAAATCAGAGGTCTTAGACTAAAATCAAGGTTAAATGCTGGTAGTTACGGCTTAGTAGGTTGATAACAGTGGTCAATTTGTGGTAGATAAGAGTCATACAATTAATTATAAAAATGCTAAGCTCATATCGGCCGGCACGATAAACGATCTCAATGATCTGTGGGTGAAACAACTTTTGAGGAAAGGCAAAATGGTTACAAAGCCGTGCCCCATTTTATGACCTGGTTACCTGACCTGGTACACAGGTCAAAAGATTCAATACCTACTGGAAAATCATGTAGGTATAAGATCACCGAGTTTTCTTCGATTCTCAGCTTACCTACATTCAAGGAGTGCATCACTGATTCAACCAAGTCCTCTTTTAAGTTGCTAGGTGTAATGTTGTCATTCGATTCTATAGTCTACTGGCTAATGCTTTTTTTTTTTACCCACAAGGTACATTTGCCTTATTGTGGACCATGCACCATCTTCTAGGTGGGCATTTGTAGCATCCCGCAGTCAAACACTCAGGCGGTCGGTCACCCATCCCAGTACTGACCGCGCCCAACGCTACTTAACCCTTCGGCTACGTAATGACCAAATTTGGTTGCACATCAGAACACCGTTCCCTACGTAACGACCAATATTGGCGGCTTGCTCCCGGAGCGCAAAGTAATATTATTTTCTAATTCGAACGCATCCTAAAATCCATACCAAATATCTCATTATTACCATAGATACATAGACGCCGCTAAAATAATTTTGCGCGTCGTTGAATGGATATTTCTGATAAAATTCCATTGTCAAACATCGCTGTTCGGTCGTCATTGTCAAACATCGGGTCGATAACAGTTTTTTAGTTTTTTTTTGTGTTTTCAGTTGGAATATGAATAGAAATGTAAGTAAATTTGATTCTAAAACACTTTATCAACCGAATTCAGTGATTTTATGTACATTTTATTTCAATTTGACCTGGTTTTTTTGAGTTGAAAAATTGGGTGCGGATTATCGCTATGGTGTCATTACTAATTATTGAGTTTTTTTTGCAATAAATAACTCTAAAAATGCTAAATGTCTGCCTAATTCGTTGAAAAAATACATATTATTTTGTTTTTCGCTGAAATATATGAAGTTTTCGGCGTATTTGTAAATTAATTTCGGCGTATTCATAAAAAAATCAGAAAAAAAATTTTTTTTTTGAGAAATCATCAAAATTTTTATTGGTTTTTATGAGCTGATATCTAATTATTTTTGTATGTAAATAAGCAAAACGAAATATTACCTTTGATAGAGAATCTGATAAAGATCACGATAGTATTTACAATTTCTAAATAGGGTTCCGTATTTTTCCGTAAGACAAGACAAGTTAGAAATGCCGAGTTTTTTTCACTTTTTCGACTTTCTCATATTTATTCATAATTATCTAATTGTTTTACAAAATGAGATTTCAATGTTCTATATACGAAATTTCAATGCGATCATTGCACAGTTATTCTTTTTATGATTGCTATAGTAGTTCCATAGTTATAGTACTCTTTGTCGGGCGATATTGCAAGAAATTCCAATAAATTGGCGCAGTCTGCCATGAAATTATGCAGCTACTCGAAGGGTTAAATTGTAGATATTACATATGTTCCGAGTTAGGCTTGTTGCAAAATCTATACATTGCCTTAAACAAGTATTTATATTAAAAATAATAAAAAACACAACTGCATTAAAGCTGCATAGTAAACTATGTATTTATAAATATTTTTAGCATGGTTTTATAAAGAAATATTTGTGATTTATGTATTTATCCATATTGATACATGTATGTTTCCGGAATGTACTCAATCAGTTCGTTGAGTGGGGCTTTTCTAAGGTCTTTATGAGCCATGTATCACTGCGACCATTGCTGATCTATTGTGTTCGCCACCTACTATAGTTCTGCGCTAAGCCTCGTGTCATTTAAGAACCGTAGCAGGCTTTTGGAGCCAGATTGTTTTACCTCCTCAGGTTGGAGGTAATGACCATCCAAGTGGGTGTATCTTTTACGCATCAGCGGGCCACACATGAGGTGCTGGGGAGTTTCCTCTGCCCCTTGGCAGAACCTGCACATTTTTGTGTCTCTGAGCTTGAGGTTGAACATGTGTTTGTTCAGGCCACAAAGCCCCGTGAGCGCCCTCACCAGTATGCGTAGATTGTTCCTATTTAGCGATAAGGCCTCACAGGCAGTCTTACGGTCGTAAGCCTTAATTAGCGCTTTGGAATGATTCAACCCAGGCGTGTTGTTCCAGTGGTTGACGGATTGTTCTAAACACATTTGTTTGAGCATTAAGTTTGCAAGGCTTTTTGGTACGCCACAGCGAGGTTCAGGGCCGTATAACGTTCCCTTTGCTCCCGTCTTAGCAAGTTCGTCGGCTTGTATGGTAGTATAAAGAAACGGAAAACATACATAGATGAATCCTGTACACATAACACTCCTTTTTTGTCGGGCAGTCATGTAAAAATAAATACATATATAGATAAAGATGGGCCGGATCCCGGTTGGTGAATTCCATTGCAAATTTATTTGTATTTATTTTATATGTGTGATGATATTGTCTATGTCAACTGAAAATCGTTAGGGTAATATTATTATTGTTTGTGGTTTAGGGCACGAACAAGTTGTTTTAGGCATAAAATTAGTAATAAACTGTTGTAATGTTGTCTACTGTTGCGAATAAATAAATTAAAATAAAATAAAAATCGTGTTCTTACTTACATACTCAAGTACTCCAAATAAATAACCCAGTTAGTAAATAACTTCACAATCACATAAAAAGCACTCCATCGCACTTGCAACAAACGCACAATTTTTTAAGTACACAAACACACAGAGAATGCGGGAGCGGACGTCTCGCAGTCGCGAATGATACCATATCAATGACGGGCGTAGATAGCGTTTAGTAATATTGAAAAAAGTATTTAAATAAATTTAGCTGTTGGTCAATCGTGGAGCCGTTATCACACGCGGCGACCAGATGGCTAACGAGACGATGGGAATAAATATTATTAATTTGGAAAAAAACGTCAACAGTTATAATCGAATACGGTCGTTTGAAAAACAAGGCAAAACGGGTTTATGTAGCTCCCGATGTTGCAACTGCTGTTGGCTAGGGTGGGCTAAAGTGCTTGAGAGTCGTCAACTACTCGGGGCGAACCCGCCACACCAGGAAGTTATAGTAATACGTCCAGATCAGATCTTGTAAAGCTATACTAAACAACATTAACAAGTTTTTAAGTCCAAATCGAGTCTGTTTTTAAATTGATTGACAGAGCTTGCACTAATCACTTCAAATGGTAGTTTATTCCACATGTCCTCTATTTTGCAGAATGTTCTTAAAAGGATTAGATTAAAATTTTGTAGGGTTGAGTTATTTGTTGTGAAGATTTGTGTTGACATTGATTTTGTAAATATTCTTCAGTTCAGGTACATCGTAATAATGTGTTATAACGTAATAATTTTATGTCTCAATCAGGTACCCTCTTTGTCTTCTTTGTTTGAGTGTAGTAATTCCAAGTAATTTCAAGCGATCTTCATAATTCCTATTGTTCAGGAGCTCCGGCATTTTGGTTGCCCTTTGCTGAACCTATTCCAGAATATCTACATCTTTGCAAAAGTACCAGATCTGATAGCCATACTCAATAGGTCTCACATATGCCTTGGTCTCACATATGAGATGTACTTTGCTGCACTTTTTCCAGGACATCTGCATCTTTGCATAAATAGGGGTTCCAGAGCTGATAGCTACACTCAAGAATAGGTCTCACATAAGTTTCCCATAGAAAACACCACTTTCCGGCGCACTTAAAGGCGAACCATGTCGTCCTTTTCGAATAGATGGGATGAAAAGGTTTTTGAATGGCGACCATGAACCGCCAGAAGGTGTGTAGAATGGTCCCCCAATTGGACCAATGACGATGAAGTCTCAATCAGGATCTCTTTTTATCTTCTTTGAATTCTTCAGGCCTTATTTTGTTTTATAAAGAGTTATATTATTATTAGCGGTACAAAATTTTCGTTTTTACGAAATAGATGCGAATTTATGCAAAATTTCTTGAAATTTGAAAAAATTACAAAATACGCACCTGAAAAAAGTTTCACTAAAATCTCTCTGCAGATGAGATTAAATACAACAAATGAAGCTTACTTTCATATTGGTCAGTTATTTTGCCCATCTGTGTTGCAAGTCACTACCTTAAAACAAAATACATTACTTGAAAACTTCTTAAAAAATCCTTTTTTCAGAGAACTTTCTCAAAATGAGCTGATTGATAGGTATACTCACTTTCATCGCCTAATGCTTCAATCAGTAAATAGGAATGAAAATGCCAATATCAACAACATATTCTGGGTACTAAATGCTGCTTTCCAAACTTTGCTGAAGCAGCGTTTAAGAGTTAGTTACTTCTACGCTGTTAGTTGAGCTACAGGGAGCTAATGGCCCTTTCTGAGCCCACGAAGACCCATTCTGTTCAGGGTTGGTCACACTCACGGGTCAACACCCATCCGGCGACCTCCACACATGAAGTGCAAGCCCGGGCAGGACTCTGGCCTTAGGGCTAGTTTCCCCTAGGAATCAACCTTCTGGCGCTCCTGGACGATCTGCACACCGTGCGGCGTAAGCCAATCGACTGTGCACTCTGACTAACAATTAAGGGAGTCTGGAAACAGTACTGTTTCCTATAGAGCGGGGGTGGTTGCTGACCATACGGCGACTGCTCTTGAAACGACCATCGGCTACCCGATCCCGGGTGGAACAGTCGGACAAAGGATGCCGTGGTCCGCGATAGATTCGGTATACACCGTTTCACCGCTTCGTAAGGGAGAGGACCGCGCAAGCGACATCGAACTCGTAACCAATCGAGAGACTGGAGTAATCTAGTCGCAGTTGGAAGTAAGGGCGTGGGTGTAAGCCCGCTGGATAACACTCTTGGCTAACTCGCGGTTAAGGCGTTGGTCTCTTACGGGCATGTGGCGGAGCTTGACGGTGGACTGTTTTTGTCCAAGTCTTCTGCGCTCACTTCAGGGAGACAGAAAGACTAATCGTTAAAACTTCCTGAGGTGACGGGCTCGCCTGTTGCAGTTGACAACTCTAGTTGTTAGTTGAACAATGTAGAAGCAGAACGCTTCCTTATTAAATTTAATGTCGCCTTTACGGACAGAACGATTCCAAGTGGTCAAATATTGGAATTACAACAATATTAGCTTTTAATTAATATCAAATATAAATTTTAGATTTATTAAAATATTATTTTATATGCAGTATATGCAAATTTTAGCAAAATATTTTTTTTTTTTTTGTGAAATTTCTGTCCAGGAACAATTACGAATAGTATTTTTTTCATAAAATGATGACTTTATGGTCCTCGTCTCTTAGACTATCGGTATTTTGCACACCCTTTATCTTGAATGGCGACCATCCGGCTTCCCAAAACTACTTTGATAGTATAGAGCTTAGTTGCTCTGTCAGGATTTCATCACCCAATTAATGTGTATATATAAATACATGAACAAATAAATATAAATAATATAATAATATAAAATAATAAATATAAATATAAATATATAAATCTCTATCTGCCTTTTGATATAGTCCCGACATGCGCTAATTATTATCTGCGCTCATTATTATCTTATAACTAAAAAAACATTACAGATAGTCTGGTGGGGTAAAATTATCCTAAGACAAATCTTACACAGATAACCCTAGATGCAATGAACTGTTTATGAAATGCTATTTTTATTTTTTTATTATACAGGATGGGCTAGAATAAACTCCTTAATTGGCATTAATTTTTGTCTATGGATGTTAACTCAAAATAATGGAAGTCGCCCAGCGCTTCTCCACTATGGCCCGCACATCTATACTAATATTATAAAGAGGTAAAGTTTGTGAGTTTGTGAGGTTGTAGGGAGTAATATCTGGATCTACTGAACCGATTTTGAAAATTCTTTTATCAATAGGAAGCCACGTTATTTGTGATTATCGTAGGCTATATATTAATCCGAAAAATGAAAAGCCTTTTCGTGGTAGTCGGATTTGCGCATTAAGTCGGAGAAAAAACGGTCGCATGAAAAGGTTTCTTACGAACGCTGCCTTAACGATGAGAGATATATGATTTAGTTCTAGAGAAAAGTTGTAGAGCTTGATAATGCTTACAAAATAATCAGCGACAACATATGTTTAACTTTTATATTTGTCACAAAGAGCAGTTTTTTATTTTTTTTAAATAATTTAAATCGTTAGGTCATGTTTATTGGTCATATTATCAACAATTATAAATTCATATCAAAATAAGTAAATTTATCGTCTCAAGTGTTTAAAACAAAAGACTTTTCCCTTTTACTGCATAAATGGTTAAAGAGATAAGACACTCACAAGAAGACACTCACAGATAACGGTAATATAGTCAAATTGGCATGCAAATACATACATACATACGCAGTAAAAATATAACCCTTCTTTTGGCAGTCAGGAAATAAATCATAGCACTCAGAACTAACCAAACCACACTCATAATTTCGTCACAAGTAAAAAGTTTTACAGCCCAACCAAATGGGCACGGGTCAGCTAGAATAATATAATATTATGATATCTCGTATCGAATGAATTTGCCATTCAATATCGCAGTGACAGACGATGGTAGGTCTCTGGTAAAAAGTCGACATTGGGTCAGATTGCATTTCTTTCAGGTTAACATCAACCCTTCAAGCTCCGCAACTTCGATATCGAAGTCAACTGAACGTGTCCAGGAAAAGTGATTTGATTGGGTTTTTCGTGTCATTCCGTATGCAGTTGTATTTTATTTAAATGCACGATGATACAAATATTATCGTGCATTTAAATAAAATACAACTGAATACGGAATGACACGAAAAACCCAATCAAATCACTTTTCCTGGACGCGTTCAGTTGACTTCGATATCGAAGTCGCGGGGCTTGGGGTGACTTGCACCAACCTGCCTGTTATTTTCTGTTAACTGAGATTAGCTAACCACGATAAACAATTTAATCGTTATTAACACGACTTAAAAAATAAGTAAACCGAGCTTGGTGCAAGTCGGCTTAAGTCACTTTAAAAATAACTAGGATTACCGCATGAAGTTTATAGCAGCCGAAACGTCGTGTGCTACAAACTTCACGTGATACATTCGTCTTTATCCTATCTATAATAGCGGATATATCTTTTAAGCCTGTGAGGGACCACCCCTCACTTGACTCCAATTGTGAGTGAGGGAGTGGTGTCATCAGGGGTTTTCTCCGTAGTAAAAGTCGTCTTGTTAAAGTTGAAGTAGTTTATTGCAGAAGGTATTTGATGCTTGCCAGTTGTAACGCTTCGAATGATAAGTCGCAGTGTGTGTAGTGTGAGTGAAGATGATGATGATGAGTGAGCGCGATGGCCGTCTACTAGAGGATGATGATCGCGTTAACTACACGTGGCTGAGGGTCGCCAGAGGATGATGAAGAGCGCGTGTACTTATGGCTGACGGGCCAGAGGATGATGAATAATCGATCGAATGTATGTGCTTTTATACGGTGCTAAATGATGCAATGCAGTATGCGTGGGGGAAGTGAGTATGTCCGATTGAATCGATCAGGAGAAATGATATTAGTCATCGGCTGTGTCTGCATTAATTGCCGAAATTATATGGAATTCAATGTTAGTTGGCGCGTGTAATATTAAGTGTGTTTGCGGTTATGGATTTCTAGAATCTAATTCTTTTTTTGACTCGATATGTTGGGCGAAGTACCAACAAGCCTTTCATTTCCGCAATAGCATGAACTATTTTTGTACATAATTTAGTTTGTTTGTTCGGACTCAAAACCAACCACAGAATCAGCATCCCCCTTGGACAATATGCCACGGTTTTCCAAGTCGAGGTGTTTCCCATATTGGAATGCAAAAACTCCAAAATCGACTTGAGGTAAAAAATTGAAAAATCCTCATTTGCTCTGACAGGAGAGCAGCATTGGACGCTCTGGCTAGCCACCACAGAATTTTCTGTGGTCTGGGACTGTATGCAAGAGCTCAAGAAATTGAAAAAATTGAACAAAATCACCTTAATATGGACACAGGGTCATGAAGGCATACCCGGCAACGAAGAGGCCGACAGACTGGCAAAACTGGGGACGCTGGAATGCCCGGTGTAGACAGATATTGAGGTCCCCTTCGCTATAGGTAAGAAAATCATCAAGGACTGCTTGGAGCAGGATCATCGGGCATCCTGGAAATAGAGCTAAGGATGTCGCCAGTCAAATGCCATGATGGAGCAACCACTTCCTAAGAAAAACCAAGGTCCTACTTGACATGAGAAAGAAGAACCTTAAAACCATTATCGGTCTCCTCTTTGGACACACGACCCTTAGAGCACATCTATTCAACCTTGGCTTGACCGAGAGCAAGAACTGCCGAATATGTGGCGAAGAACCTGAAGACAGCATACACATCGTTGGTCGCTGCCCAGGCCTCACCGCAAAAAAAAACATTTTACTGGGACGAGCCTTTCTCGAACCCAGTGATCTGCCCAACTTGAAGGTCAGTGATCTGCATGGACTGGTAAGCAGTACCGGACTTCTAGCAGACCACTGACCCTACCATAAAGTGGGTAGTTACAAAAGATCAAAGGCTGAAGACAAGTCCCCAACTCCTTTTACTGCTACTACTATTACTAGTACTCTTACTACTACTATTGCTAGTTGTTTGTTTCTACTCTTTATTGTGAAATTTCACAATGGGCGGGTTTATTATGATACAACAATCTCTTATAACCAACCCTATGAAGTGTTTCTATGTACATATATGTGCATGTAGCATGTGTGTAAGTGTGTATCTTATTATTGCATTCAACCGACAGAATTAAAAAAGCAATTCTGTTAATTTTATCCTAACGGATAATGGTGACTCAATCTGAAATCGAACTCAGAACCTTAGTACCACCGGGAGTAGTCTTAATTGGTTTACCAGTTTCTGCGATACAGTGGCTACAGACACACACACACACACACCCCACATATATACACACACAGGCAGACATTTTCCAGGCAGACATTTTACTTCATGTGACATAATTTATTTTTTTGGGAATGTAAAACTGGAGTGTCGAAATCAGACAACGCAAATTATCTTGAGATCCCCTAATGATAATTCGGATGTACTTAATTGAATATTAATATTATTGAGTGCTGGTCAGATGACATTGCCAGACAGCTTATCGGAAAGATGGAGAGTAATCTAACAATGGTTAAAGGTCAGGCCGACAAGGAACATTGTTATTAAATAACGAGGACACGTTATACACAGTGGCGTGCATTGAATGTGGAGGTAATGTAGGCATCCAAGTATGTCACCCCAAATGTTGACCTAAGGTCCCCCCCCTTTTTGGGGATTAGAGTTGCAAATATACGAAACTCGCCTTCTTTTGAATCATTCAAGACTCAACTCAAAAAGTTCTTTCAATTCTCTCTCCAACCTCTCCCAATTTTCTTTCCTCGGGCATTCTTAGTTTTAAATACAGTTGTTGGTATTTTATGCTGAATAATGGTCTTAGATCAAGGACGGTACACTTACTGCCACGACAAAGTCCTCGCTGTTATTTGCGAGGTAATTAGCCTCTCAGTGGGTTGTGCTAATAAGGGTCTGACAGTACCTTCCAAACCCCCAATACGGTTTGAGTGACTCTAAAGCCCAAAAACATTTCACTACAAAACTTTTTTTTCTTGTAGCTAGCGCTTAATTTACCCTCTCTGCTCTACGTCAACTACAGAATAACAAAAAATTAGATTCTGTGCAATTCCAAAGATCCGGTAATATCGAAGCACGTAATAAGTGACAGTAGTAATTCAAATAATCTATGAGTCCGTGTACACTTTCACAAAAGTTCCTTAATGGAATCAGCCAGAATGGCACTGATCTAGGGTATGGCAGTACAACCACGGCGTGCAGCTTACGCCACAAGATCCACTTTGTTCTCGGATCGGCTCAACTCACGATTCAGCTTCTATTCAGAAGCCTCCTCGCGTGGAAGGCTACCCTGGGTAAAACTCTCGTGTCTCAGGCCTCAAAGCTGGTGGACCGGTTTCCCCCGGCGGGATTGCATCCAGGCGCCACTGGACGGTTTGCGCACCGTGCGGCGAAGCCTATCAGCTGTGCATTCTGACTAATTGCTGAAGGAGTCTGAAGACTATGGAAATACAATGTCTCCTAAGCAGCGGGGGGTGGATGTTGACCTGTTGTCGAACCACTCTTGAAATGACCTTGGGCCACTTGATCCCGTGTGGCACTACGGGCAAAGAACGCCCAGGTCCGCGATAAATTCTAATTGAATTACTGCTGTAATACAGCAGGTAGAGGTAGCATATACGACTTCGGACCCGTAACCAGTTGGGAGGACGGAGGTATCCTGAAGGTTAATTCCAGACGGACATATCCTGCCAAAAGTGGTAGTTAGGGGGCGAGGCTGCCCGCTGTTTATGGAGCTAACGGGCCCTGTTGCAGTTAGGTCACTAAGTCCTATGCGTCTAGGGTCGGTGAAACTCACGGGTCAACACTCATCCGGCGGCCTCCACGCAGAAGTGGGAGCCCGGGTAGGACTCTAGTGTGCGGGCCAGTTTTCCCTATGACTCAACCTTTGGGCACTCCTGGACGGTTTGCGCACCGTGCGGTGTCAGCCAATTGATTGTGCATTCCGACTGACAGCTGGGAGAGTCCGGAAACAGTACTGTCTCCTATAGGACCTAGGTGTAGTCAAATAACCTTACGGCAACTGCTCTTGAAACGACAAACGAGGCATAGCTTCAACGAGCGAGATTACTGGGGTCTGGAAGTGTATGCTGAAAGGCATTTAAATAAAATTTCAGCATCTCTGGCGTCCAGTCATACAACATTACTTTCCAGTGCATTGGAGGAGGAATGCAAAAGTCTCCAATTGTTGTCCAATCATTCTGGCATTGAAGGCCAATAGCGTGAGCCATACTATTGCTGTCGTAATCTCCCCGCAAGAGAGACTTCTTTAAGTCCACATCGGTCATGGTTGTACTGCCATACCCCAGACCATTGCTGTTCTGGATGATTCCAGCAAGGAACTTTTAGTGGAAGTCTACGCGGGCTTGTAGATCATTTGACTCACTACGGCCACTTATTACGAGCTTCGATATTGCCGGATCCTTGGAATTGCTTAGAATCGAATTTTTGGTTATTCTGGGGTTGGCGTAGAGCAGAGAGGACAGTTTTAGAGCCAGCCCAAAATTGTGTTTGGACCTGAAGAGAGTCGAGGGGTCAGCTGGTTTGGCTAAGGACAACCAGGATTTTAAACTAGCTGTCATCAGTGCATCCAGACGAGACATATTGAGTTGTCAACTACAACGGGCGAGCCCGTCACCACAGGACGTTTTAACGATTCGTCGTTCTATCGACCAGCAGTGAGCGTAGAAGACTTTGGACATAACAAATCCGACGTCTAGCTACGCCACAACCCGTAAGAGACCAACTCCTTACCGCGAGATAGCCAGGCATGTTGCAGATATCCGGCGGCTCGAGACACTCGCGCCCTTACTTCCAATTGTGACCAGATTTCTCCGGTCTCTCGATTGCTTCCGAGTTCGAGGTCGCTTGCGCGGTCCTCTCCCTTACGAAGCGGTGAAACGGTGTATACCGAATCTATCGCGGACCAAGGCGTCCTTTGCCCGGCTCTGAGCCGGGATCGGATGGCCAATGGTCATTTCAAGAGCAGTCGCCGTAAGGTACGCAACACCCTCGCTCTATAGGAAACAATACAGTTTCCAGACTCCCCCGACTGTTATCTTTGCCAGACAACTACTGAAATGTTATATAACATGATCGCCAGAGTGGTATTTTCCTTGACAGGTGATTTTCCTGCCAAGGAATTTGAAATTGCTTTTTGGGTCTATAAGGGAGATAATAGAGCCCTTATAGACCAATTTGAGGTCATAGGATGTAAATTTTGTGTCTATGCGGGCGGGTCCAAGGCAAAAACATTTGGAGTTAACTTTAGCCGTGTTGGCTAAAGTTGTAGAAAATAACTTTAGCCACCACACGAAATTAGAATTTTCAGTTTAGCAATAAATGTGTTAAATAACATCAATAATAAAGAAAAACTGTAATATTTTTTTACGATTACAGTTATTATTATCAGTCTATTGGTACATATAGTATATGTATATACATTTTAATTTATTGTTGCTTATAAAATTCCACAAGTTATAAGCGATGGAGGTTTATCTGCATTATTGCTTTCCTATCCTATCAAAGTGAAAACACGACGGACAAAATAACAAAATACAGAAAACCACATCGCTTTTGTATATAGTGTGTTTCTGCCAAGATATATGTAGTAATAGTAGTAGTAGATAGAGTGGGGGGCTTGTTTCCAGCCCTTGGTGTCACCTAGATCTGTAAGGTCTTTTGTAACTACCCACTGTGTGGTTAGGTCAGTGGTCAGCTAGTAGCCCGGTACTTCTTACCAGTCCAAGTAGGTCACTGACCTTCAAGTTGGGCAGATCGCTGGGTTCGAGAAAGGCTCGTCCCAGTAAACTGTGTCTTTTGGCGGCGAGCCCTGGACAGCGACCAACAATGTGTATGCTGTCTTCAGGTTCCTCGCCACATATTCGGCAATCCTTGCTCTCAGTCAAGCCAAGGTTGAATAGATGAGCTCTAAGGGTCGTGTGTCCGGTGAGGAGACCGATAGTGGTTCTAAGGTTCTTCTTGCTCATGTCAAGTAGGGCCTTGGTTTTCTTCTGTAGTGGTTGCTCCATCGTGGCTTTTGCCTGGCGACATCCCTGACTCTGTTTCCAGGAAGCACGATGTTCCTGCTCCAAGCAGTCCCTGATGATTTTCTTACCTGTAGCGAAGGGGACCCCTACAGCTGGCTCCACTGGGCATTATCGGAAAGTTTTGCCAGTCTGTCGGCCTCTTCGTTTCCGGGTATGCCTTGGTGACCCGGTATCCATATTAGGGTGATTTTGTTGGATTTTCCCAATTTGTTGAGCTCCTGCATGCAGTCCCAGACCACAGAAGATTCTGTGGTGGCTTTAGCTAGAGCGTCCAGTGCTGCTCTGCTGTCAGAGCCGATGAGGATTTGTCTGTTTTTTACCTCAAGTCGACTTTGTAGTTTTATGCATTCCAATATGGCAAATACCTCGGCTTGGAAAACCGTGGCGTATTGTCCAAAAGATATATGTAAATATGTATAAAATAATGTGCCGCAGTGAGCACATACTATACATGCATTTCATTCAAAGATAGCTTATGGTATTCTACCATGGGTTAATGAACTAGATAGCCATCGTATGTTTATACTGCAAAAGAATACTCTCAAGATGATATTTGAGTTAAAAAGAGACGATCACGGTGCTCCGACCTTCCAAATAAAAAAATATCGACTTTTAAATCTGAATTCATTTAGCATTGCTTAATTTATATGAAACCAACATTGAAAACCAGGAAAAGCATTCGTGTTTAAATGAACATAACTTATGCAATAAAAATAACATTTTAATTCCCGAAGTGCAGCTGTGTTTATACCAAAAATCATTTTTATATTTGGGCTTTAACCCTTGGAGTAAATGGGTATTTTCATGGATGCATCTGTCTCTTTTGCAGGATTTTCGGCGACATCGACTTAAAGTACTATAACTACGAAACTACTACACCAATCATAAAAAGAACAACTGCACAATGATTGCATTGAAATTTCGAATATAGAATATTGAAATATCATTTTGTAAAACAATTAGATAATTATGAATAAATATGAGAACGTCAAAGAAGTGAAAAAAACGCGGAACCAGATCTGGTCGTATCATACTCAACGGATAATTGTTTCACAACCAGATTTGGTCGTATCATACTCAACGGGTTAAATGTTTTAATCTCTTCCTATCACAAATTAAAAAACTCCAAAATGTTGCATTTAAGAAATGCATACAAATAAACCTAGTCAGAGACATCCTCTAGGATTTGGATGAATTTGACAAGGCTATCTTGGATTTCTGTAAATAATTTATTATTAATTTATTCTGGACAGGCAACCTTGCTGATAGGTCCAGATCAGATGTTGTAAATCTAAACAATATAAAATATATATAAACAATAGGCAATATAAACAACATTAACAAGTTTTTAGGTACAAATCGAGCCTGTTTTTAAATTGACCGACAGAGCTTACAGTTATCAATTCAAATGGTAGTTTATTCCACATGTCCACCACCTTATTTTGCAGAATGCTCTTGAGAGGATTAGATTTAAATTGTGTACGGTTGGGCTTTTTTTGTTGTGACCTCATATATTTGTGTAAATAAAATACAAACGAAGCTGCCATGGAATTCACCGACCGAAGTCGGGCTCATCATATAGTGTTATTACACGGGGGTGAGCAGTGGATTTCGGACTAACGACCGGCTGTGGTAGGTTTAGGACAGCTGTCTTGCCACATTTAAGCATTCACCTTACCACCTATTCACTCCCCTTTCAAAGCCATAGAATTTGAGATGCGGAAATTGCGGTTTTAGATAATTTTGATTATTTTCCTGGAGAGACCAAGATCTTAAAAAGGTGAAACAGAGATTTAGCTGGCAGGCCACGAGCGCCAACTTCCACCGCGTGAAGGTGAACAGTGAAGCCGCTCCGGGTGACGGCATTTTCGAGATCATGGTATTTATTTAATTTGTACTCGTGGTCTTTTGGGATATTTGATTCCCATGGAACAGTTAATTCTACGATAAGGGCCATCTTCCGAGATAGAGAGTAAAGAGTTATATCTGGACGCAGGGCTGTGCATCCGAGACTTCCAGGGAATTTATACTGCTTAGAGACAGAATTGATCCCCAGAATCCAATCTGAAGCTTTCTCGATTATTGAGAAAGGTTTGGTAGTGAAATGTTTTTTGCCTTTAGAGCCATCCCGCACAAACTGTATTGGGGTTTTGGAGGGTACTGTCAAACCCTTGTTGGTACGAGCCACTGAGAGGCTAATTACCTCGCGAATAACAGCAAGGACTTTGTCGTGGCGGTAAGTGTACCGTCCTTGATCTAAGGCCACCTTGCAGCCAGCTAGAATATGTCTGGCTGGGCTAGGGGTATTACTACAAAGGGGGCATGAACTATTCTCGGCATAGCTCCAACGAGCGAGGTTACTAGGGTCTGGAAGTGTATGCATTTAAATAAAATTTCAGCATCTCTGGCTTTTTTTTATACAACAATAGGCAATATAAACAATATTAACAAGTTTTTAGGTACAAATCGAGCCTGTTTTTAGATTGACCGAGAGAGCTTACACTTATCAATTCAAATGATAGTTTATTCCACATGTCCACCACTCTATTTTGCAGAATGTTCTTAAGAGGATTAGATTTCAATTTTGTACGGTTGTGTTTTTCGTTGTGACCCCATAGATTAGTGTAATAATTATAATATTTATTAAATCGTATTATTAATTACATTACATAAATAATTATAGCATTTATTAAATAATAGTATTTTTTAGGACTAGAACATTATTGTATCTATAATAAATACAAACGAAGCTGCCATGGAATTTGCCGACCAAAATCGGGCCCAATGTAAAACTAATATTACACATCTGGGGGGTTGAGCGGTGGACTCCAGACTAACGACCGGCTGCGATGGGGTTTTGACAGCTGTCTGGCCATACGTGAACGTCCACCTTACCACCCATTCACTCCCCATCTTTAGAGCTTAAAGGATTTGAGATGAATTGCAGTTTTAAAAAAAAAACAATGAAAGAGTTGATTATTTTCTTAGAGATCTTCAAAGAGGCGAGACAGATTTCGGTTGGCAAGCCACGAGCACCAACCTCCACCGCATGAAGGTGAACAGTGAAGCCGTACCGGGTGACGGAATTTGCAATATCATGGTATTTATTTAGTTTGTACTCGAGGTCTTTTGGGATATTTCATTCCCACCGGAACAGTTAATTCTACAGTAACGCCATCGTTCAAGGTAGGGAGTAAAGAGCTACATCTCGATGGATGTGCATCCGAGACCTTCAGGGAATCGATACTCCTTAGAGACCGAATCGATCTCCAGAATCCAATCTGAAGCTCTCTCGATTATTGAGAAAGGATTTGTAATGGAATACTTTCCGCCTTTAGAGCCATACTGCACAAACTGTATTGGGGGATGTTTATTATATAATACTGGGTGTCTCAAAAGAAAGTTTATATTTGTAAAGTTTACTGCGTGAACGCAACGAATCCGAGGGGCGCAATCGTTAGCCTGGCTCTTGGGAATTCAATCGCTATGAAGCGCTTCTCGGGAACGGACCGCGCGTTGTGCGTGCGACAGATTTACAAAAACAGTGATTCGGCGACTGTAGCGCGTAGAAGATTCTGCAATATTCGAGGTTTTCGACAAATAAATGATGCGCCAAGCATACCTCTTATTCGAAAATGGGTCAAAAAGTTTAAAGCGATAGATAGATAGATAGATAGAGATTCTTTATTACACATTAAACAGAAACATACAGCGGACTTATTGCCTAAAATACAATCTCTTACAGCCAACCTTCGTGGAAGTGTAAAAATTTTGGAGCCAAGAGATAAAAATTAACAAAAAAAAAAGAAGAAAAACTTATTACATAACAATAAATTAATCGAGTAACAAAAATGCTATTTTTAAAATATAATTAGGATTTGGAATAATTCGCAAGGAGCGAAGGATAGGAGAGGATGGGATGAGACCTAGGATAACTAGGAATTTAGGGACATGAAATGCTTTTTTAGAGACACTTGAAAGGTAGAAACCGTTGGTGCGTTTCTGATATTTGACGGGAGCTGGTTCCATAGTCTAGCTGCATGAACGGTGAAGAAAAAGAAGGGTGAAGAAAGAGACCGGTACAACATTGGAAAAACCAAGATCATCAATAACAGTAAAAAACGTGGAAAGTGTTAATCAGTCTGTTCTAGACGATCCTAACCTCTCAATTCGTAAGCGCGCAAGTGCATTAAATGTGCATAGATCATCATTACACCGTCTTTTGCACAAAGACTTAAAGCTGCACTACTATAAAATTCAAATGGTTCAAGAATTAAAGCCCCAGGATGAAAGTCAGAGGCTTGACTTCGTAAACCAGGCAATTGAGCACTTTTCAACGTTTAACAACATCTTGTTTTCGGATGAAGTTCATTTTCACCTTAATGGGCACTGGAATAAGCAGAACTGCCTCTACTGGAGTGCAACGAATCCAAAGCACAAGCATCACAAACCCCTTCATTTGCCTTAAGTGACCGTATGGGCTGCGATGTCCGCGCGAGGAATTATCGGCCCGTACTTTGTTGAAGATGAAACGGGACGTGTAGTTACAGTGAACTCAGAGCGTTATATGGAGATGTTAATACGATTTCTTTGTACCTGAATTGCAAAACTTTCCTGGCTATAACCAAAGAACATGGTTCCAGCAGGACGGAGCAACGTCACACACCTCCAATACGTCTCTCCTAGAGTTTGTCAATTTTTTCCTGGCAAATTCATCTCCAGAAGAGGAGACATAAATTGGCCTCCACAGTCCTGATTTAACCCCTATGGACTTTTTCCTGTGGGGTTATCTCAAATCTAAAGTTTACACCAATAAATCGACTTCCCTGGCACATTTGAAAGAAAATATTCATCACGGAATGGCAACTATCACAGAGTCTACCTGCCGAGCCGTCATAGGAAATTTTACTGCTCGACTAAATGAGTGCCGCGAACGCGAGGGTTTACATTTGGACGGTATTATTTTCAACCCTTCAGGCCTCGGCCCCTCAGCCGATTGACAAGTTGATGTCCCAAAAAAATTTAATAAAAATTTGTAAAAAAAAATAATTATGACACTGTGTCACCAAAACATTAATTACTGCCAGACCACTGTACCCATAATTAAAATAAAACATATTAACATAATAAAATAAAACAAATTAAATTAAAATTAAATTAAAACAGGGCCGTCACACTGAATCGTGTTGTGGCCGATACCGGCCAATTGGGGCTCTAGGGGTTAAGAAATAAATTCCCAAATTACGTACTTTAATAATTAATATACATTTTTTCAATAGATGGCTTACTTTTTTTGTAATCGATCCACTAAATATACTTTCTTTTGAGCACCTTGTACCTGGAAGATTTCGACCTCAAAGATTTAAGATGACTTTGAATTTGCACAGATTCTCTGGCCTAGGTATAGGTACTATAATAAATATACGATAATAAATACCTTCGCTGCTAGTATCCGCGTTGTCGGAGTTGACTGGAAACTTGGCGAGTCGACGCAATCCAGCGTCATCCAAGTCGGCGGAGCATTGGCATGGAGAATTACTATGGATGGGGCATATATTCACACTGTCCAAAGCAGCAGCGTCCATCTTGCAAGCAGCAGCCACTGTCTCGTAAATGTCATTCATCAGACGGTTTAACTGCAAACAAAATAAATAAAGAAATTACTGTATGAATAAAAAAATTAAACATCCAATCAAACCAACTTTTTTATCTTTTAAATTTAAAATCTTTGGATGAACAAAATGTGCCCGATTCAACGTGTAGACCACTGTTTTCCAACTTGACGATGCTAACTGTGCCTTTTATGGGACCCATGTCAGGGTCGACCCAATTCACAGGTCAACACTCTTCCGGTAACATCCACGCAGAAATGCGAGCCAGGGTAGGACTCTGTGCCAGCAGGCCAGTTCCCCTGGGAATCGTCCATTGGTCGCTCCTGGGCGGTTTGCTCACCGTGCGGCGTCAGTCAATTAGCTGCGCATTCAGACAGATAACCGGGTGAGTTTCCATACTCCCCTTTCCATATTTCCTATAAAATGCGAGCCAAGGGTGGTTATTAACCTTATGACAGCCGCTCTTGAAATGACCGATCGGCTACCGATCCCGGGTGAGAACAGCTGGCTGTGGCCTGCGGGTGGCCTGTGGATCCCGGGTGAGAAGAAAGGATGCTGTGGCCTGCGATAGATTCAATCGATTTTGAATCACCGCTAACATAAGGGAAAGGACCGCGCAATTGACCTCAAACCAGTATCCAGTCGGGAGACTGGAGAAATCTGACCTAAGTAAGGGCGCAAGGTCAGCCCGCTGGGTGAGACCCGGTGTCTCGCGGTGAGGTTCTTACGGGCGAGTGGCGTAATTAGACAGCGGACAGTTTTGTCCCAAAGTTTTCTACACTAATCTCACAAGAGACAGAACGATCAATATTGGTAAAACTTCCTGATGAGTTCACCCATCGTAGTCGACACCTCCAAGTGTGCCTTCTTTATATAAGCTGGTTATTGCGTCCATACGTCGCGTGTTCAGTACTCAAAGAGCCCCTCCTGCATCCACCATTTTCTTTTTATTCCATTTCTTTTTGATAACCCTGTTACTTTGCACTCGTAGGTAGTACTTATATGCTGTAAATAAATCAACCGCGTCGGACCAGCTCGACCTCTATTTTTGATGCGCACTTTGATGTCCGAACAATGACCTGCACCAAAACAAACGACCTTCCAACGTGTGGACTGAGCCACAAATTCCTGGCCAGGAAGTGTGTCAGCGTGCTGGCCAAATCATTGGCATTAGAAGATCGTAAAACAATCAATCCCAAGTGTTATAGCGAAGTCTGCTCGTCATTTATCTTTAACAAGTTGAAACTTAACCGTCCACGGTCTGGACTTAACGGGCTTCTTTTTGCACCATGACAATACATCACTTCACAACGCAACTGTTTAACGAATTGCATGTGCTTGATATAAGGCAAATATTCATCAAACAGCTGGTCATTTATTTTCATAAATATCGAAATGATAAAGTACGCAGTCACCAAATAAAGAGGTGGAGGGGGGGGGGGGGGAATTGCGGGGGTTGCAGGGAGGGAAGTTGAAGGGTTCGGCATGCGGGAGGTTGTCTGCTTGCCGGGAAAGTCTTGGATGTGACACAACATATTTTTTAAAAGACAACAGATATTTAAGAGCTATCGCATCCGCCTTACTGCCCCCAGTTGGCTGCAAGTGATTTCTTCCTCATCCCAAAAATCAACTCGCTTCGACAGCCCTGCGGATTGCCCGAAATGTTTTTTATTACATTACATTTTCGTCGCGTCCAATTGACGGCTAAAGACCGCTCTTGGATGTGTCAAAACAATTGGGTTAGGTAGTAAATCTTGTTACTACTCTTTACTGAACATACCTAGGTAGTCAAGAATTAACTACTAAATTGTCAAACTATAAATATAAATAATCAAAATAGAAGCCTAATATTGGAAGTAGTTAGTAATTCGAAAATATACGTAGTAAAATTATTCATCGTAATATTCAAATTGTCAGTAAAATGTTAAATAATCAAATTAAATCTACGTTATTCATTTTAAACTAAAAGTACAGATATAAGATAATATAAAATAATCTGACAATAAGGCTCTACTTTGTAAGTAATTTAAATGGGCACAATATTTGAAAAAATCGTGGCCCTCAAATTCGGCCAGATTATAGAAAGGGTGGCCTATCAGCATCTCCTTGATGTTTTTATTTTTTATTTTTTGTCCTCAAGCTGTTTAAATTTTGTAGGGAGTAGATTATAGAATTTAATGCTAAGGTACAAGAAGCTTTTCTGTACTTTTGCCAGTCGTATTCGAGGTATGTATCTGCTCTGAATGACGTTCCCAAAGAAGACTTCTGCGAGGGTTTTAAATCTTGGTTTAGGTGAATGGACTTGTGCATAGAAACTGATGGAGAGTACTTCACAAAGTTGCAATCAAAATATATTTAAAATCATCAATATATTTTATGTATCTGACTTCTTTTCTAGTGACCCACATATATCAGTGACCTCTGCTTTTCATAAAATTAGATAATCCTTAAATAACTTTGTTTTTTAATCCTGAACAAATTGATGTAGTCAGGCACGAAATAATGTAGTCTTCTACTTTCCCGGCCCACCTAGCAACAAGGAGGGAAATAATTGCAAATGCGCCAAAATTTTGAGCTCCCTGAGAGCTCCTTGAGTCCAGGTGGAAGTCTCTCTGTGTATCTGTCGGTCTGTCTGTCTATCTGTCTGTATGTATTCCTCCACGAAAGGGCCCAAACGCTTAATCCGAATGAGCTGAAGTTTAGAAATGCAGGCATCATTTGGTCATGGCAAGAGTTGAAAAGATTATGGTTGAAATTGGTCCAACATTGGTCATATTTCAGTTAATGGGGAGTTAATGGGCACTTGCTGAGTTGGCCACGAAGACCCATTCTGTTCAGGGTTGGTCACACTCATGGGTCAACACCTATCCGACGGCCTCCACGCATGAAGGGCTAGCCTGGGTAGGACTCTGGCCTTATGGTCAGTTTCCCCTGGGAATCAACCTTCTGGAGCTCCTGGACGGTCTGCGCACCGTGCGGCGTAAGCCAATCGACTGTGCACTCTGACTAACAGTCGGGGGAGTCTGGAAGCAGTACTGTTTCCTATAGGGCGGGGGTGGTTGCGGACCTTACGGCGACTGCTCTTGAAACGACCATCGGCCATCCGATCCTGGGTGAACAGCCGGGCAAAGGACGCTGTGGTCCGCGATAGATTCGGTATACACCGTTTCACCACTTCGTAAGGGAGAGGACCGCGCAAGCGACCTCGAACTCGTAACCAATCGAGAGACCGGAGTAATCTGGTCACAATTGGAAGTAAGGGCGTGAGTGTCGGCCCGCCAGGTAACATTCCTGGCTATCTCGCGGATAAGGCGTTGGCATCTTACGGGCTTGTGACGTAGCTAGATAGTGGACTGTTTTTGTCCTCAAGTCTTCTACGCTCACTCCAGGGAGATAGAACGAACAATCGTTAAAACTTCCTGTGGTGACGGGCTCGCCCGTTGTAGTCGACAACCCTTGTTGTTAACTCTCTAATAAGATGTAACAAATAAATAACTTTAAAAAAAAATACCAAAAAGTTATGACGACTTAACGGCAAAATTTCGGATAATTAAAATAATATTTATTTATAAAAAACGGTAACAATTGGCAAAATTTCGGATAATTAAAATAATATTTATTTATAAAAAACGGTAACAATTAGGGCATAGGGTCTGTAGGTAAAAGGTAGCAAATCACCTCCCCAATCCCAGAAAAAAATGTGTCGGTTTTTCTGCCAAACACTCTGTATTATTATTTGTGGTACTATGTAATCTCCCGTGTTATATTATTGGTTTTATTTCCCGAATCCGTCACCCCTCCGGCTCTGGTCCCTGATTGACAATCGAGGTTCTACTGTATTGTGTTCCCATCACTTGGAAGCCATAAAGTAAAGTTAAAATCACGACGTAAATGTAGTCGAATTAAATATAGTCGCAGAGCCAGCAACGAAAATCAAGTATTTCATTTTATCAAAAACATACAGTGGGTGATCATTTTATCAGAGCCACTGTGAATTTTAGTAAGTACTAATTTGCATAATTCAACAATTTTATTCTCCTAAACAACATGTATTTTAAGTTTTTAGAGCCGTTTACTTAAGGCATGTTCAACCCACAGATACTAATATTATAAAGAGGTAAATTTTGTGACGTTGTAGGAAGTAATCTCTGGATCTACTGAACCGATTTTGAAAATTCTTTTACCAACAGTAAGCCACGTTATTTGTGAGTGTCATAGGCTATATATTAATCCGAAAAATGAAAAGACTTTTTCGTGGTAGTCGGATTTGCAAAGTAGGTCGGAGAATAAGCGGTCGAACGGAAACGTTTCTAACTAACGCTGCCTTAACGATGAGAGATATATGATTAAGTTCTAGAGAAAAGTTGTAGAGCTTGATAATGCCTGCAAAAAAGTCAGCGACAGCATTTATGTCAAACTTTTATATTAAAGTCACAAAAAGTAGAATTTTATATTTTTTTAAATATTTAAATCGTTAGGTCATATTTATTGGTCATAGCATCAACCATTATTAATTCTTATCAAAATAAGTAAATGTATCGTCTCAAGTATTTAAAACAAAAGACTTTTTCCTTTTACTGCATATAATTTCCCTTTTACTGCACAAATAGTTAAAGAGATAATACGCTCACAAATAAGACACTCACAAGAAGACACTCACAAATAACGGTATTATAGTCAAATTGGCATGCAAATACATACATACATATGCAGCAAAAATATAACCCTTCCTTTGGCAGTCAGGAAATAAATCATAGCACTCAGTACGAACCGAACCACGCTCATAATTTCATCACAGGTAAAAAGTTTTACCGCCCAGCGAAGTGGGCACAGGTCATCTAGTCACAAATAATTTAGGCCATCATAATCGCAGGATATGGAACTTACCTTTAAAGAAAAGTAACATGTTTTTCAAACTTACATCAATCTGAGACTAAACAGCTATTCCAGAGGTAAAAGATTCATAAAAAGATTGCGACTTTAGGTTGAATAAAAAAAACATTAAAAACATGTTTTTTGGCATGGTTAAACCAGGCGCCCCGTTTAAATAAAAGTTTAATGACATGCCACTTAGACCTTTACCTAGCCATTTAATTTCGTTCTTTTAATAGAATCGACCCAACCTCGCGTAAAAAATGACATGTTTCTACGAGTATTCTGGCCTACAGGCCTAAATTTTAGGCCTTTTTCCGAGAATGAAATAAAATATTAAAATATTTTTACAATCCATTTTTTACAAAATATTTATTGATGTTTCAAGAATATAAAAAAAAACTAAATTTCAAAGAATTAAAGGCTAGTTAGTGAAGTAGGGGCTAAAAAAAGGGGCGTCCGGAAGGACAAATAGAGTGGCTACCCATTAGACGATGTCGGGAATTTCACATACTCGCCCTACTCTTCCGCGTACTACAGTCAAACTGTCCTACTTATTTGTATAATCTCTTCTCTCCGCTATCATCCCATGGTCTCCCATTGCGCTCTCAGGAAAATCTATTACTGGCTATACCTCAGCATTCATCAACTTTCATGTCTAGGTCTTTCGCAGTGCAAGCGGCTCGTCTCTGGAATTCCGTGCCTTTACCGATAAGACAAATTGAAAACCTGAGCGGGTTTAAAAATTCTTTAAAGAGACATTTACTCAACTTATGAATTCCCCCTCTCCTCCCGTCTCCTTTGCTTGTCCTTATATTTCACTCCTCCCTTCAATATCGAGTTGGCATACGTTACTAATCACTGAATTATATTTTATACTATGATGACTTTTTTGTAAGTGTATTTATTTATTACTTGTAAATTAATTTGCCCACATAAACCTTCAGTCACAATAACCCTGGCGGTATGGTCGGTAGATATTGCCACTTGGCAATAGGGCCACCACATTGTATTCTTTTGTGTGTGCAATAAAGCTTTTCAAACAAACAAACAAACAAACATGTTTTCAACCCTTGTACAAAGAAAAATAAAAAAATCTTGATTAGTAAGGATTGTTCTATGACCCAGACCCTGGAATGAAAGATATATTTTTTTCCGCAAAATGGCGACGATTTGAAAAAAAAAATCTTTTTGCCACTGTTTTTTTACTTGTTTTTTTTTTCAATTTATGGTCCCGGATACAGAGGGATAAGCAAAGATGCTTTCCATCAAATTTCAATGAAATCGTTTAAGTAGAACTTGACATATCATGTCAATTAGTTCGAAAAAGTAGTTTGGAGAAAAAAGCGTGTGAGAGTGGCCACCCTTCACTAGACTCCAATTGATTGTGAGCGAAGGGTGGATCTCATCGTGAAGTTTTCTCCGTGAATGAAAGTCGTGGATGTCGAAGTAGAAGTATTTAATCAGAAGGTCGCCAGATCTTAACGCCTTGATTGTGATTTCGCCGTTGTGTAGTAGTGTGGGCGCGAGGTGAAGCCGTAGTGGTGTGTCCGAAGTGTGTAGTCGAGGAGCGAGGTTTGACGATCGGTATCGCGGGTAATGCAGGTACTGCTTGATAATGAAGCGTAGACGCGGTAACTATCCGCCAAGGAAATGATGCGTAGAGCGCGGTAACTATCCGCCAAGTGTGAGACGGCCCCCCATAATATGCACCGACGACATAGCCAAGGTCGCAGGAAGCAGGTGGATGGAGGCGGCTCAAGACCGCTAGTCATGGCATTCTATGGGGGAGGTCTATGTCCAACAGTGGACGTCTACCGGCTGATGATGATGATGATGATAAACTCAGATAATGGTACTTAATTCTCACATTTTTTTCTACTTCAAAATTAACATTTTCTGAAGTTCTTACAGCTAAACGACCTGTTCTAGCTTCATAATCATGAAGTCGCGGGGTCATTACATCATGATCCGGGGGTCTAGTAATCGATTCGTTCCGGCACGATGGGTTTATTTGCTACGTCACAAAAGTCGCTGTAACTCCCAAAATAATTCGAATTTTGAAAAAATCATTTTGAGGACATATTCTTAAGGGTCGAAACTTTGAAAATATGCAAAGAAATAAAAATGATTACTTCAAATTCCTAGACCAGAATACATTACAGAATACATTTGATACATTAAATAGCCCACCGTAAACCCTGATAAATACAACTTCTATTATCTTGAAATATTACCTACATATTTTCTCAAACTATAGATTTTTAAATTATTTTGACTGGTAATATGTCTGATTCTAACAATTAACGATTATTTTTAATTAGTTTATTTAGTTATGATACTGAAATCATTAGATTATTCTACTTATTTTTATAATAGGTAAAATACTACAACTAGTACCTTGCAAAAACCTTGTAATAGCTACCTTGTATGTTTATCAGGTATAGCTTGTATGTATATAAGTTACTGGCCTATACATAATAGTATATATATTGCGATAGGTCCAAAAGCTGTATATTCGCCGATTGGATACGAATGTAATGTAATTGCCCAATCAGCAATAATGCCTGTAGCCAGACTGGCGTTTCAGCCATTCAACAAACGATATTTTTTTTTCATAAAAATGAGGTATTTTTTCGATTCTGGCTACATTTACTATTATTTTGAAATATTAGCTACATCATTCTCAAACTTTAGATTTTTAAAATTATTTTTACTGTTTATATATCTAATTCCTACAATAAACGATTATATTAAATTATTTTAATTAGTTATGATACTTAATCATTAGATTTTCTATTTGCTTTTATAATAGGTAAGATACTACAAATAGTATCTTCCAAAAATCTTGTAATAACTACCTGTTACTTACAGTAGTACATATCAGGTACCTACTAGCCTATAGTATATTTTATTTTATTTTATTTTTATTTTATTTTATTCCACCAAAAGAGAAAAACAGCGCTCGGGTCTTAACCCTTGGAGTAAATGGGTATTTTCATGGATGCATCTGTCTCTTTTGCAGGATTTTCGGCGACATCGACCTTAAAGTACTATAACTACGAAACTACTACACCAATCATAAAAAGAACAACTGCACAATGATTGCATTGAAATTTCGAATATAGAATATTGAAATATCATTTTGTAAAACAATTAGATAATTATGAATAAATATGAGAACGTCAAAGAAGTGAAAAAAACGCGGAACCAGATCTGGTCGTATCATACTCAACGGATAATTGTTTCAGAACCAGATTTGGTCGTATCATACTCAAGGGGTTAAGTTAATAAATAATAATAACAATATTACGGCCAAAATAGTCTTCTGATAATATACAGTTTATGTGCATGATGTTGTGTAATAATATTTATATATTATGTTATATAATCATGTTCTCTCGATTTGTGAGTGTGTATGATAGAGTAGGATGAGTGTGTTTATATACATATGTGATTGCGATGTGTGTTTAAAGGGTGTGTGTAAGTACATCTACGTGTATGTGTCATAGTTGTGTATATATGAGAGTGTGTGATTCTGCACAGGTATGTATCTGTTCAAGCTTTTATGGTCTGGTCTATTACCGCTCTGATAAACTCGTTTTTAGTTGCGATAGGTCCATATTGCGATAGGTCTAAAGTATATTCGCCAATTTGATACGAATATAATGTAATGTAATTGCCCAATCAGCATTAATGCCTGTAACCGGACTGGCGTTTAAGAAATTCAACAAACAATATTTTTTTCCTCAAAATTAGTTTTTTTGGTGCCGGCTCTGAGCCTATAAGGACGAGAGTCTGCAGGTGGAATAGTATGTTTCCCACAATTAAAAAGCCACAAAAACCGGTTTGGTATCCTGTTTACTTCTTGCTCTCGTAATGACCACGCTGGAGGCAGTCAACCCGCCGCGTCTGGCTGAGATTGATATTTTTATGATCGTGCAGTGCAATAACCATAAAACTACTATTACTATAACTATTTCATTTTTACTTCTTTATTACGCCGCGTTCACACATTCGCCGAAACAATCCCAATCGTCTGCAAAGATTTTATTTTAAGAGACCCAGACAATATTAGAAATAACACAAAGTTACAGAAAGTGAACAATTGTATTTATAATTATTTTCATCACGGTCTTTTATGATATATTTGTGGTTTATGAAATATTTCCGGAAGGTACTCAATGAGACCTTTCATTTGACACTAAACACGATATATTTATGTTAATTTATTGACATTTGAATATTTAGACAACTATTTACTCAATATTTTGACAGTTAAGGTACCCTATGACCAGGGTTGGCTTGATTTTCCCCAACCCGAAAAAACCCACTGGGTTAAATTGGGTAAAACCCACCTGAAAAACCCCGAGGGTTTTTGACGAATGTGGGTTTTTGAAAAAATACTTGTTTATAATAATTAAATCGATGAACGGATATAGCATTTATATTATATTTTATCAAAAACAAAAAATAGGATGTATTTTGACACACCCAGACTGTTCCGTAATTTACTCCAGACCATTCCAAATGTTGATAAGTCTTTCAATTGATGCAGAACTGGCCGGACAAGTGTAATGCCGACTACTTTTGGCATGATTTGTAAGATGACTTATGGATAATATTGTTACGTGGATAGGCAGCAGAAGATGCCAAAACACGGTAGAACACTCAACTTGATTTATTACTAAACTATTACAATACTCCTCAAGCGATAAAAACCCTTATACACACTTCAATACTATTTAGTTCTAAAATCGTTTGCACTACAACTCAATACTTTCGCGCCGAAACAGCGCCAGTAGCGGTTGTTAGTGTTACAAGTAAGTGTTTTTTTTTGTAAGTCTTATCCTGTTGTGAAAATAAAGGGGATCTCCCCGACAACTGACAATAACGATTTTCGGGGAAATTCCCTTCATGGTAGTGTTACAATTTTATTCAGTAGTAAATAGATTTGGATTGGGAGAAAAAATGCAATAAAATGGTAATAAAATTAAATTAAATGTAAAATTAAAATATATTCATTTAAAATTCTCATTAACTCAGAAAAAATCCGAAATTCCCCAAAAAAGTCCGAAAATCGCCGAAATAACCCAGTGGGCAGATATTTTTTGATAAAACCCGGGTTTTTGCCAACCCTGCCTATGACTCGGGATGACACATCGTTTCTAACAATACCGCACACTTCTACATCGATCCAAGCGTTTAGAAGTTAGAGTGGAATAAAGAAACGGAAAACATACATACATGAACACATAACATCTTGCCTCTCATAACTTCTTGCCTTTTTGAATTTCTTACTTTTAGTCTCAGCGCAAACGAAACACCAGCCACAGCCACAAGTGGACAACGACAATTAACAAGTAGCTAACACGCCTTTTACACGACTGCCCAAAAAAAATGAGTGTATTGTATTCAGGGTTCATCAATGTATGTTTTCCGTTTCTTTATTTCACTATGACTTCTAAACGATCACACCGATTTAATAGTATGTGGTATTGTTAGAACCGTTATGTCAACAGCTAGTTTGTTATAAAGGCATAACATAAGTATGTAATAATTACACACTTATGTTCAGATAGACTAATAGATAGTACTATATCTATCCGTATTACCATTGATTATAATTGTCTTATTTCTGTAATGTAATCAGCCTATATAAAAATGGGATAGGTGGCACTAATTATAACTGAATGTTATTATTGTTATTGTTGGTTACATTATTGGGATTTTATCATCAATCGGTCCTTTATAAAACAACCATTCAATATAAATATTATTATAGATTGCTATAAATTGCTATTAGTTTGGCCGTTAGCAGCCCATTTTTTAAGGTACAAATGGGTGGGCAACTGCCCCCCCAGTCGCGAGTTATGCCCCCCTAGTGAAAGCTGTTTGACCACAATGTAAAAACGTAAAAACGTTGATTTTTTTTAAAGAACTTGTATTTTTATAAAATATACAATGTACTTTATTTATTTTTTATTATACCTACTAAGTATACGTATAGAAGAAGAAGGACTTCACAAATTCGCCTCGTTTTTAAAAAAAATCTTGATGAACTCTCTATTAGTATAAATAGATAAGTCTGGTTCCCGGTAACCAGGGTTGGCTTGATTTTCCCCAACCCGAAAAAACCCACTGAGTTAAATTGGGTAAAACCCACCTAAAAAAACCCGAGGGTTTTTGACGAATATGGGTTTTTGAAAAAATACTTGTTCATAATAATTAAATCAATGAACGGATATAGCATTTATATTATATTTTATCAAAAAGAAAAAAAAGGATGTATTTGTGACACACCCAGTCTGTTCCGTAATTTACTCCAGACCATTCCAAATGTTGGGAAGTCTTTCAATTGATGCAGATCTGGCCGGACAAGTGTAATGCCGACTACTTTTGGCATGATTTATAAGATAACTTATGGATAATATTGTTAAGTGGATAGGCAACAGAAGATGCAAAAATATACACTTCAATATACACTATTTAGTCCTAAAATCGTTTGCACTACTACTAAATACTTTCGCGCCGAAACGCTGCCAGCACTATTACTCAATACTTTCGCGCCGAAACAGCGCCACTAGCGGTTGTTAGTGTTAACTCTTATCCTGTTGTGAAAATAAAGGGGATCTCTCCGACAACTGACAATAACGATTTTCGGGGGAATTCGCTCCATTCAGTAGTAAATAGATTTGGATTGGGAGAAAAAAAATGCAATAAAATGGTAATAAAATAAAATTAAATGTAAAATTAAAATATATTTATTTAAAATTCTCATTAGCTCCGAAAAAACCCGAAATTCCCCAAAAAAGCCCGAAATTCCCCGAAAAAACCCGAAATAACCCAGTGGGCAGATATTTTTTGATAAAACCCGGGTTTTTGTCAACCCTGCCGGTAACGGCGTTCCTTTTTCAGTAAAAATTCGGCAACTACCGGTTGTGGGTTGTAATGAGCAGTTTCAATTCCATTTAACAATCTGGCGTTGATTGTTTCCTGAGATGTAGACATTCGATGTGTCGATTTCATTTGATTGTGATGAGAAATAACTTTTTAACTGTCATCGAATGTGGCGATAGCACCATGAGTGCGCAGATCAATTTCTGTAAAACTCCTATTGTTGCAGGAATAAGTTGTCTTAATTTATAAGACATTTTAACTACTACATCGGAAATTTACTCCTACATCGTTACAGATTTGTGGACGCTAAATGAGTTTTTTCACTAACTCATTTAGCGTCCATTCTGCTCGACTTTGGAACCAGCTTCCGCATGCTATTCGTCATGCAACATCCTTGCCCTGTTTCAAGGCGTTACTGAAAAAACATTTTCTCCCTCAAAATATCAACTAAGAACCAACCCTCCCCCTATCCCCTCCCCCCTTCCCCCTTTCGTTGGGTTGTTGACTGGATAGAAGCATAAGAACTTTGTAATATCTATCATTTTATATAAGCAGTTATTTTTATTATTATTTATCTGTAGTTTCTATGTATTTATTATTATAATATACATATATTATATTATAAATTATATTTTTTATGTATGTATGTATATTTGGATGTATGTATATGTATATTTATGTGTATATGTTTATGTATGTGAGCTGTATTGATACTTTTATTTAATATTACACGGTTGGCTGTAAGAAATCGTGAAACGATAAGCCCGCCGTTTGTACTAAGTTAAAATAGAATTTAAGTTTTCTTTACCCATATAATTTTTTTTGTTAGTACAATAAAGGTATTTTTCATTTCATTTCATTTCATTTCATTTCATTTCATTTGTTTGACATCGACATTTAAAAAATCTTGAGAATAGATTCGCACCTCCCCCAACTAATTTCGAATTTGTCGTTAAAAATCGTTACAGATTTGTTTGACATCGACATTAGAAAAGTCTTGAAAATTGATTTGCACCCCTCTCCCCGCCCCCAGGAAATCAGCAAGCCTAGTTAAAACACATGAAATTCCACTTTCTCGCTGAAAATCCGCGTTTTTAAAGCACTGGGTTTTCTGTTTTTCCATCTGGCAACACTGGCTGCCGCGTACGTCGTACGTCCGTCTAATGGGGAAGATAGGGGGGGGGGGGGGGGGGTACGGCGCAAAGTATTTTTATCCGGCGTGGAACCGCGGTGCCCCCCCCCCCAGTGGAAATTTCTTAAAAAATGCCCTGGCCGTCAGTGCTATCAGCGACACCTTTATTTCGTCTTATCTGGAGGGTTGCCAAATCGTTCTATGGAGCGGGTAAGTGGTAAAGATCAATGATGCGGGTAAGTATGCCAATAATTTTAAAACTGACCGACATAACCGTTTCAGAATATAATGGCTCTCTTATATTCCATCGAATAGTATAAAGGAAACACGCTCGGTCAAGTATTGAACAATATTCGCCATTGTTCTGGTGATTCGTGTTAATTGAAAGCAATTTATAATGGCAATTACGTGTCAAGGCCCATAGTTACGTCTGATAAACTATTATTCACAAAATTAGAACGACATTAGGTACTACAGTTTGCCGCTGTAATTTCCCTATTTTGCTATGTTTTTTCATTTAAGGCGACATGATTACCTGGGAACCACTCTGGGCCCGATTGCGTTTCTTTGTGAACTAAAACTAAATTTAGTCCACGCGAACGAGACAGAGCGATACGTTAGAGCGGGATATGAAACGAACGATCGTCGATAAATACTACCTGTCGAACTAATACGCGTCCGAATAAATTCGAGCATATTTCGTGCGGTGTAAGATTTGACCTTGGCGGGCAGTTTTAATGCGAAAAAGTGATAACCGGTCATCTCACACTCCGCTTTAGCGTATTGCCCCGTCTCGTTCACACGGACTAATTTCCGATTTTAGTTCACGAAGAACCGCAATCGAGCCCTCTATCTGAAGAATTTTAGTTTTATGAGTTTTTTGAAAAATATAAGCATTCATTAAAAAAAAAACGTGTGGCACTCGGGGACTGCCGCGGTAATACTATTGCATAGCATTTTTAACAACTTAGGTATGCAATTATAATTATTTATTTATTTTATTTATTTTATTTTTTCTGATATCAGATAACTGCGCTCTATCGGAAAACGTTGAAATTATTCCGAATCATTTGCGGCTGCGGAAGCAAATGATTCGGAATAATTTAAACGTCTTCCGATAGAGCGCCGCGCAAGAATTTTTTATTCGATCAAGCAAAAAAAACTGATTATTCGAAAAAAATCGTAGATAGAAAGAGAGATAATTAAATTATCTTTAAAATGGTGCAGGTTTCATAATAATACGCCAGATAGTATTTGCGTAGTAGTCGTTTTTGTGTTCGGTTAGACCTAATTTCACAAATTAATTACACTATGTAATATAAACAAAATCTAAAATATTCAAAGCTAAGAATATTAGGAAAACGTTCTTGTTTAACATATATTTTTTTCGAATCGTAAGCAGTACTCGTTTAGAAGTAATTATCAGTTTAAAATCATCAATTTTCGTTAAGAAATTTCTTCATTCGGTCGCCGCGCTGGCCTAGGCCAGCGATAAAAGCTACGCAATAGCTTAAAAACGTTCATAAAATAAATTTCAATCACAAGCTTTACCATTTTGAAGACATAGTGAAAGTTAATTACTCTAATACGAATTAAAATAGAAAAACACTTCAAAATTATGATAATAAGATCATTATCTATGCACCGAAGCACTGTCAAAAGATCACTGCGGCGATTGGTAAACAATAAGCAAAAGTTATCTGCTCGTTAATACTTTTAAATTAAGGGTATTCCCCATACTTTGTTTAGATCTTTATAAAGATCGGTAGTTGTAAATGGGTTATGGCTTTAAACGGACTTCGAAAACTTTCAGGCGCGTTTACTCCTACAATGTAAGCGGTGAGTGTGTTTTATTATAATTTCATTATATTGACTGGTTAATTCTCTAGGGCAGCACTGAGCCACATTTTTTATTTAGGTCCAAAATTAATGACAATTAAATAAAACGTGAGAGCGCTCTGAGTGTTACGCTAAATATGCTTTGCCATTAAACCCCTTAAACCACCACTGCGTAATTTTTATTTTTTATTTTCTTTTATTCAGGAAAATAATAGTGTATAAAAGTAAGTAGCCAAACAAGATAGATATACAAATTACACCAGAGACAATTTTCCACTAAATGTTAACTTCAAGATTATCTAAATGATAAGAGACAGAAAAAAAATACGTGTGGCACTCGGGGACTGCCGCGGTAAAGCTATTGCATAGCATTTTTAACAACTTATGCAATTATAATTATTTATTTATTTTATTTTTTCTGATATCAGATAACTGCGATCTATCGGAAAACGTTGAAATTATTCCGAATCATTTGCGGCTGCGGTAGCAAATGATTCGAAATAATTTAAACGTCTTCCGATAGAGCACCGCGAACGAATTTTTATTCGAAAAGCAAAAAAAAACGGATTATTCGAAAAAAATCGTAGATAAAAAGATAGATAATTAAATTATCTTTAAAATAGTGCAGGTTTCATAATAATACGCCAGATAGTATTTGCGTAGTAGTCGTTTTTGTGTTCGGTTAGACCTAATTTCACAAATTAATTACACTATGTAATATAAACAAAATCTAAAATATTCAAAGCTAAGAATATTAGGAAAATGTTCTTGTTTAATATACATTTTTTTTCGAATCGTAAGCAGTACTCGTTTAGACGTAATTATCAGTTTAAAATCATTAATTTTCGTTAAGAAATTTCTTCATTCGGTCGCCGCGATGGCCAAGGCCCGCGATAAAAGCTATGCAATAGCTTAAAAACGAGAAAAGAATGAGGATAGGAAGGGAGGGACCAGGAAGGCAAGGAGGAACATAGGAAAAAAATACATTTTGTTGATGGGTGTCCACGTATTTAACAAATTTACCAGTACGATATTTGAAGTTGAGACAGGTACGTTGGTATGAATAAATACAAGTGCAAACAGTAGATAATAAGTAATAAATTTTAAATAATAATAATTATTAAATTTTAAATATTAAGTGTTAAATATCGCCCTCTTTAACAAATTTCTGAATCCAATGTTCGATTCAGCGAAGATATCTATTGATGCGTATCGATCATCGTAAACCCTACACACACGGTTTAAGAAAGAGTTTTTACGGTAGTTGTTATTGCAACCGCTAATGTGAAACAATGAAGACTGTCTTGTCGTTCTTGATGGGGTCCGGAAATGTATTAGTTGGACCAAGTCCATGCAGTTTAATTTGTTGTTTAAGATTTTATGTAGGAAGACTGAAGTAATGATAGTTATTCTGTGCTAGCGCTGCGATAGAGCATTTAGTATGCGCCTAGTAGCCGGCGCGAGCGGACGTAGAATCTGCGCTTGACGCTTCGTCAACGCTGGATTTTTATTGGTCAAACCCTACAAAATTGACCCCGCCTATTTTCTCGCGTGTACGCCTATTTAGAACATTTTTCTGAGGTCTCAACAAACAGTACATGCCCGCGTAGAAATTGGGCCCGATTGCTTTTCTTTGTGAACTAAAACTAGTCCGAGCGAACGAGACAGAGCAATGCGTTAGAGCGGAATATGAAACGAATGATCGTCGATAAATACTTATACCTGTCGAACTTATACTCGTCCGAATAAATTCGAGCATATTTCGTGAGGTGTAAGATTTGACCTTGGTGGGCAGTTTTAATGCGAAAAAGTGACAACCGGTCATCTCACATTCCGCTCTGGCGTATTGCCCTGTCTCGTTCACACGGACTAATTTCCGATTTTAGTTCACGAAGAAACGCAATCGAGCCCATTGTATGTGTTGCTGTATATTCATATTCATTTTATTTGAATAGTATACAAGTCCTAATAAAGTTAAGAGATTTTTTAATCGTAAATATAATATACAACATAAAAAGATATAAAAAAAAAAAAATACGTGTGGCACTCGGGGACTGCCACGGTAAAGCTATTGCATAGCATTTTTAACAACTTATGCAATTATAATTATTTATTTATTTTATTTTGTCTGATATCAGATAACTGCGCTCTATCGGAAAACGTTGAAATTATTCCGAATCATTTGCGGCTGCGGAAGCAAATGATTCGGAATAATTTAAACGTCTTTCGATAGAGCGCCGCGCACGAATTTTTTATTCAATAAAGCAAAAAAACCGAATTATTCGAAAAAATTCGTAGATAAAAAGATATATAATTAAAGTATCTTTAAAATGGTGCAGGTTTCATAATAATACGCCAGATAGTATTTGCGTAGTAGTCGTTTTTGTGTTCGGTTAGACCTAATTTCACAAATTAATTACACTATGTAATATAAACAAAATCTAAAATATTCAAAGCTAAGAATATTAGGAAAATGTTCTTGTTTAACATATATTTTTTTCGAATCGTAAGCAGTACTCGTTTAGACGTAATTATCAGTTTAAAATCATTAATTTTCGTTAAGAAATTTCTACATTCGGTCGCCGCGCTGGCCTAGGCCCGCGATAAAAGCTATGCAATAGCTTAAAAAATACGTGTGGCACTCGGGGACTGCCGCGGTAAAGCTATTGCACAGCATTTTTAACAACTTATGCAGTTATATTTATATATTTATTTTATTTTTTCTGATATCAGATAACTGCGCTCTATCGGAAAACGTTGAAATTATTCCGAATCATTTGCGGCTGCGGAAGCAAATGATTCGGAATAATTTAAACGTCTTCCGATAGAGCACCGCGCACGAATTTTTTATTCGATAAAGCAAAAAAAAACAGATTATTCGAAAAAATTCGTAGATAAAAAGATAGATAATTAAATTATCTTTAAAATGGTGCAGGTTTCATAATAATACGCCAGATAGTCTTTGCGTAGTAGTCGTTTTTGTGTTCGGTTAGACCTAATTTCACAAATTAATTACACTATGTAATATAAACAAAATCTAAAATATTCAATGCTAATAATATTAGGAAAATGTTCTTGTTTAACATATATTTTTTTCGAATTGTAAGCAGTACTCGTTTAGACGTAATTATCAGTTTAAAATCATTAATTTTCGTTAAGAAATTTCTTCATTCGGTCGCCGCGCTGGCCTTAGGCCCGCGATAAAAGCTATGCAATAGCTTAAAAAATACTTGTGGCACTCGGGGACTGCCGCGGTAAAGCTATTGCATAGCATTTTTAACAACCTATGCAATTATAATAATTTATTTATTTTATTTTACGAAAAAAATCGTAGATAAAAAGATAGATAATTAAATTATCTTTAAAATGGTGTAGGTTTCATAATAATACGCCAGATAGTATTTGCGTAGTAGTCGTTTTTGTGTTCGGTTAGACCTAATTTCACAAATTAATTACACTATGTAATAATAAACAAAATCTAAAATATTCAAAGCTAAGAATATTAGGAAAATGTTCTTGTTTAACATATATTTTTTTCGAATCGTAAGCAGTACTCGTTTAGACGTAATTGACAGTTTAAAATCATTCATTTTCGTTAAGAAATTTCTTCATTCGGACGCCGCGCTGGCCTAGATAAAAGCTATGCAATAGCTTAAAATAGAGATAAGAAAATATAATTTAATTTATTTAAAAAAAGCCAGTAAACCATTTCAGCGTAGGACTCATGCACAACAATATTTACAAAATTGAATCAAAAGCAGAAAATGAATGCATCGCATAGTCTAGCGGCAACGTCACCTAACTAGTGATAAACATTTAATTTTTTATGTGCTTTCAACAATACCGTGTTTATAAAAATGGCATATATCCCGTTTACGCTCAAATTAATAGAATGGCAAAACCATATTAAAAAGATAAAAAAAAATACGTGTGGCACTCGGGGACTGCCACGGTAAAGCTATTGCATAGCATTTTTAACAACTTATGCAATTATAATTATTTATTTATTTTATTTTTTCTGATACCAGATAACTGCGCTCTATCGGAAAACGTTGAAATTATTCCGAATCATTTGCGGCTGCGGAAGCAAATGTTTCGGAATAATTTAAACGTCTTTCGATAGAGCGCCGCGCACGAATTTTTTATTCAATAAAGCAAAAAAACCGAAGTATTCGAAAAAAATCGTAGATAAAAAGATATATAATTAAATTATCTTTAAAATGGTGCAGGTTTCATAATAATACGCCAGATAGTATTTGCGTAATAGTCGTTTTTGTGTTCGGTTAGACCTAATTTCACAAATTAATTACACTATGTAATATAAACAAAATCTAAAATATTCAAAGCTAAGAATATTAGCAAAATGTTCTTGTTTAACATATATTTTTTTCGAATCGTAAGCAGTACTCGTTTAGACGTAATTATCAGTTTAAAATCATTAATTTTCGTTAAGAAATTTCTTCATTCGGTCGCCGCGCTGGCAGGCCCGCGATAAAAGCTATGCAATAGCTTAAAAATAAAATGTCAGCGAATAAATTGAAATAAAAAAATACGTGTGGCACTCGGGGACTGCCGCGGTAAAGCTATTGCATAGCATTTTTAACAACTTATGCAATTATAATTATTAAGCTATTGCATAGCTTTTATCGCGGGCCTAGGCCAGCGCGGCGACCGAATGAAGAAATTTCTTAACGAAAATTAATGATTTTAAACTGATAATTACGTCTAAACGAGTACTGCTTACGATTCGAAAAAAATATATGTTAAACAAGAACATTTTCCTAATATTCTTAGCTTTGAATATTTTGGATTTTCTTTATATTACATAGTGTAATTAATTTGTGAAATTAGGTCTAACCGAACACAAAAACGACTACTACGCAAATACTATCTGGCGTATTATTATGAAACCTTCACCATTTTATATATAATTTAATTATCTATCTTTTTATCTACGATTTTTTTCGAATAATCCGTTTTTTTGCTTTATCGAATAAAAAATTCGAGCGCGGCGCTCTATCGGAAGACGTTTAAATTATTATTCCGAATCATTTGCTTCCGCAGCCGCAAATGATACGGAATAATTTCAACGTTTTCCGATAGAGCGCAGTTATCTGATATCAGAAAAAATAAAATAAATAAAATGAATAAATAATTATAATTGCATAAGTCGTTAAAAATGCTATGCAATAGCTTTACCGCGGCAGTCCCCGAGTGCCACACTTATTATTTTTTTTAAATTTATTTTTATTTTTCTGATATCAGATAACTGCGCTCTATCGGAAAACGTTGAAATTATTCCGAATCATTTGTGACTGCGGTAGCAAATGATTCGGAATAATTTAAACGTCTTCCGATAGAGCGCGCACGAATTTTTTATTCGATAAAGCAAAACACCGGATTATTCGAAAAAAATCGTAGATAAAAAGATAGATAATTAAATTATCTTTAAAATGGTGTAGGTTTCATAATAATACGACAGATAGTATTTGCGTAGTAGTCGTTTTTGTGTTCGGTTAGACATAATTTCACAAAATTATTACACTATGTAATATAAACAAAATCTAAAATATTCAAAGCCAAGAATATTAGGAAAATGTTCTTGTTTAACATATATTTTTTTCAAATCGTAAGCAGTACTCGTTTAGACGTAATTATCAGTTTACAATCATTAATTTTCGTTAAGAAATTTCTTCATTTGGTCGCCGCGCTGGCCTAGGCCCGCGATAAAAGCTATGCAATAGCTTAAAAAACTATTAAAATAGTCAAAATTAGAATAATAATGTAAATTAAATAAAATAGTTCTACACTGTACTCATAACTAAAATAAAATAGTATTAAAACTAAAACAAATTATCTCCTAATATACCCACTACAAAACAAATGAAAAAAATAATATAGGATTCAAAATATTGCAATGTCCAGGTTAGATTATAAGGTTTTTAAAATGTCTTGTCTTCCCTCTTTTATAAACCAATTTCTAATCAACCTTTTAAAGCAGGTCTCATTTTGCTCCAGAAACAGGAAAAAAACGCAAGAAAAGCTTTTATCTATACTAATATTATAAAGAGGTAAAGTTTTTGACGTTGTAGGAAGTAATCTCTGGATCTACTGAACCTATTTTGAAAATTCTTTTACCAATAGAAAGCCGCGTTATTTGTGAGTGCCATAGGCTATTAAATTATATTAATCCGAAAACTGAAAAGACTTTTTCGTGGTAGTCGGATTTCCAAAGTAAGTCGAAAAAAACGGTCGAACTAAAACGTTTCTAACTAACGCTGCCTTAACGATGAGAGATATATGATTAAGTACTAGAGAAAACTTGTAGAGCTTAATAATGCCTACAAAAAAGTCAGCGAAAGCATATGTCTAATTTTATATTTAGGTCACAAAAAGTAGTTTTTATATTAAAAAAATAATTAAATCGTTAGGTCCTGTTTATTGGTCATATTATCAACAATTATGAATTCATATCAAAATAAGTAACTTTATCGTCTCAAGTGTTTAAAACAAAAGACTGTTCCCTTTTACTGCATCTAATTTCATTTTACTGCATAAATGGTTAAAGAGATAAGACACTCACAAATAAGACACTCACAAGAAGACAATCACAAATAACGGTAATATAGTCAAATTGGCTTGCAAATACATACATATGCAGTAAAAATATAACCCTTCTTTTGGCAGTCACGAAATAAATCATAGCACTCAGTACTAACCGAACCACACTCATAATTTCATCACAAGTAAAAAGTTTTACCGCCCAACGAAGTGGGCACGGGTCAGCTAGTTATAATATACAAAAAGAGCTGCAAACAATGATGGAAAGGCTCGTGATTAAATAACCGAGCCTGGTGAATCGCTCATCGCCACTGCTTCTGCATGACAACGTATAACCACAGATTTCACTGCAAACAGTCGCTAAGTTGCAGGAGTTGCGGCTGGAGACTCTTGGTCACCCACCGTACTTGCCAGACCTTACTCCAATAGTTTTTTCTCACAATTTAGATAACTTTTACAAGGGAAAAAATCAACTTTGAAGAGTCGGTGAAAAACGCCTTCAAAACATTAATTGGATCCTGTCCACGAGAGTTTTACAGCAGAGGAATTAAGCAACTCCGATTAAAATGACAAATCTGCATAGATAATAGAGGTCAATATTTCTAACCCTTCGGCTACGTAACGACCAAATTTGGTTGCACATCAGGACAACGTTGACTACATAACGACCAATGGCGGCTTGCTCCCGGAGCGCACAGTAATATTATTTTCTAACTCGAACGCATCCTAAAATCTATACCAAATATCTCATTATTACCATAGATACATAGACGGCCGCTAGAATAATTCCGCGCGTCATTTCGCGGATATATCTAGTAAAATTCCATTGGAAAACATCATCATTGTTTTTTTTTCGAGAAATCATCAAAATTTTTATTGGTTTTTATGAGTTAATATCTAAATATTTTTGTAAATAAATAAGCAAAACGAAATATTACCTTTGATAGAGAATCTAATAAACATCACGATAACATTTGCAATTTCTAAATAGGGTTCCGTATTTTTCCGTAAGACAAGTACAAATAGAAATGCCGAGTTTTTTTCACTTTTTCGACTTTCTCATATTTATTCATAATTATCTAATTGTTTTACAAAATTAGATTTCAATATTCTATATACGAAATTTCAATGCGATCATTGTACAGTTATTCTTTTTATGATTGCTATAGTAGTTCCATAGTTATACTTTTTGTCGAGCGCGGCGATATTGCAAGAAATTCTAATAAATTGCCGCGGTCTGCCATGAAATAATGTCGCTACTCGAAGGGTTAACATTAAATATTATTATATATATATCAAAGGGTTAATTTTATATATATATATATATATATATATATATATATATATATATATATATATATATATATATATATATATATATATATATATATATATATATATATATATATATATATATATATATATATATATATATATATATATATATATATATATATATATATATATATATCTTATATATAAAATTCTCGTGTCACAATGTTCGTTCCCGTACTCCTCCGAAACGGCTTGACCGATTCTCATGAAATTTTGTGAGCATATTGAGTAGGTCTGAGAATCGGCCAACATCTATATTTCATACCCCTTAGTGATAAGGGTTGTCCACCCTAAACATTTTTCTTTAATTTTTAGACATCTTTTTAGTTTCTTTACTTTTTTATTATGTCGCATTAAAAAATACATACAACCCTAAATTTTTACCCTTTTATCACCAACCCTTATTTTTTAATAGCCATTTTACTAATTTAATCATTTTTCATCCCCGGTCGATAACTGATCAATCGTCATTTAATTAGTTATCCCCGCCAGTTGTCTACAGGTGTCACTCACCCAGTAAACAGCACGGAGTAGGAATGAGAACGAAGCCGGTCTCCTGTTTCTCTCACACAAAGACTTCTCTCACTCCCTACACAGTTGTCGGCCATCATTATTGTTTATGCATCAAGTGTAGTAGTAACGTTGACAATTATTATTTTGCTATCTCAGTGTAACTCTCATATTAACTATTAATCATTCCTATTTTATTAATAATAATAAAATTATCAATTTAGAGTGTATTTTGCACGATTAGTTAATCAAGTGATTTTCATAACCTCAAAAGTACTTAACACGTGGCACGAGCTTCCACCAACAACGGCTTTTGTGTTGTAAGTATATATTTTTTTAATTAAATCGAAAATGTTGTTGGAAACGGTCAAAAAAGATTCGGTGGAATTTAATTTTTATTAAAATTGGGCAAACTTTTTTTTGTATTCATTTTTTTTTTACCATTTCTAACCATATATTTTCGATATGATTATGAAAAATAAAATTTTTCGCTTTTGTAAAACAGTCTAATGTTTACATGAATATGTAAATGAATGTGTGTACAACCAAATATTAAATACATTATAACTAGGGCCAAGATTTTTGCCGTGATTTCATTTTAACATTTTACAATTAATGCTCTTAAGGTGACGCTATTGGCTAAATCAAATTTAACTTTCTTTTGAGACAGGCGAGGGGTGAGATGAAGCGGGGTACGATTACGGTAGGGGTATTTTTTAGCGCCCACTATGAGTACACGGTTATAACTACTTGATTGCGCGCGACCACCGCGTAAAATTAGCGCTGTCGTCGCTCACGGCGCCATAGCGACATGTGACGTCGCCATTGGGACATGCGCTCGCAACCTAAGGTCGCGGTCGGCGCCGCTGTGGAAGCAGTTTTAATCTATACTAATATTATAAAGAGGTAAAGTTTGTGACGTTGTAGGAAGTAATCTCTGGATTTACTGAACCGATTTTGAAAATTCTTTTACCAATAGAAAGCCACGTTATTTGTGAGTGTCATAGGCTATATATTAATCCGAAAAATGTAAAGACTTTTTAGTGGTAGTAGGATTTCCAAAGTAAGTCGGAAAAAACGGTCGAACGAAAACGTTTCTAACTAACGCTGCCTTAACGATGAGAGATATATGATTAAGTACTAGAAAAAAGGTGTAGAGCTTGATAATGCCTACAAAAAAGTCAGCGACAGCATATATGTAACTTTTATATTTAAGTCACAAAAAGTAGTTTTTCAAATTAAAAAAAATAATTTAAATCGTTAGGTCATGTTTATTGGTCATATTATCAACAATTATGAATTATTATCAAAATAAGTAAATTTATCGTATTAAGTGTTCAAAACAAAACACTTTTTCCTTTTACTGCATAAATAGTTAAAGAGATAATACGAAATAGGTATGGAACCGCGACCGTGTCGTCTATCTATACTAATATTATAAAGAGGTAAAGATTGTGAGGTTGAAGGAAAAAATCTCTGGATCTACTGAACCGATTTTGAAAATTCTTTTACGAATAGAAAGCCACGTTATTTGTGAGTGTCATAGCCTATATATTAATCCAAAAATATAAACACTTTTTCGTGGTAGTCGGATTTCCAAAGTAAGTCGTAAAAAACGGTCGAACGAAAAGGTTTCTAACTAACGCTGCCTTAACGATGAGAGATATATGATTAAGTTCTAGAAAAAAGTTGTAGAGCTTAATAATGCCTACAAAAAAGTCAGCGACAGCATATGTCAAACTTTTATATTTAAGTCACAAAAAGTAGTTTTTCATATTAAAAAAATAATTTAAATCGTTAGGTCATGTTTATTGGTCATATTATCAACAATTATGAATTATTATCAAAATAAGTAAATTTAACGTCTCAAGTATTTAAAACAAAAGACTTTTCCCTTTTACTGCATATAATTTTACTTTTACTGCATAAATGGTTAAAGAGATAAGATACTCACAAATAAGACACTCACAAGAAGACACTCACAAATAACGGTAATATAGTCAAATTGGCATGCAAATACATACATACATATGCAGTAAAAATATAACCCGTCTTTTGGCAGTCAGGAAATAAATCATAGCACTCAGTACTAACCAAACCACACTCATAATTTCATAACAAGTAGGTAAAATGTTTTACCGCCCAACGAAGTGGGCACGGGTCAGCTAGTATATATATATATATATATATATATATATATATATATATATATATATATATATATATATATATATATATATATATATATATATATATATATATATATATATATATATATATATATATATATATATATATATATATATATATATATATATATATATATATATATATATATATATATATATATATATATATATAGGTATAGGTATATATATATATATATATATATATATATATATATATATATATATATATATATATATATATATATATATATATATATATATATATATATATATATATATATATTATAGCCAATATATAAAACTTTCGTTTGGTATGAGGCAAAGTGCGATAACAGACTTGGCAAGTGCGTAGGAAACTACCCATTCTCTTTAGTTAAAAAGTTAATTACGCTGTCTGATAACACTACAGAGTGACATAAATTTCGATCAATTATTATTTATTTTATTAACAAAAGAAGCGGCCGGTGAAGACGCACAAGAAAAAATGTCGCAATTATATATTATAGACACTTGTAGTGCGATTAGATAAGTTACACGTTTTCAAGTGGTGTTTTTGAAATATGCGACATTAAGTTATTTGGACCAAACGCACAAAAACAATGCCCAGCGGTCCTCGAAATGAAGTTTTTAGAGGATGCCCGAAATACGTCGGCATTAAACTTTTGAACGGTTGGCCCACTCAATTTAAAACTCTTAACCTTAACTCTAACCTTTGGGTTATTATTTAAAAAGTAGACATAAAATCGTTGGGTTTTTTCATCAGATTTTCCAATAACAATACTTGTTACCAGTAGTAGTAGTAGTAGTAGTAGATTGAGTGGGGGGCTTGTTTCCAGCCATTTATGTCACCTAGATCTGTAAGGTCTTTTGTAACTACCCACTGTGTGGTTAGGTCAGTGGTCAGCTAGTAGCCCGGTACTTCTTACCAGTCCAAGTAGGTCACTGACCTTCAAGTTGGGCAGATCGCTGGGTTCGAGAAAGGCTCGTCCCAGTAAACTGTGTCTTTTGGCGGTGAGACCTGGACAGCGACCAACAATGTGTATGCTGTCTTCAGGTTCCTCGCCACATATGCGGCAATCCTTGCTCTCAGTCAAGCCAAGGTTGAATAGATGAGCTCTAAGGGTCGTGTGTCCGGTGAGGAGACCGATAGTGGTTCTAAGGTTCTTCTTGCTCGTGTCAAGTAGGGCCTTGGTTTTCTTCTGTAGTGGTTGATCCATCATGGCTTTTGCCTGGCGACATCCCTGACTCTGTTTCCAGGAAGCCCGATGTTCCTGCTCCAAGCAGTCCCTGATGATTTTCTTACCTGTAGCGAAGGGGACCCCTACAGCTGGCTCCACTGGGCATTCCAGTGTGCCCAGTTTTGCCAGTCTGTCGGCCTCTTCGTTTCCGGGTATGCCTTCGTTTCCCGGTATCCATATTAGGGTGATTTTGTTGGATTTTCCCAATTTGTTGAGCTCCTGCATGCAGTCCCAGACCACAGAAGATTCTGTGGTGGCTTTAGCCAGAGCGTCCAGTGCTGCTCTGTTGTCAGAGCAGATGAGGATTTGTCTGTTTTTCACCTCAAGTCGACTTTGTAGTTTTATGCATTCCAATATGGCAAATACCTCGGCTTGGAAAACCGTGGCGTATTGTCCAAGGGGGATGCTGATTCTGTGGTTGGTTTTGGGTCCATACACGCCTGCCCCAAAACGTCCATTTGTTCCTGAGCCGTCGGTGAACCCGGCTTCTGCGTTGTGGCTTTGAAGCCACTGCGGATTTTTCCATTCTTCCCTGGTGGGGATTAGGATTTTATATAGGTATGTGATATAAAAGCTAGCTCTCTAGTTTTTATATCACATACCTATATTCGGCAATGAATTAAAAAAAAATAAAAAAGAAAAGAAATATATATATAAATTCCCGTCACCATTACAAATTATATATATATATATATATAACTAATAATCACTAACTAATGATCACAATAGGAAATAAAACACAAAAATAAATAATCGTGTTAATAAAATAAAAATAAAATGTCAAATAATATCAAACAATAGTCACCAAAATTTATGAATACATAATAGTAATAAATAAAAAAAGTCAAAGAAAATAATAATAATAATAAGAAATGTCAGGGATAAGATTTAATGATGGGAACTGTCTCGGTATATTAATTTGTGGATATTTTGCCGGGCGTCATGTTTTAGCCAGGAATCAATTTTGGCTTTAAAAGAAGAAGACTTGGGCACATACATTTTAAATCTTCATCTAGCATATTAAAGATCCTGGGGGCTATGTACACAAAATACCTCTGCCCAAAAGTGGTCTGCATTCGAGGGACGTCAAAATGTATAGTTCGAGATTGCCGCGTGCAGATTGTTTGCTGAGTTCTTATTGCGGTCTCTAAATTAGTTTGATACTCACAGAGCGCCGTTTTCACGTATAGTTGTGGTACATCTAGCACGTTATATTCTCTGTAGAGATCATCTGAAGAGTATCTCCAAGGCTTTCTGTTTATAATTTTAAGTATTAGCTTTTGGGCTCTAATCAAGGGCTCCATATGAATTTTCGCTGCACCTCCCCACCCTATGATCCCATAGGTTAGGATAGATTGGCACAGGGCATGGTATACTATCTTAAGTGTCCTTTGGTCCAGAATGCCTCTAAGGTCTTTGAAAATATACGTGAGTTTCCTAACTTTTGCCGACAGCTCCATTATGTGGGTGCTCCATTGTAGCCGGTAATCAATTAATATACCAAGATATTTAATGTTGTCAACTTTATTGAGATTAATACATTTACAGTTTTCGGGGTTAAGACAATCTCTGTGGAGTTTCAGAATATGCTCTTGTTTTGGTTGAGCTACACTGGTGGCACTAAATGTTATATACATGGTTTTTTGGGCATTGAGTGATAGTAGTGCACCATCTAACCACAATACTACCTTCTGAAGTCCCATAGAAGCCTTTTCAAAGGTCTCTTTCCAAGTTTTTGCCTTGAAAAGTAGAGCGGTGTCATCGGCAAAAGTAACAACTTGTCCACCAATAGTTTGATTACAAAGCTCATTAATATATATTAAAAACAATACCGGACCAAGGTCTCAAATAAAAGAAAAAACATTTTCCCATACAAAATGTAAATCTGTGTTTTTCGCATGATCAGTTGTACGTGGCATGTTCACGTGTCGGCAAATCATCCGCTTTATTTGTTCTTACGCCTGATAAAAAAACCAAAAATGTCGTATATCACAAGATGCTTCAACGAAGAGAATTAAACCGAGTGCATCCCATGCTGCACAATATGTAAATAGTTTAATTCAATCATGTCTTGCTGACACGCATTTGATATACTTAATTTTTGTACTTCTATATTTATTTTTGTGTTATTATCTTTAAAAAGTAGTGAACTTAATATTTATTTTATATTTATTGTATTACTTTCATAAAATCATAAATTAAGTTCAGCTAATCTGTAACCCGACATTCATTGACTGTTTGGCGGTACGAAGTTCGCTGGGTCCGCTAGAGTCGCAAAGCCTACCATTTGGGACACAACAGACCTACCTTGTTCATATTTTTTGCGAATAGGTACACTGTGAAGGCTTTGAAGATAGTAAATTGGTTATTGACACGCATAGAATCACTCAGACGTCCATTCCAACCGCTAGAGTCACGGAACATTGAGTTTACTAAAAATATGCGTCATAAGATATTTATTACCTGATACGAATCCCAGGCATATAGATGTATGTATCAGATTAGACGATATACCTATACACGATTAGTAATGGTCGTGTTTGTTTACGTTCAGTTTAAAGTACTGAGAACAGATGTTATCCGTTGATACTTATAAAGCCAAAGAAACACGAGCAAGCATTATCATCATCATTACTGTGTCAACTCTAAATGAATGCATGATTGCCGAAACACGCCATACGCCATTTTTGCCGAATTAGACTTTTTAACTAATTTCGTTTCTTTGTTCTTCAATGCATTGATTGAGTTCAAACACTATCTATATTCATGCTTTAACAGTTTTACATTTTTTACATTTACATTTTCGTCGTGTCCAATTGACGACTAAAGACCGCTCTTGGACGTGTTAAAATAATTGGGTTAGGTAGTAAGTCTCGTTACTACTCTTTACTGAACATACATAGGTAGTTAAGAATTAACTACTAGATTGTCAAACTATAAATATAAATAATCAAAATTTGAAGTAGTCAGTAATTCGAAAAGATACGTAGTAAAATTATTCATCGTAATATTCAAATTGTCAGTAAAATGTTAAATAAACAAATTAAATCTACGTTATGCATTTTAAACTAAAAGTACAGATATAAGACCATATAAAATAATGAGACAATAAGGCTCTACTTTTTAAGTAATTTAAATGGGCACAATATTTGAAAAATTAGGGCCCTCAAATTCGGCCAGTTTATAGAAAGGGTGGCCTATCAGCATCTCCTTGGTGTTTTTTTTTTATGTTATGTCCTCCAGCTGTTTAAATTTTGTAGGGAGTATGATTATAGAATTAAATGCTAAGGTACACGTAGCTTTTCTGTACTTTTGCCAGTCCGCATAAAAGGGAGCTACTGCGGGTATGATGCGAGTGAATGTCTGCATTAATTGCAGTTCTGCGAGGTTGCTGTCTAGCATACATTAGACACCGGTATATGAACGCCGATTACATAGTCATTACCCTTGCCTTGCTGAAATATTCTTTGCATGAGGTTTGTGTAGATTGTTCTAAAATTACAGCTAGTCAATAAAATTCTGGTTACTTTTAATGTTTGCCTTAAGAGCCTACATGTGTTTGTTCAGGCCACATGTATATGTACATGTACATGTACATGTGTTTGTTCAGGCCACAATGCCCCGTGAGCGCTCTCCCCAGTAGGCGTAGATTGTTCATATTTAGCGATAAGGCCTAATAGGCGGTCTTACGGTCGTAACCCTTAAGAGCCTTATTACAAAATAGCGTAGGTATTCTTTTAAAATGAGTTGACAAAATGAACGCATTTTTTTTTGGATGTAACTATAAAAGATAGGATAAATAAATAAATAAATAAATAAATAACTATTCAACCCTGGGAGAAAACCGCGGCACTGAGCGCTCTTCTCTTGCGCAAGCAAATATATACACAATTTCTAATTGTTTTTTGCAGTGTTTTCTCCTTTCTAATGACAATAATTTATATTATGTCGTATTGCTAAAAGAGTCAACTTTAATATAGTATAAGTATTATATAAGAATCTTATTTTATTTCTGAGAAAATTAGAATGATACAGGAAGATTTTTTTTTAATTTTGTGTAATTGTAAGTAATGTATACCTTGGATATGTGGTCAAAAAACGAAAAAATAAAGCCGTAGTGTACATCAAGAATACATGACGGACATAAAAAAAAATAGTATACGGTTTTCGTTGTAGTGATATTACTGTATTAAGGAGCTCAAAGTTTGCCTTCCGAGCGTTTTACGAATAACGACTTTCGGAAAATGGGCTGAATAAGTAAATAATATTCGTTATATCTAAAATTAAAGGCCGCTATGGTCAACATCAAGAAATGGTCCAGGTAATTCAGTAATTAAAGTTTGTAGAAATCTCTTCATTTCTTGGAATTAGAACGCCAAAAATCCACTTTTCTTGCCTTTCTGGAAAAAATATGTGATAGGGCTCTTAAGAATAAGTAATTAATGTAAAAAAAATATAAATGTTTCCAAATTAATCATTTGGGGCCACTTGCCATTTGGGGCATTTCTGGTTCCGATGTCTCCTGATTGGAAGTTATGAGGTCTAGTTATAGTTATAAGTTATAAGATGAACCCAGATGGGAAGTTATTAGGTCTTATTTTAATTTCATTTAACCCAAAGTTAATGTAATTAAGTTGAAAAAAGCTGTTATTAACCCTAGAAGCCTAATCTATTTTGAAGATACATAAAGCCTTAACATACGTCTCAAGAGGCATACATATATAAATGACATCATAAACTGACATCATAAGCATCATAAACTTCAAAGTACTCTCCATTTGAAGCAACACACTTATCCAATCTGTGTTTTCCACTGGTCAAGACATATCTGGAACTTCAAGAGTGAGATCTCCTTTAGTGCCGCCTGCAAAGTTGCTTTCGCCCCTTGACATCTGATCTTCAAATCTCTTCCCTTTGAGGTCCCTTTTCATTCTCGGGAACAGAAATTGACAGAGGGAGCCAGGATAGGTGAGTAGGGTGCTTGGGAAACGACAGTCCATGCAAAATATCGACGCCATGCAAAAACGAGCTACATCCCGGAAAACGTTAAAAAATCAGGGAAAATTTGAATGAAGACCGCAGAATCACTATTGCGAAATTTTCAGAAGCCACATGTGTCTTGGAGTACCTGTCAACGGATTTTGAATGACGATTTGGGGATGAGACGCGTTGCAGCAAAGTTTATTCCAAGTGTGCCCACGCACCTTTCCTATAGAGCGGTGGTATTTGTTAACCTTATGGCAACTGTTCTTGAAACGACTGGTGAATAAGCCGGGCAAAGGATGCCGTGGTCCGCGATAGATTCGGTAGACACCGTATCACTGCTTCATAACGGAGAGGACCGCGCAAGCGCCCTCGATCATGTAATCAGTCAGGAGGCAGGAGGTATCCTGAAGGTTGATTCCAGACGGAGATATCCTTCGAAACTGTGAGTCAAGGGACAATACTGCCCGCTGGGTACCTTTCCCGTTGGCCTCTGTCGGGCAGGTGGCGTAACTAGACTGTGGATTTTTTCGTACCAAGTCTTCTGCGCTCACCTCACGGGAGACAGAACGATCCAATATCGTTAAAAATTCCTGAGGTGACAAGTTCGCCCCTTGTACTTGACAGCTCTAGTTGCCAACCTCCGTTAGGAGACGGCACTACAAGAAGAAGAAGAATATATTACAGTTTAAAGTCTAGGAATATTTAAATATGCCAATTAGTACTTAAAACTGCATGGTTGATCCTCCTGGCTGGTTGGACCACCCAATGTACCGTATGTACATAATTATATTTATGTACTGTATATATGTATGTATTTATGTACCTACTGTATGTATGTATATAAACTGGTAAGAATACATAATGATAAATATAAGATAAATATAATCAAACCTGTTCTCCGTCGTCGAAAGCAGTCTCGGGCAATTCGAAATCTACAGCTTCTTCTGCCATTTTGACACTTATAACACAGCACAACCTTTAAACAAATGTACGTATTTCACAAGCCGCTATAATGAAACTAAACCACTGTTTGTTCTGTCACACTGACACTTTAAATTCTTATCTAAAACTACAACGCTCTGCATCTAGAGCACAAACTGTGTCGCTTCTCTGCCAAAATTGGGTCATCTGGAGAAATCACTATTTAGCGATAATGTTAATATGACAATGTTAAATTAAACGATGACGACATACTGCACATGTGTTGTTTTATACCAACTATTTTTTTACAATAATAATCCATTGTGCGCCAGAAGTCATGGAGACGTTGAATTAGACGTTAAAATCTAATACCCATTTATAAATTCTGAAAAAAATTCTCGTATAAAATATCCAAAGATGAGTAAATAAATAAAATACATTTATTTAGTAGAGCATCTTTCATGTCAAAATCGAAACCGAGTTGGCGCGAACCCCCCGCGAAACATAGGGCCGAATAACTAAATTACGGCGACAAAAACATAAAAAAATATTTTTTTCAAACTAACCACAAATACATTCAAAACGTTGTGTACAAACCAGTCCACAATGCAGAGTAAAAAAATATTTTCTTAATGCAATACAAGAGCCTGTGCATGCGCGTAAAGTCAATAATCTTTTACATGGCCCTGTGCGGCCCTTACCGTTTAAATGCGCCTGAATTGTTCAAGGAGTTACCGCGCTCGTATTACATTTAAAATTTAATGTTTTTAATATCGTTTTTATGTACTTTAATCTGCAGTTATTGATAACATAATAGTTGTTCGTAGTATAGATATAATGTAACTTTTACAAAGCACTATTTTGGTTTTAAAAAAAAACATTAAGTTTCACTTTAGCTAGAGTTATAATAAAAGTTCCACAAAGTACTATGACTTCTTTTTCCTAGTTCGAAAATATACCTTAAAGCTAACATGAAAAAGTAAAACACACGTCCCCTTCGAGTCCCCGCACGTTCTTTGCAGGTAGTCGTGGTGACCCCGTTTTAAAGGAAATTAAGATTAGGAGGGAAAAAATATTTACAGTGTTAAAAATAAACAGTTTTAGAAGTTATCGTCATTGCAGTGGAATGAACAGTTATTACATTATATATCGGACAAGTTTAGTGTCAGTGAATTTTCACTTGTAAACAAAAAGGTTTGTTTCGAAGCTTTTGACGACGTGTCAATAGCAAGCACATAAAATGGCTCGATTAAGACCTGAATATCCCGGAGATAAAACCACCAGTTTCCATGATCAGCAAAAAAGCGATCGTAGCAAAAAATGCGAGGCAGGTCAAGCAGATTGTTCGAAGAGAGTTGTCAACGCAGTAAGCAAAGACATGCCCCTTGAGTATGATACGACCAAATCTGGTTCTGAAACAATTATCCGTTGAGTATGATACGACCAGATCTGGTTCCGCGTTTTTTTCACTTCTTTGACGTTCTCATATTTATTCATAATTATCTAATTGTTTTACAAAATGATATTTCAATATTCTATATTCGAAATTTCAATGCAATCATTGTGCAGTTGTTCTTTTTATGATTGGTGTAGTAGTTTCGTAGTTATAGTACTTTAAGGTCGATGTCGCCGAAAATCCTGCAAAAGAGACAGATGCATCCATGAAAATACCCATTTACTCCAAGGGTTAAGCTGTTTCTATCAAGTCTTAGTTCTGAAGAACTTTGATGCATAATCAAGCTTAGTGAAATCAGGCAAGAGAACTACATACCAATTTGTGAAATTAACCATCCAATCATTGCCCAACAGTTCAAAAAAATATATAGTGGTGCATGATATACCATGCACATACATATAGCGTGATCTATATGGCTGATCGGAAATTGCCTGAAATAGAGTTGTGGAACTCAATTAATTGGTAATTCCGTAAAGAAAGACCTTGGTCAATATTACATCAAATCACGTTTTAATTAATAAGAAATATCGTTATATTTCAGAAAATATTGAATAATAAAAAAGCTTTTTTTTGATCTGCTACAAAGCTAAATCTCTTAGATTAACACAGGGAATAACTGTGCAAATTCATCAAAAATGCAGAATAAGTATGTTTTTTCGCGCATATGTACTAAGAATGATCCATTGTGAACGTGGGGCGATAGAGAAAGAAGAGTATAATAAGGAGAGAAGAAAAAAAAATACGTGTGGCACTCGGAAACTGCCTCGGTAAAGCTATTGCATAGCATTTTTAACAACTTATGCAATTATAATTATTTATTTATTTTATTTATTTTATTTTTCTGATATCAGATAACTGCGCTCTATCGGAAAACGATGAAATTATTCCGAATCATTTGCGGCTGCGAAAGCAAATGATTCAGAATAATTTAAACGTCTTCTGATAGAGCGCCGCGCACGAATTTTTTATTCGATAAAGCAAAAAACGGATTATTCGAAAAAAATCGTAGATAAAAAGATAGATAATTAAATTATCTTTAAAATGGTGCAGGTTTCATAATAATACGCCAGATAGTATTTGCGTAGTAGTCGTTTTTGTGTTCGGTTAGACCTAATTTCACAAATTAATTACACTATGTAATATAAATAAAATCTAAAATATTCAAAGCTAAGAATATTACGAAAATGTTCTTGTTTAACATATATTTTTTTTTAATCGTAAGCAGTACTCGTTTAGACATAATTATCAGTTTAAAATCATTAATTTTCGTTAAGAAATTTCTTCATTCGGTCGCCGCGCTGGCCTAGGCCCGCGATAAAAGCTATGCAATAGCTTAATAATACGGAGAAGTCACGTCTTCGAGATGAGGATATGCACCAGGACACCTGGTCGAAGAATCCAAACTCACAGACTTTAAGCACTGGAGACAGGCAGATTGCTATTTGTTGTGGTCAGACTTTCGGAAGTTAAAACGGCAAAGACACTGTATGTAAGCCATTAAGAGTCTATATATATATATACATATAGACTCTTATATGTATATATAGAGTATACTATTCTAGATATACATATACCGTGCATCCTTTGCTACTTTAAAACCCTACAGCCCTGAAGAAGCTTTAGGTTGTATAGTGAATCTTGCGTTGACAAAAGAAGAAGATATTACAATGGGACTTGGAGCAAAAGGTAAACGGGCTGATCTATCCCTCATATTATGTGATAGCAAAGGCAAAATGGAAGTGTTATCCGACAAATATAAAAATATCGAAAAAGAGACGATGGTGCAACTGCTGGATCTACAGATACACATACACATCTGCTAGATCTACGCATACATACTACACAATATCGCTTCAAGAAAACATAGAGAATCAACATAAATAATAACAGATTTAACCGGATGTTAGTATCACGGATCCTATTGTGATATTATTACAAATACGCGGAAGAAACAAAAGAATATAAAACACAATTCAAATAAGTTGTATTAAACATGGTAAGACTGCCTTTTTTATGTGTTGGTGATGATGATGATAAGGATGATGATGATGTGGATGTATAATAATGTTTTTATCAAATCTGCTTAATATGTACCAATGTTACTATTATTTTGTATATTTTGAAATAATTTTATGTGATTAAAAAAACGAATAGGTACTATGAGCACCTAACCCCAACTAATCACAACTAGTTATTTTTCTGAAATATAGCAGAAAGCATTTAAAGCATGCCCTTAAATGCCCTTAAAAGCATTTCTGACGAGAAAAAAAAAAAAGTTTTATATGTTTGTCGTCGTAAATTCATAATTCGGCCCTGTGTACGGCCCGCCGTACCCACACACCCCCGGCCGAAAACATGCGCACCATATGTCAAACTTTCGCGTCCGCGCCCGCCACCGCGCCCGCGCCTGAGCGTGGACGAGCGCTTACGCCTTCTTCGGTAACAACGAGAAGAACCGGTGTCAACCGGGCTACGGACGCTACAGTTTGTACAGTAGCGACTGATTTCAATTGCAAACATTAAAAATGGTTAATATAAAGCAAAAAAAAAATGGATTCAGGGGATGGTCTCCAAAAATATGTGCTGTCTCGAATGGGTTAAAGGCTGATATTCATTGATCCAGTATCTGTGCTGAATCCAGCACTGGATACTGGACGCTGAACTGGATAGAAACGTGTGTTCATTGATTCAGTGGCGATCCAGCGAGAGAATGATATAGTGGCGATCCAGCAGGAACCCAATGACGCTGGATCTAGCTACTGAATCAATGTAAATCAGCTTTAGAGAAGCGCTACGTTTGAGACTACTCTTATGCTGGGGCCACACTAACGGGAAACGCCGTTAATTATCGCGACGATGGACGTTTAACGTTGGTGAACCACGACTTATCGCGATGATTTTGCAACGGCATCCACATTGCCGTTTGACGTTAAGCGAGTGACGGTACATCAAAACGGCGATTAACGATTGATTAGTCACGATTGACGATTAAACGTTTGCGATTGATATTCTCGACAGTGGTAAACTTCAGTTTTGCGTTTTTCGTCGGTCGGCGCAGTCGGTGCGACGCGACCGCAAACGCGACCGCAGACGCGACCGCAAACGCGACCGCAAACGCGACCGAAAACGCGACCTCAAACGCGAACGCGACCGCGACAGCTTCGTCGACGTCCATCGTGCAGTCGCCTCCTGGAGAGTGATTGACTCTAAATCGGATCCGGCATCCGACTAGTGTTAACAAAGCGGCAAAAATCGGATCCGACACCCGACAAGTGTGAAGGGGCAATCATATTATAGGACGCGTCCACAATCCGCGGCTTATGGGTGCGACTGAACAGTAGTCGTTTGGGACGCGGCTTGCCAGATCTCTATCGGACGTCCGAAGCCTCAAGGTGACTTCCTTGACTGACGTCCGATAATGTGCACGGCTCAATGGAAATTCATTACACAGATAACCTTTCAGTTGCGTCCATACACTGCGGCTTACGGACGCGTCCAATAATATGATTGCCCCTTCAACAGAGGCGGCGACATCCGATTAAAAATCGGGTCCGACACCCGACAAATATGAACGGGCTGTAAGTGTGGCCCCAGCATAAAAAAGGTAATCTGGCAACACCACAACAGAGCTGTCACCACCTCTCTTATCGCAACATTCGTTATTTACACTTGCGTGGTATTCCGGCGTCGTTTTCACTGATTCACTCACAAGAAACGCGCCGTTTTATATAAAGTGGGTTTTCCGCGGTAAAATATTATAATATTTGCGATACCGGCGAGCGATAGCGACCGTTAGGTTTGCTCTAACTCACATGACTAAAATCCGAACTCCTATATTGAACCGCGTCTGCGTTCATACTTCATAGCTACGTAAAGAGGCAAAAGGCGATAGGTACAACACGCACATGGAGTTCCCGGGCCATTCAACGGTTGGAACCACGGCGAAATCGCGTGACTCACTGAGGCCGCGGTCGCACAATAACAATAATTACATAATAATTCATTATTAATTCAATTATGTGTTGGGCAAAATTTAGTCGACTAACGATTGACGATTGAATACGTTAATCGCGATTGACGACTAACGATTAAGTCGTTCAATCGTCAATCGGCGACTAAACATTTAGTTTCGGTCATTAGTCACGATTGACGATTAACCCTTTGTATCTTCATGTGACATTTCTTTAACAAACTACTAATCCCCCTAAAATCCCCCTAAATAAGGCACTAAATTCATTTAGTTCATTTGAATCCGTCTAGCACTACTGTACCCTACCACTTAGTATTGAGTAAAATCATAGATAGCGTAACTAAGCGACTTATGTGAGTTTAAATGTTGCGCGTTGATGAAAGTGATAAATTAGAACTAAGGCAGGTGTTGAATGACTGATAAAAAAATATAAAAAGTGTATACAATTGTGTGGTTTTCGTGGAAACCTGTAGGGAAGAATATAATTTTATCCACTCAAAATTTTGAAGCAAAAGATGGCAAGTTAGGATGTTCTACATTAACTGGAACTGACTATGGCAAATTCTTGGTTATTATACCGAAGAGTAAGGAAGGCAAAATATCTCAACGGCAAACAAATGTCTTCAGCAGAATTTAGACTTGAGATAGGCGAGACCTTATGCGAGCTTGGCCTGAAGCCTAACATCAAAAGTCGAAGGTCTTTAGAAGACGAAATTCAAGCCAAAAAACATAAGGGCCCTGCGCAACATGTTCCTCCATTGGCAGTAAGGCAGGACCAGGTCGGTAATTGGCCGATTTGGGTTAAAAAAAGGATACGTTGCAAGAGTCCCAAGTGCACTGGCGTTTCACAAACAATTTGCGAAAAATGCAGTGTAGCATTATGCTATAATAAACAAAATAATTGTTTCAAATTTTTCCATACAACATAAATGTTTTTTTATACGTTCAACTCAATGTTACAGTTATGTCACATTTCCTTAAATGTCAAATAAATGATTAATAATAAATAGTTGTGAATTTCTAAGAAATACGTGTTTTATAATTTGCCTAAACTTATCTCATTATCAACATTATTTTTTGTTTGAAGATCTTGGGCTACAAAGTGTTAAACGTTTGCGATTGTATCTCGACTGTGGTCAACTTCGGTTTTGCGTTTTTTCGTCGGTCGGTGCGGTCGGTGCGACGCGACTGCAAATGCGACCGACCGACGATAATGAATTGTCGGGTGTTATCTAAATAGCAAGTTAGTCGCGATTGACGATTAACGACTAATTGATTTAGTCACGATTACTTCAATCGCGATTAACGTTAGTCGCGACTAAATCAATCGTGGTTGATTAATCAATTGAAATATCCAATCGATTGACCCAACACTGGTTCAATTATATAAGAAATCCACTACATTTAGGTTGGCCACAAGCTCAAACTGGGCAAAGACAACCAACGTGCAGAAGTTGGCAGACGCGTGGGATTGACTTGGGCGGCCTTCGGAAACCTTGCCGACATCCTGAGAGACCCAGCGATACCCATCAACCTAAAGCGGAAGGTTTATGAGATATGCGTGCTGCCAGTAGCAATGCCCAGTAGTGCTGCCAGTAGCAATGCTGCCAGGGAGCTAATGGGCCCATGATGAGGTGGCCACGATGACCCATGTGTTCAGGGTCGGTCACACTCACGGGTCAACACCCATCCGATGGCCTCCACGCATGGGGTGCGAGCCTGGGTAGGACACTGGGTCAACCAGTCTCCCCTGGGAATCAAACCTCTGGCGCTCCTGGACGGTCTGCGCACCGAGCGGCGCAAGCCAATCGACTGTGCTCTCCGACTAACAATCGGGGGAGTCTGGGAACTGTATTGTTTCCTATAGAGCGGGGGTGGTTGTCTACCTTACGGCGACTGCTCTTGAAATGACCATTGGCCATCCGATCCCGGATCAGAGTCGGGCAAAGGACGCCTTGGTCCGCGATAGATTCGGTTCACACCGTTTCACCGCTTCGTAAGGGAGAGGACCGCGCAAGCGACCTCGAACTCGGAACCAATCGAGAGACCGGAGAAATCTGGTCACAATTGGAAGCAAGGGCGCGAGGGTCGGCCCGCCAGGTAACACTGGCTATCTCGCGGTAAGGCGTTGGCTTCTTGCGGGTTGTGACGTAGCTGGACGTTGGATTTGTTCTGTCCAAAGTCTTCTACGTTCACTGCAGGGCGATAGAACGAGAAAATCGTTAAAACGTCCTGTGGTGACGGGCTCGCCCGTTGTAGTTGACACCGCAAGTTGCCAGTAGCAATGTACGGCCTTGAAACAGTGCCTCTAACTCGTGCTCGTGATATTTTACGTAACCGTTTTTCCTAAGGACATCGCTAACATGCTCCATCTCCTGGGTAAAATGCATAGCGTCGCATAGATCGCGTGCTCGATTTACGAGCGACGTTTGCACTGAACGTAGATAGTAGGGATGATGGTGACAGCTGGCTTGCACGTATCTGTCCGTATGTGTGGGTTTCCGATATACTGTATTTACGAGAGTATTGTCACTTCTCGTCGTCACTTTGACATGCAAAAAAGCCAGAGAGCCGTCGTTTTCTACTTCAGAGCCCTATCACATATTTTTCACTTTAGAAAAGTGGATTTTTGGCGTTCTAATTCCAAGAAATGAAGAGATTTCTACAAACTTTAATTACTGAATTACCTGGACCATTTCTTGATGTTGACCATAGCGGCCTTTAATTTTAGATATAACGAATATTATTTACTTATTCAGCCCATTTTCCGAAAGTCGTTATTCGTAAAACGCTCGGAAGGCAAACTTTGAGCTCCTTAATACAGTAATATCACTACAACGAAAACCGTATACTATTTTTTTTTATGTCCGTCATGTATTCTTGATGTACACTACGGCTTTATTTTTTCGTTTTTTGACCACATATCCAAGGTATACATTACTTACAATTACACAAAATTAAAAAAAAATCTTCCTGTATCATTCTAATTTTCTCAGAAATAAAATAAGATTCTTATATAATACTTATACTATATTAAAGTTCACTTTTTTAGCAATACGACATAATATAAATTATTGTCATTAGAAAGGAGAAAACACTGCAAAAAACAATTAGAAATTGTCTATATATTTGCTTGCGCAAGAGAAGAGCGCTCAGTGCCGCGGTTTTCTCCCAGGGTTGAATAGTTATTTATTTATTTATTTATTTATTTATCCTATCTTTTATAGTTACATCCAAAAAAAAATGCGTTCATTTTTTCAACTCATTTTAAAAGAATACCTACGCTATTTTGTAATATGTGAATCATAGGTGAATCAAAATATTTTTTTCTACAACAACCTCCGCATGCTGTGCGCCCGCGGCCTTAAGTAAACGAAACGGTAGTAAATATTCGACTATTCATAAAATTAGACCGCTATCTCGTTCGTTCTGTGGGCGCGCCCAATGCACAGTTAAGGCTTCCCTCTCTCTCGCACGCGCTGTTTTATAATAGCACAGCATAGAACAGCATGCCCAAGGGTCGGGGGCTAGCCAGGGGCCTGAACTATGTCCATTAGACAATTGGCTGTGAAAGGCTATCGCTAAAAATAGGTAATTTAACACGTTTCACCTGCTTCGTATACGTGTGGATTGGGCGAGGACAAGATGACAGAAATTAAGGGTAGGGACACACTTGTCCCACGTACGCAACCTACGCAGCATATGAGACGTAACGCTCCCACATTGGTGTTCACACTTGCCCCACGTACGAGGTGGTACTCAAAATGAAGGTTTTTTTTAAAGCAATTTATATTAACGTAATAATAAAAACCAAGTTAGTTGCCTTCTAAGTACTCTCCATTTGTAACAACGCAGTTATCCAATTTCTGTTTCGGTTGGTCAAAACATCTCTGGAACTCCTCGATTGAGATCACCTTTTTTATTTTATTGAAATCATCAAATTAACCATTCACAATAATTATAATATTAAAACAAATGGCAAAAACTTTCCTCTTTCATTCACTGGCTAGTGCTGCCCAACTGGGATATACCCGTTCCAGGGCAAGCAATTTATATTTTCACATTTAAAGCGAGGGTCGATGAACCAACCAAACACAATATTAATAATAATAATTTAAAAATATATATAATAATAATAAATACATATAATAATAAAAAATATAAGAAAATACAATATTATATAGGAAATAGAAATAGAATACACATATACACACATACATACATATAAACACAATATATGTTAAGACAACTTCAACTTATTCTACTACATCGATCATGGCATGGATAGATAAACGCTCTTCTTGCAACAGCCATTTATTTATTTTGCTTTTAAACAAATGACAATTATTATTGGGGCTGGTTTTTATGTCACTGCTTAATTTATTATAAACTCTTGTAGCTTTAGTGCCGAAGTTGCTTTCACCTCTTCCACATAGTCAAATCTCTTATCTTTGAGGTCCCTTTTCGTTTTCGGGAACAGAAAGAAGTCAGAGGGAGCCAGGTCGGTAAGTAAGATGCGTTGGGAACGACAGTCCATCTCTGAGAAGCAGAATAACGAGAACACTCAAACCTGTGTAGGGCACTCTTGCAACAAGCTTTGCTGCAACGCGTTTCATCCACCAATTCGCCACTCAAAATCCGTTGACAAGCACTCTAAGAGACACCTGTGGCTTCTGAGCTAAGGGGCCCTTGCTGAGTTGGCTACGAAGACCCATTCTGTTCAGGGTTGGTCACACTCACGGGTCAACACCCATCCGACGGCTTCCACGCATGAAGTGCGAGCCTGGGTAGGACTCTGGCCTTAGGGTTAGTTTCCCCTAGGAATCAACCTTCTGGCGCTCCTGGACGGTCTGCGCACCGTGCGGCATAAGCCAATCGATTGCGAACTCTGAGCAACAGTCGGGGGAGTCTGGAAGCAGTACTGTTTCCTATAGAGCGGGGGTGGTTGCGGACCTATTTGTGTGGCTGACGATGTGTGTGTATATTCCTCCGCGATAGCTCCCAAACAGACTTCAGTCTGGAAATGATCTTAATCGTCTCGAAGGTGTCAAAATGTAGGTATATATATACATCTTCATCTCAAAAAAAAAATGCGCGTTTAGAGTACTTTGCCTCCTTGAAGGTTGGTAGGCTGGTAATGTAAGATAAGGGTAAAATATATATTTTTTCATATTATTCTTAATTTCTGAAATTATGTTTAAATCCGGCTTTCTAAGAACTTGTTTTGTTTATTAAGTATGTTTTTAAGTGTAATAGAATTTTCAGATAACTTCTGCTCGCGCGTAGTTTTTGATTGCTGTGGCAAAATTCCACGATGGCTGCCTGTTGCGACCTCTGTTTCGTAGGTACATAAAAATGACGGAGGACGAATGAAGACGGTTCATTATTATAGTACAAGAGACAGCGGCAAAAAAAAGTGCAAGAGTTTTGGAAAAGCTGATACTTTCAGATCAGACAACTAGAGCTGTCAACTACAACGGGCGAACTCGTCACATCAGGAAGTTTTAACGAAATGATCGTTCTATCTCCCGTGAAGTGAGCGCAGAAGACTTAGGACAAAACAATCCACCGTCAAGCTCCGCCAACTGCTCGTCAACGCCTTACGGCGAGGCACCGGGAAAGGTAAACAGCGGGCAGCCTCGCCCCCTGACTACCAGTTTTGGCAGGATGTCTCCGTCTGGAATTAACCTTTAGGATACCTCCGTCCTCTCCGGCTAAGGGTCCGAAGTCGCTAACGCGACCTCTACCTGTTGTATTACAGCGGTAATTCAGTTTGAATTTATCGCGGACCTGGGCGTTCTTTGCCCGTAACACCACACGGAATCGAGTGGCCCAAGGTCATTTCAACAGTGGCATGACAACGGCTGAACATCCTCACCCACTGCTTAGGAAACAGTGTATTTCCATAGTCTCCAGACCCCTTCAGCAATTAGTCAGAATGCACAACCGATTGGCTTCGCCGACCGGTGTGCAAACCGGCCGGTGGCGCCTGGATGCAATCCCGCCGGGAGATTCAGATCAGACAGTATTTTGGCCATAGAATGCCAGGGTAGTCAGCAAGACAGATACCGGGACATCTGTCGTTGGCGTACTAGGAAAAGTTATAATTGTTTGAGTTGTCCGGGTTATGCACACTGAGAAAAATATAACGCTGTAATACACGGAAATACGCATGATTCAAAAGGGATTACGTATTAACGGGATTTCAAAAGGGATTACGTATATGTATCAACATGACGCGTAACGATGTAGTTACCATGTCACGGGCATAGTAACTACACCGCACATTCATCGCGGCGTACAACGAAATTGCTTTTACCATGACAGCATGTTATTACATACTAGTGGACCGGTTTCTCCTGGCGGGATTGTATCCCGGCGCCACTGGACGGTTTGCGCACCAGTCGGCGATGCCAATCGGCTGTGCATTCTGACTAATTGCTGAAGGGGTCAGGAGACTATGGATATATACTGTTTCCTAAGCAGCGGGGGTGGATGTTGACCTGTTGTCATTGTCATGCCACTCTTGAAATGACCTTGGGCCACTCGATCCCGTGTGGCACTACGGGCAATGAACGCCCAGGTCCGCGATAAATTCAAACTGAATTACCGCTGTAATACAACAGGTAGACGTTGCGTAAGCGACTTCGGACCCGTAACCAGCCGGGAGGACGGAGGTATCCCGAAGGTTAATTCCAGACGGAGATATCCAGCCAAAACTGTTAGTTAGGGGGTGAGGCTGCTCGCTGGTTACCTTTCCCGGTGCCTTGCCGTAAGGCGCAGGTCTCTAACGGGTTGCTGGTGAACTAGACAGTAGATTGCCTTGTCCCCAAGTCTTCTAAGCTCATCCCACGGCTGAAAGAACGATTATATATCGTTATACAAGCCTGAGATGACGGGTTAGCCCGTTGTAGTCGACACCGCCCTACTGTACCAAATGTCAAGTCTTTAAGTCCAATACTTCATGGATAATACATGACTAGTGCGCAGTATGACGGTGGATAGTCATTTTTTACAGTATATTTGTAGTAATTCCGTGATATTAACATCGTATTTTCCAAAAAATATGTAGTATCTTCTTAAATATGGCAGACTCTAATATTATTTGCCTCGCTTGTATACGAGATATTCCAACAAAAATTTCACACCGTCTGTACTGAATTTCAAGTCTCCAACTAAAATATTTCGAGTGGAATTATGAATAGCGCGCCCTCTGGTGGACGATTTTAACAACAATCTTTACAACTCTTGCCATGACCGAATGATGACTGCATGCCAAATTTCAGCTCAATCGGATGAAGCGTTTGGGCTCATCCCACGGCTGAAAGAACGATCTATATCGTTATGCTGATAGGCCACCGTTTCTATAATCTGGCCGATTTTGAGGGGCATGATTTTTCAAATATTGTGCTAATTTAAATTACTTAAAAAAAGTAGAGCCTTATTGTCTGCTTATTTTATATGATCATATATCTATAGGTACTTTTAGTTTAAAATGCATAACGTTGATTTAATTTGATTATTTAACATTTTACTGACAATTTGAATATTAAGATAAATAATTTTACTACGTATCTTTCGAATTACTAACTACTTCAAATATTAGGCTTCTATTTCGATTATTTATATTTATAGTTTGACAATCTAGTAGGTAATTCTTGACTACCTATGTATGTTCAGTAAAGAGTAGTAACGAAACTTACTACCTAACCCAATTATTTTGACACGTCCAAGAGCGGTCTTTAGCCGTCAATTGGACACGACGAAAATGTAATGTAATGTAATATAGCAGCCTGGGGTGACGGGTTCGCCCGTTGTAGTCGACACCGCCCTCCTGTCTGATCTGAAAGTTCCTATCAGCTTTTCCAAAACTCCAGCACTTTTTTGTCGCTGGCTCCCATGTTATTACACGAGCGTGTGTCGGATCTGTTTCGGTCTGTCGCACACGAGGTCTTCATTCCAACATATTTTATCATCATAGTACATTAAACAGCTACAGGCACTGGGAAGCGATAGATTTACATCTGGGCTCATATACGAATGCCACCAAAGCCTCCTCGAGGTATGCGGAAAAGGCAATAAGGTGACACTGAAATGGATCAAGGGACACAGTAACTCAAGAGGAAACGATGCTGCGGATGAACTAGCCCGTAAGGGCTCAGACACACCGGCATACGGACCCGAACCTATCGTGCCCCTACCCTACTCGCACATAAACAACCAACTTGACAACCACTACAAACAACTACATCAAACACACTGGAAAGAGATAGACACCTGCAGACAAACCAAAGAAATAGTAGTGGAATACAACCACAAACTTACCAAAACACTTCTAAGGACAAAAAGGCCCCAACTACGCAAACTAGTGGGACTGATAACAGGACACAACACACTAAACAAACACCTCTTCAACATGGGCGGAACGAATAGCCCTATGTGCAGAGCATGCATGGAGGCGGAAGAAACCACAAAACACATTCTGCTAGATTGTAAACAGGTAGAAGTCAGAAGTATACAGGACAAAACACCTTGGGACTCCAGGCACCCTGCGCGAGGCAGCAGGAAACCTGAAAGCCCTGCTGGCTTTCGTCGAGGAGCTGGGGTGGGTGGAATAGCGCTACCCCCGTTACACGCAAAATAGGCACACTGGATGTCGACTTGCGGAGGAACGCCCAGTACAACTAACTAACTAACTAACTAACTAACTAAACAGTTACTTATATATATACTCGTAGTCAAAGAAGATGTATTAGGTCGTTAGGTATGTTTATCTTCGAATAAGATATGTCGTTATTTTTCACGTTGGCCATTTTAAACTTCGAGAAAATCGGGTTGAGTTGGAGTTATAAATTGAATCAACGTTTGGTTCAGTCATCTCTTTTTCAAAACCAGTTATTCATTTCTTTTACATACTTGCTGTCGTTTGATAGCAAGTATGTGAGCTAATGGGAGCTAATGGGCCCTTGCTGAGTTGGCCACGATGACCCAAGTGTTCAGGGTCGGTCACACTCACGGGTCAACACCCATCCGATGGCCTCCACGAATGGGGTGCGAACCTGGGTAGGACACTGGGTCAACCAGTCTCTGCACCGAGCGGTCTGCGCACCGAGCGGCGCAAGCCAATCGACTGTGCTCTCCGACTAACAGTCGGGGGAGTCTGGGAACTGTATTGTTTCCTATAGAGCGGGGGTGGTTGCCTACCTTACGGCGACTGCTCTTGAAATGACAATTGGCCATCCGATCCCGGTTCAGAGTCGGGCAAAGGATGCCATGGTCCGCGGTAGATTCGGTGCACACCGTTTCACCGCTTCGTAAGGGAGAGGACCGCGCAAGCGACCTCGAACTCGGAACCAATCGAGAGACCGGAGAAATCTGGTCACAATTGGAAGCAAGGGCGCAGTGTCGCCCGCCAGGTCACATACTGGCTATCTCGCGGTAAAGGCGTTGGCTTCTTGCGGGCTGTGACGTAGCTGGACGTTGGATTTGTTATGTCCAAATTCTTCTACGTTCACTGCAGGGCGACAGAACGAGAAAATCGTTAAAACGTCCTGTGGTGACGGGCTCGCCCGTTGTAGTTGACACCGCAAGTTGTCGTTTGATAATGATCGGATATTTTCGTGTGTGCAATCATTGATTATATAGGTTGTTAGATTGCTCAAAGCCGTACTCCGTTTTGGAAGCTAGGATTTTACTAAGAAACGCAGCGTGTATGAGGGACGTTCAAAGAAAGTGATAGTGAGCTACAAGCTCTTTGGAAAATATAATATATATACATATAAAATTTAATACTGGCTGGAAATTTAAATTTGAATCAATATCTTTTCGTGAAAAAAATGTACGGAGCGACTATTTCAAGACTTACGAGATGCATCAGTTAGAGTCTGTTAGAGGTTGATTGCTCCCCCAAATTCTAAGGTAGCACGTTGCACTAATAGCCCAGTAAAATAAGGAATTTTAGGAGAAACTAGCTGCGCCCCGCGGTTTCACTCGCGTGGTGATGGAAAATTGTGATAATAATGATAGAAAGTATTTTATATTTTCGTCAATTTCTCAATGTTTTTATATTATTCTGCTATTCGGGACGGAGACAAATCCAACAAATTAAAAATCATGAAAATCATGGTTCACTATTTTGGCGATAATGGCTTACACATTAAATATAGATATATGCTATCGCGGGCTTTTTTGTAGGACTATTTAAGATAAAACATTTTCATTATAATGTAACTCCAACGGTTTTTGCGGCGCACGCCAGAATAGCTCGCAGATGGCAAGATTTTTTTCCTACTTACTTGACACTTATCGTTATATTTTGGATAATTCACGCTATATCTTCATAAATTATAGCCTATGTGTTATTCTGATGTGTAAGCTATATTATTGTAAAGTTTCATCAAAATCCATTTAGTAGTTTTTGCGTGAATGAGTAACAAACATCCATACATACATTATTACCAATATTCGCGTTTATAATAGTAGTAGGACAATTGGTAATAGCTTGAAACTTGGCATAGATGTTCTTTGTTAATGCGTACTGTTAAACATACTAAAAGTCCCCTACTCTACCTTTTGCGCTCGAGCCGCCATCTTGAAAAAATGGCGCTCCGATTCAGTATTTCGCTTATATCTTGCTAACTTTAGCGATATCGGAATTATGCCTAATGTAAAAAATAAAGCTTACAAAATTCTCTACTAAAATGTTGTATACATTTTTTCATAACATCTATTATTAATATGAAAACAGCCTAGTAAAATGACAATTAACAATCAAGCAGGGGATTTAGTGCAACATTTTGTATGGGAACCCTACCTTTTGTTATTAAACGCTCATTTGATATAACGTGTCTCCATAAGCTTTTGCACAATCGACTAGACAGCCCAGCTAGTCTAGAAAAAGTTCAATTTCGTGTGCCACCGCGACTAACGAGGAGCTCTCAAACATTTTCGGTTGTCGCTTGCAATAACAACATCGGGTCGAATAGACCTCTTACCAGAATTTGTCGCGTTTTTGATAAATCGTGTAAATGATTAGATATATTTTATGATTCCATTAATTTAATAAAAGACTCGATCATACCTAGCCTATCTTCTACTTCTTAAGATTTCACTAACTGCCATCCTAATGTACTGTATTATATGATTACTATATTATGATATACTATTGTATTATATCATATTAAGTATATAATAAATATTACTCATACTCAATTACTCATACTTCTATACATATCCAATTACTCATACTTCTATTTTGCTCTATCCAAATAACCTTATTAACAACTTATTTGATTATTACTTTTCTTACCCTTATATTATTATTAGCTTTATTATATTTTTTTCTACTATCAACGTGTTCATGTTATTTCTATTAATTGCAATGCAAGCATTGCAAACTGTTCATAGGATAGTAAATTTGTTTGGTTTGTATATGTTTCTAAAATACTAGTATTATATATTTGCTATCTGTAAGTTTGCTATAAAATAAAATAAATAAAAAAAATATATAGCAAATTAATTGTAATAATAGCAAAGTAACTCACATTTTCTCTGTCGATATCCAGCTGCGACTTTCCCAGCTCGTTGGATCTTCTGGCCAGATCTGGTCTCCCGTAGATACGGTTCCTCCTCTCCAAGATCTTTGATTTCCTCTCGTAGGTCTTAGTCTTAGAGGTGGCGGTGGGCGCGCACAGTACGACTGCAGCTTCTTCTTCCAGAGAAGGAGCGTCGTATATGTGATTCTGTGAACAAAATTAAAAATAATTGGCCAAGATTCCCTGAAACAGACGTCAAATCTTAACTCTCCTTCTTCTGGTGCCATAGAGTATCTTGAAAACAGCAACTTGATTGTGCTGATTGGGTTGTGCCAAAAGGTTGTGCACTCTGATTAATTACAGAAGGAGTGTGGAGACTATGGAAATATACTGTCTCCTAAGCAACTAGGGTTGTCGACTACAGCGGGCGAGCCCGTCACCTCAGGAAGTTTTAACGATTAGTCGTTCTATCTCCCTGGAGTGAGCGCAGAAGACTTGGACAAAACAGTCCACCGTCTAGCTCCGCCACAAACCCGTAAGAGGCCAACATCTTAACCGCGAGATAGCCAGGAGTGTTACCCGGCGGGCTTACACTCACGCCCTTGCTTCCAATTGTGACCAGATTACTCCAGTCTCTCGATTGGTTACGAGTTCGAGTTCGCTTGCGCGGTCCTCTCCCTTACGAAGCGGTGAAACGGTGTATACCGAATCTATCGCGGACCACAGCGTCCTTTGCCCGGCTGTTCACCCAGGATCGGATGACCGATGGTCATTTCAAGAGCAGTCGCCGTAAGGTCCGCAACCACCCCCGCTCTATAGGAAACAAAAACTCCTTCCAGAATCCCACGACTGTTAGTCAGAGTTAATGGAGTTAATGGGCCCATGCTGGGTTGGCCACGAAGACCCATGTGTTCAGGGTCGTCACACTCACGGGTCAACACCCATCCGACGGCTTCCACGCACGAGGTGCAAACCTGGGTAGGACTCTGGCCCTGGTCAGTTTCCCCTGGGAATCAAACCTCTGGCGCTCCTGGACGGTCTGCGCACCGTGCGGCGCAAGCCAATCGATTGTGCACTCTGACTAACAACTTGCGGTGTCAACTACAACGGGCGAGCCCGTCACCACAGGGCGTTTTAACGATTTTCTCGTTCTGTCGCCCTGCAGTGAACGTAGAAGACTTTGGACGAAACAAATCCAACGTCCAGCTACGTCACAACCCGCAAGAAGCCAACGCCTTACCGCGAGATAGCCAGTGTTACCTGGCGGGCCGACCCTCGCGCCCTTGCTTCCAATTGTGACCAGATTTCTCCGGTCTCTCGATTGGTTCCGAGTTCGAGGTCGCTTGCGCGGTCCTCTCCCTTACGAAGCGGTGAAACGGTGTGCACCGAATCTATCGCGGACCAAGGCGTCCTTTGCCCGACTCTGAACCGGGATCGGATGGCCAATGGTCATTTCAAGAGCAGTCGCCGTAAGGTAGACAACCACCCCCGCTCTATAGGAAACAATACAGTTCCCAGACTCCCCCGATTGTTAGTCGGAGAGCACAGTCGATTGGCTTGCGCCGCTCGGTGCGCAGACCGTCCAGGAGCGCCAGAGGTTTGATTCCCAGGGGAGACTGGTTGACCCAGTGTCCTACCCAGGTTCGCACCCCATGCGTGGAGGCCATCGGATGGGTGTTGACCCGTGAGTGTGACCGACCCTGAACACATGGGTCATCGTGGCCACCTCATCATAGGCACATAAGCTCCCGATCTCTGACTAACAGTTAAGAGTTTCAAGGCGATAGGTGAGGGTAGCAAACCCCGCCCACCGCCCGGGCAGTTATAACGACGAGGGTCGTCTTGTCTGCCCGGGATGTCGTGCTACGACAACCCTGCGCGTAACAGAAGGGTAGAACGCGCAGGGGGTGAAATAGGGTAAACCACCCCCCCCCCCGTACCGCCCCGAGAACCCATTTATTTAAAATAAAAGATATTTACAAAGTAAAAATTTACAAAAATAATACTAAATTTACCATATTCACAATAGAAAAGAAAAAAAAAACAACAAATATCACAAATTTAGGGCCGGTGAGCGGGGTAGAGAACGCTCCTGAAACGATGATGGTGGAGGCGCACGGTCCGTGGGCAGGTCTCGGAGCAGCCACGGGGGGAAGGAATCCCTGGATCCTGTGTAGCGACGCTACAAACCCAACTATAAAGTTTATTTTTATTTTGATTTAATGGCTGGCTGAGAACGAGCCCAGCAATATTATTTCGTTCTATTAAAAAGTGGATACATTCAAATTTTAAAAACAAATTTTCGAACTGTCATTCTGTACCTTAACAAGAGACGATTCAACTGAAAGAAATTACGCTCGCGTTATCACGTATTATTGTACATTTTTGTAAAGAGAAAAAATATATTTTACACAACAGTTTATCGCGGTTTTTTTACTATCACGTTCTTCGACACACGAAAGAGACGCGAAATTGGTGACCCTGTACGAGGACGCAAGATCGACGGCGCGCCTGAATCGGACTAACGAGCAAGGTCTACAACTCGTCAGACACTCAACGGACCAACAGGACAACCTAAAGATCTTCGCAACCTAAAGAAAATGAATACGGAAGACATTCCTAGCGGCACGGCCGGAAGCAGCAGGCAAGTGCAGGACATCGCTCCGCTGAGCATCAACTCGAGGATACCGACGTTCTGGCATCAGGAACCACGGCTATGGTTCGCACACGTGGAGATCCTGCTCGCAACACAGAAATGCAGCGACGCAGATAAATTCAGCTGTGTAATCACACAGTTAGACAGGACGGCGCTGCGGGAGGTAGGAGACTTACTGCTACAACCGCCTACCCACAACAAGTTCGAAGCGATCAAGACCCGATTAATCAGCGTTTTTGGGGAATCAGAGACACAACAGCTACAAAAATTACTCCATGAGACTGAGCTGGGAAGTAACAAGCCGTCGCAGTTAATGAGACGAATGAAAGGGCTCAACAGAGGGAAGATACCCGATGAGACCATTAAAGCGATGTGGCTCGGTCATCTACCTACGACGATCAGGACGTTTTTGTCGATAAATACTGAGAGCAACCTGGACGTCCTAGCGGACTTAGCTGATCGAATGATGGAATCAACGGCGAGGGAGACGCAAGAAGTGAACCGAGTCGACACGCGGGCGGAAGCACATGACCACATGACCACAATAAAAAAACAGCTCAAGGATCTGGCGGAGCAAATAGCAAAGTTGCAGCGGAACAACGCGGGAAACAGCTCGGCAGGGCAAAATGAACAAACCATCTGCTACTTCCACAGACGCTTCGGGGACGCCGCAAGGAGGTGTCAACAGCCGTGCAACTATAAGAAGCAGAGGAATCAGGCGGAAAACTACTAGAGGCGCCGGGGGTAGATCAACTCGGCGCCGACGACACCAACCGCTTATACATTCGAGACCGCAGCACCAACGTACTCTTCTTGGTTGATACTGGCGCAAATGTCAGCGTCCTTCCAAGAAGGAAATCCGACAACGGCAGAAGAGCGGACCTCAGGCTTCGAGCGGCTAACGGTACTACCATCGCCACATACGGAAGAAAGGAGATGACACTAAACATCGGCCTAGAAAACCCATTGGCGGCCATCTTCATAATTGCGGATGTACAGCAGCCCATCATAGGAGCAGATTTTTTGGCGAAGCACCGACTATTAGTTGACCTATTTCAAAAAAAATTAATCTCGCCAAACTCACGCACGACAGAAGCACGGGCACTATCCATCCAGGCCATCAAACAATCGCCGAATTACCTAAGAATATTCGACGAGTTTCAGAATATTACATCAGCAACATCTCAACCGAGACAACCGAAACACCAGGTGGAACACCACATTGAAACGGAAGGTCCACCGGTGTTCGCCAGACCGCGGCCACTTAATCCAGAAAGGTACGCAGCGGCAAAGAAGATATTCGACGAAATGATCGCAGCCGGAGTCTGCCGACCGTCGAAGAGCCAATGGGCGAGCCCGCTGCATTTGGTCCCCAAAGCAAATGGAGAATTCCGACCATGTGGAGACTATAGGAGGCTCAACAGTATCACCGTACCAGATCGATATACTATCCCGAGACTACAGGATTTCACGCACTCGCTGGAAAATAACACCATTTTCACATCTTTAGATTTGGTAAAGGCATACACACAAATACCGGTAAGAAAAGAAGATATGGAAAAGACAGCCATCACCACTCCCTTCGGCCTTTTTGAGATGTGCAGAATGAGCTTCGGACTACGAAACGGAGCACAGACGATGCAGCGTTTTATGGACGAAGTACTGAGGGGCTTACCGTTCATATTCGTGTATATCGACGACATTTTAATAGCCTCAGAAAACGAGGAAGCTCACGCAAGACACTTAAGAGAAACGCTCGGGAGATTAGACGCGCATGGAATCACGATCAACATAGACAAATGCCACGTAGGAAGAACCGAGCTAGACTTCCTAGGATACACCGTGAATGCTACTGGAATACGACCGAAGGCGGACAAGGTAGAGGCGATAAAAAAATACCCGAAACCAGCAGACGTTCAGCAGTTACGGAGATTCCTAGGAATGATCAATTTCTATAGAAATAGCATCCCAAGAGCCGCGCAATATCAAGAAAAATTAAACAAGTTCCTACAAGGAGCAAAAAAGAATGATCGCACGCCAATTCCATGGACAACAGAAACCACAGAAGCATTCGAGAAATGCAGGGACAGCGTTGAAGAAGCGGTAATTTTAGCGCACCCGTCGGCGCATGCACCATTGGCAATAATGACAGATGCATCAAATACCTGCGTAGGAGCGGCATTACATCAAAAGAAAGGTGGAGAATGGGCGCCGTTAGGATTTTATTCGAAGGCAATGTCGCATGCGCAACAAAATTACGCAACTTACGATAGGGAGTTGTTGGCAATCTACCTATCGGTGAGACACTTTCGGAAGATGGTAGAAGGGCGTGAGCTGACGATATTCACGGATCACAAGCCACTAATTCACGCTCTCAAGAAATTGGACGACTCTATCACGGAAACGCCCATGAGAATTCGTCATACGTCATATATTTCGCAATTTGCAAGCACGATAGAGTACCTGCCGGGAAAAGCAAACGTCGTGGCCGACGCGCTCTCGAGGATAGCAGAAATCGACTGCCCAAACACGTTCGACTACGAAGAATTGGCGGCACAACAGGCAGAAGATCCCGAGCTAAAAATGATAAGGCAACAAGAAAATTTAAAATTTGAAAAGAAAGGCGACAAACCAGTATGGTGCGAAGTGTCCACCAAGAAAGCAAGGCCATACATCCCGCCAGCACTGCGGATAAAAGCAATAAAATTGGTACACGACATCAGTCATCCCGGTATCCGAGCGACAAGAAAAATGGTAGCGGAACGTTATTTTTGGCCAAGGATGAATAAGGAGAGCGCGGAATATGCAAAAACATGCATCGCTTGTCAGCGCGCAAAAATACATAGACATACGCGCGCGCCCATAGGGACATTCATGGAGGCAGGACGTTTGGAACACGTACATATAGACATCGTCGGACCCTTAGGAATAGCAGAAGAGTACCGATACCTCGTAACCATGATCGACAGGGCAACGAAGTGGGTCGAATGTATCCCGGTCAAAGATATAAGCGCAGAAACGGTAGCGCAGGTCTTCTACGAAGGATGGATTGCGCGATTCGGAGCACCGATTCGGATTACCACTGACCAGGGAAGGCAGTTCGAGTCCACATTATTCACAGCTTTGACACAGATACTGGGAGTAAAAAAGATACATACCACAGCGTATCACCCCCAGGCAAATGGGATGATAGAAAGATGGCATAGATCCCTAAAAGCAGCATTAAGAGCGCGACTAAAAACAGCGAATTGGGTGAGAGAATTACCCACCGTATTAATGGGATTACGAGCAGCTATTAAAGAAGACTACGGGATCAGCCCGGCTGAATTACTGTACGGGACAACACTCAGGCTCCCAGGAGATTTTTTTGAAAAACAAACTACAAAAACGATACCAGAAACTGTGCAGCAAATGAGAGAGACATTCGAGGCGCACAGACCGCGAAGAGAACGAGAACACCACAATAACATTTTCGTACATCGGGATCTAAAGGAGGCGACGCACGTATTTGTGAGAGACGACACGGTGAAGAGACCACTGCAAAACCCGTATAGAGGGCCATATAAGGTTTTGAGGCAGCGAGATAAGACATTCGACATTGAACAGGACAGAGCCAAAGTTACCATCTCGATTGATCGTTTAAAACCCTGCTACGGCGTGGCAAGCAGTAACGAGAACGAGCAGGAGACAGACAAGGAGGAGCCCAGGTGGGCAGCGTCCGCGAACAACAACCAACAAGGACCACAGCAATACAAGACCAGATACGGAAGAACGGTTCGACCTCCCGGGCAGTGGCACACGACGACCTGTCGTCCTCCCAAAGGGGGGAATGATGTAGCGACGCTACAAACCCAACTATAAAGTTTATTTTTATTTTGATTTAATGGCTGGCTGAGAACGAGCCCAGCAATATTATTTCGTTCTATTAAAAAGTGGATACATTCAAATTTTAAAAACAAATTTTCGAACTGTCATTCTGTACCTTAACAAGAGACGATTCAACTGAAAGAAATTACGCTCGCGTTATCACGTATTATTGTACATTTTTGTAAAGAGAAAAAATATATTTTACACAACAGTTTATCGCGGTTTTTTTACTATCACGTTCTTCGACACACGAAAGAGACGCGAAACCTGCAAAGAACGAAACGCCCCTAGGGGCGGTAAAGAGACGGACACAAAGACGGGCACTTCGGGCTGGAAGTAGCCGCCGAATCACGCCACCAAGGAAGAGGGTACCCCCTGGGGGGTATCCCGAGGCCTCATGCTTTCCCAAGAAGCCACCCAGTGCTCCACAAACTCGCCAAACGACTGGAAGCAGCTCCTACAACTGACCAGATCCGGGTACCAAATCGGAGAGCGCCCAACGCACGCGCCCACTGCATCCATCAACTTCTCCCGTGCAGCCGCTAGAATTGGGCAAGACCAAATTACGTGTTCCGCAGTTTGGCGACCATACCCACAGGCGCACCGGGGGTCATCGGCAAGTTCAAAGTCAAATAGTTTGGCTCTGAACTCTCCGTGGCCCCCAACCAGCTGCGTGGTATGGTGGTCGAACCGCAGAAACGAATTTGCCATCCGCACTGCGACGGACGGGAAAAAGCAATGGGTGAGGCGGCCCGTACCCCCGGCGTCCCATCTAGCCTGCCAGACACGCAAGGACTCCACCCGAATCAGGCGGGCAAACTCCCCAGCTCGGTGCGCCACCGGGTCGATCGACAGGCCATGAAGGACTACCGGCTCGCCCCGGCGGTACCGCGACAACGCTGCACGCTCCAGAATCTCCAGGTCAATCGGCAGAACGCCAGCGATGACGGGTAACGCAAGAGTGGACGTCGTTCTGTACGCCCCGGTCAGGGCCACGAGAGGGATGCGCTGTCCGCGCAGCAGCGCGACACGCGTCGCCTCAGGAACAGCAGACTCTGTCCAAGCGCGTGCGGCATAAGTCGCACGCGGGACGAAGACGCCCTTATAGATAGTCATGACCGCCGGTAACAGTCGGGGGAGTCTGGAAGCTGTACTGTTTCCTATAGAGCGAGGGTGGTTGCGGACCTTACGGCGACTGCTCTTGAAATGACCATCGGCCATCGGATCCTGGGTGAAGAGCCGGGCAAAGGACGCCGTGGTCCGCGATAGATTCGGTATACACCGTTTCACCGCTTCGTAAGGGAGAGGATTGCGCAAGCGACCTCGAACTCGGAACCAATCGAGAGAATGGAGAAATCTGGTCACAATTGGAAGCAAGGGCGCGAGTGTCGGCCCGCCAGGTAACATTACTGGCTATCTCGCGGTTAAGGCGTTGGTCTCTTGCGGGTTGTGGCGTAGCTAGATGGTGGACTGTTTTGTCCCAAGTCTTCTACGCTCACTCCAGGGAGATAGAACGACTAATCGTTAAAACTTCCTGTGGTGACGGGCTCGCCCGCTGTAGTCGACAACCCAAGTTGTTAGTCAGAGTGCGCAATCGATTGGCTTATGCCGCATGGTGCGCAGACCGTCCAGGAGCGCCAGAAGGTTGATTCCCAGGGGAAACTAACCATAAGGCCAGAGTCCATGGCTTCATGCGTGGAGGCCGTCGGATAGGTGTTGACCCGTGAGTGTGACCAACCCTGAACAGAATGGGTCTTCGTGGCCAACTCAGCAAGCGCCCATTAACTCCCTGAATGAATGTTCAAACAAGTGTATGGCATGCGCGCCTTCCGATAGTCTGATCAAGCTATCGGATCCGATTGTCGTATAGAAAAAATTGGACGTGTATTCACGGCCTTAATCTCAAATGCTATAGGGGAGGCGCGCCAATGTCAAGTTTTTGACCCGACTCGAAAGAATCGTAGATCCGGGGCTGTGGTGCAGTGACTTATTTGTGACAATTTGCCACACTTCTCTTTGTTTTTAACACCAAAGATCTAATCAGCCCGTTGTAAAACGGAACATAACATGTCGGAAGCGGAGATAATAACTATACTAAAAATAACCAATAAGGACATACATAATGCAAAGATCTACATGCAATAAAATTGCCTACACGTATCATTTGGCCATTCATCGGTTGTATCGTTTACATAACGCCTTCGCATCCGTGGAGGACTTTCACTCATCTCTATAGCCACTTTCACACTCGAGCAGTCATTTCGCCAGACGCTTATTAACTGTGTCCGATTGCTTTTGTTCGGTGGCATCAAAGAAAGTCGAAAAATGCACTCAAAATGTTAAATTAGTCAATAGTTATTGTAGGATATGTCATCTATACTAATATTATAAAGAGGTAAAGTTTGTGACGTTGTAGGAAGTAATCTCTAGATCTACTGAACCGATTTTGAAAATTCTTTTACCAATAGAAAGCCACGTTATTTGTGAGTCTCATAGGCTATATCTAGGGTCGGCGGACCCAAACACATAAGTCAAAATGTCAAGATTTTCAGGAAAGGAATAAAACGTCATATAAAAAAATTATGATGAGAATTTAATCAACATTTTAAGGGAAAACAAAGTTCACACTCACTATTAACTTGTACTTACATATATTTAACATTTAAATTATAAGAACAGCTATTTTAATGACTTATGTGATAAGGGATACTAATGGATCTAAGACTTATGTTAATGAGAACCAGAACATGTTAAAGAAAGTTTGAATAAGATAAATATACATATTTTGTTACTCTTCTTCGCTATCAACTAAATCTGGATCGATATTGGGGATATTATATTTTGTAGGTAAATCTAAATAAAATTTATGAAACACATCAGGTATTAAAGTTAAAAGTGAAATTAAGTCATCTTTTTTTTCGTTAGATATTGGCAAAGGCAATTGTGATATAACTGCAATACTATCTGGTATGGTGCAACCTCGGCGTCTCAAATTTAGTGTGTCAAAATCTGGTTCTTTATCTAAGGAGTCTTTGTATGATATCACTCCAAATTTTTCATCATACCGAAGCCACCGTTTATCCAACCACTTGAATGGTTTGCCTTTGTCATCTTTGTTTCTTAAAACTAAAGGCCCCTTTAGCAATGACGAAAACTCCAGAAAGTCGGTGTTTTTCATTTCAATAACTTGAAATTTTTTACTACTGGATTTGATCAGTTGAATCCAGTCGTGAGGATGATAAATCTGTAATTCAGTCTTCTTTTTTTTCTTTTCAATGATACCATGATCTGTATCCACTTCTAAATGACTATGACCTGGTACCATGAACTTGTGCTCAATAACTTCCAAGCTCAACTTCTGTAAGGCCCAGGTGAACATTGAGCTCACATGCGAATTTCTGTTCTGCCCTCCACAAGTGTCTGAGTAGAATATGACGCGTTTAGTGCCTGCAGGCAGATTCGTCCTGAGATGCATACACAGACATGAAGCGATTTGATTTGCTCCTCGAGCAGCTATTGTTTCATACCAGATATAGCACACTGCTTTCCCTGTCTTATTATCGTGGATAGTCAGATTAAATGTCCACAACTGGCGTTTGTAAAAAGCTACAGATGAGCTTAGTGCAGGAGTTGGTAGACATTGTTGTAAATCAAATGTGTACACTTGTACAGTATTGTCATTTTTATATTTTTCCGTGTCATCTTTCTTCTGTGAGTAAGCTTGATCAGCTGAAATTTTATGTAGGTCGTGTTGTGAAATAAGTTCAGTTTTTTTCTGTTCGTCCTGGGCGAGTTGAATTTGCATTTTAAACTTGTCACATGTATAGCATGTGTCCACACGTGGTTTTTTAAAGCATAATCCTAACTTGTGAAATTCCTGACTGTAAATTTTAATTGACGGCGGATTTGTGGAGTTTTCACAAAATAATTCGTACATTTTATTTATGGTTAAATGGGACGGTAGATACTTTTTAGATGTTGTCTTCCTTGTGTAGTGACTTTCATAGGAAGGAAAAGATAATATGTGATTTCTAATGGCTTCTCTTTTTTCGTTCGGTATTTTGTGTTTTGGTACCCTCTTGCCACGCATATCATCCATTTGAGTACCACCAACTGAAGAACGTTTTTTCAACGCAACAGTTTTAATGAAATTGTCGCTTTCGTCTAATGTTTTTAATAAACATCCCCGGCAAACCGGTTCACGCTTGCCATGAATAACAAAAAAATATTTGTAAGTCATCAGGCGAAATTTTTGGCTTTCAGGATCATTGGTGCGTTGCCTTTGAGTAGCTTTTTCTTGGATTTCCATTAACGATGCCATGTACGAAGATCTTTTTTCATATGAGCCCATTTGCCAGTATTCCTCGAACAATGCTTCTCTGTCATTCAAACTTATTCGCTCCTTGCATTTCATGCGACATGAACCAAGTTCTTTTAACATTTTACCGGCAATGGCCTTCCCTTTAAGGGTTTTGTATGATAATCCAGAATTCCTTTTAAGTTTCTTTTCCCTCTTTATAACCCGAATACTTTTCTTAGGTGACTGGACTGGAGTGGCAATCGACGTTCCATTATTCGCCGATTCATCTTCTGAACTTGAAGAAAGACCTCGGTGGCTCGGTTGTTGGTATGGAGGATCTTGAACAGAATCATCGCTTGAAAAATCTATGTCCATAGGCGGCATAAACCCTTCGGAAGAAACCCCTGTCGATGTTGATGGAATGGGTTCTTGATTCACTAACGATTGGCTCGAAGTCAAGGGTTGGCTCGTTGGTTCTTCATTCGACTGACCTTTAACAAATTATAACTGTTCACATCTCACGAATACCGAGTACCTACTTTATACAATAATTCCAAAACTTAATTAAATAAATTAAAGAGCAGCTAAATTGAGTAGGTAGAAACTATACCTAAGTTGTGGAACTTAAGTTTCAAATCATTTTAAGTTAACTGTGGTGATACATACCTTCAATGTTGATGTCTCGTCTCAACGCCAAATCGACGAGTTTTTTTCCTCTGTATGAATCCATCGCAGCATTTATTTCTATACACAACACAATTCTTAGCACGTTACTTCACTTTGGGAATATCAGAACACTACTAACCTTTTTTTAATGTTACCCCAAACATTTCACTAGATTTCAACGCAATAAATAACTTTCGAGCGTGCCACTCAAGTGCAAGGTAATAAATATTATTCTCAAGTGTCTACCCTCTAATCGTCAATCATTAGATAACATGATGCTCTAATCGTACCAAACAACTTAAGTCATAATACGCGAAACAAAAAATAACTCTTCAGCTGATCCTTTCCACATAAGTATAGTTAGGTTATTTATAACGTCGCATGTTTGAAAATAACGTAAAGGTTGATAGAGTACGCTACTTAGAATCAGAAATAACCCGATCTCCGTGACTTATGTGCCTTAGTCGGTCGACGTATCGAAAAATATCTAGTTGTTAGGTGTAAGAAAAAAAAAACGCCTTTTTTTGACTTATGTGCTTTAGTCCGCCGACCCTAGATATATTAATCCGAAAAATGAAAAGACTTTTTCGTGGTAGTCGGATTTGCAAAGTAAGTCGGAGAAAAAACGGTCGAACGAAAACGTTTCCAACTAACGCTGTCTTAACGATGAGAGATATATGATTAAGTTCTAGAGAAAAGTTGTAGAGCTTGGTAGTGCCTACAAAAAAAGTCAGCGACAGGATATGTCTAACTTTTATATATAAATCACAAAAAGTAGTATTTTATATTAAAAAAATAATTTAAATCGTTAGGTCATGTTTATTGGTCATATTATCAACAATTATGAATTCTTATCAAAATAAGTTAAATTTATCGTCTAAGTGTTTAAAACAAATGTGTTTAAAACATACATATGCAGTAAAAATATAACCCTTCCTTTGGCAGTCAGGAAATAAATCATAGCACTCAGTACTAACCGAACCACACTCATAATTTCATCACAGGTAAAAAGTTGTATGTCATGTGTATTGGTTATCATCGAGGCCACAGGAGTGTTACCCAGCGGGCTTACACTCACGCCCTTACTTCCAATGCGACCAGATAACTCCAGTCTCTCGATTGGTTACGAGTTCGAGGTCGCTTGCGCGGTCCTCTCCTTTACGAAGCGGTGAAACGGTGTATACCGAATCTATCGCGGACCACGGCATCCTTTGCCCGGCTGTTCGCCCAGGATCGGGTAGCCGATGGTCGTTTCAAGAACAGTCGCCGTAAGGTCCGCAACCACCCCCGCTCTATAGGAAACAGTACTGTTTCCAGACTCCCCCGACTGTTAGTCAGAGTGCGCAATCGATTGGCTTATGCCGCACGGTGCGCAGACCGTCCCGGAGCACCAGAAGGTTGATTCCCAGGGGAAACTGACCATGGGGCCAGAGTCCTACCATGCTCGCACTTCATGCGTGGAGGCCGTCGGATAGGTGTTGACCCGTGAGTGTGACCCCAACCCTGAACAGAATTGGTCTTCGTGGCCAACTCAGCAAGGGCCCCCTTAGCTCCCATCCGAACCTGACAGTTTGATTCTGGGGTTTAGGTCTTTGTTCTTTGATACGACTAAAAATGTGGTCTTCGAGACATTCACGTTGAGCACTGCATTCTGACTGCATTCATGTACTCTGTCTAATATGAGTTGTAAGTCTTGATCTGTTGAGGCTAGCCTACTGTAGGCCTACTGGGTCTATTCCTGACGACCACGAAGAGGAAGAACGAAAAAACTAAACTGTCAAATGATGAATGTCAACACGCACCACGTAACGCGGCGATTTACATTAAAGACGCTGCTTTCTCCTTATATGAGAGCAAGGGGTCGCGGCACGTACCCTATGGCAATCGGGAGGACAAAACGATTCTAACAATACGACACACTTCTAAAGGCACTTACACAGCTAAAAACATACGAGTTAAACCTTGTAGGAATAATTTGATGTTTGATTATTCATTACAATAATTATTGTCGTTTTAGGTAAGTGATAAATGAGAATTTCTCTTTCTCTGACTTGGCTATTATTAGTATTATTTTATTTGATTAATTGTTGCGTTCGTTTTAGGTATTTGTATACAGGTTGAGTTTTTAATTCCTAACATCCTAGAAGTGGGTGAATCAGTACGCGCAAATAAACAAGTTTTGATAACAAATTGTTAAAACAAGTAATATAATAAAATTATATTTTATTCCAAATGATTTAGAAAAGTTTGTAAATTGATCAGCTGTTATTTGACAATTTCATTGGCGCGAGGTCGTTCAGGTCGGCGGCCTTGAAGGGCGTTCAACTACACAATAAGACGCGAGGCAAGAGCTATAGATGGTTCTGCATGGTTATTTCTGATCTATGTATTTTGAATATTTGAGACATTTATCACCACTTATTAAACCGTTTTAAAATGGAATAGACATTACAATTAAAACAAGGCCTAAAATGTACCTAATAATTAAAAAAAGCAGTAATTTAGAAGAAATCAATAAAAAACACAGATTGCCATCTACCGGTTCGAATGATTACTTTCAATGACCTTACAATTACATATCACAATAATCGCGTGAATAACCGATAGATGGCAATAATAAAATTTTAAAAAATAAACTGTTTTTTTAACTATTAGGTATATTTTATGCCCTGTTTCATTTGTAATATCTATTCTGTTTTAAAAAAGGCTCAATGTGTGGTGTTAAATGTCTCAAATATTCCAAATATATCTGTTCAGAAATAACAGCGCAGCGCCATCTGTGGCCTTGCTTCGCGACTATTGTGTTGTTGAACGCCATTCAATGCCGTCGAGTTCAACGACCTCGGTTCATTAAAATGTCAAATAAAACAGCTGATCGATTCTCAAACTGCTGTAAATCGTTTGTAATTTTAAAATAATTTTATTACATTATTTGATTCAATTTGTTGTCAAAAGTTGCTTATTTGCTCGTACTGATTTACTTATTTCAAGGATGTCACTAATTAAAAACTCGCAGAGTAGTTATGAATTTCCTTATTTTTTATATATTTCTTTCATATTGTGTTTTAAACATCTATTATTATGCTATATCCAACTGTATTTCCAATTTTAGATAAATTAAAGACTATCGACTGACTATCGACTGTCAGCTGTTCGCACTTGTTGGAGAAATTCGACCATCTTGTTGTGTGTCGTATTGCTGAATGTATTAACGTATTCGAATTACTCATTCGCCATGTTTTAACGGCTCAAACAGCCATTAGGTAAATAAAAACGATAAAAACGTTTATAACGTTAAATAATATGGAAACAAAACAGCATTCTTTGACGAAAATCGAAAGCAATCGGGTATAATAATCCTCGTAATAAAATATTTAATATAATATTGAAATCATCCGTTTAAGTACTAACGGCGAACTTTCTCGACCTCCGTCCGCAGCAAAGCAGTTCTGTTAATAGTATTATAGGAAAGTGAATTAATTAAGTAGTAGTGATCATGATTAACAGATCTCGTTCAATAGATAAGCTGCTAAATTGTCTGTTTGATTAGTCGTTATATTTTATGCATCGTCCTATATAACAAAAAGAAACACTGTTTAGGCTTTCGTAAATTCAAATTATTATCATTTATTATTATTATATTATACACTAGCAGCTTAAAAGGCTGATGCGTGTATATCACATGCACTTGTTTCTAAACTTGTGACTGTTTTGCACAAAGAAAAATGTCCAGATTGTTTTTAAAGCTATTGACAGAGATAGAACTGATCACTTCCTCTGGCAACGCATTCCAAGCATCCACTACACGATTTGTCAAAAAATATTTCCTGGGGATCGATGCTGCAATTGTCTTATTTATCTTCAACGAGTGTCCACACAGTTGCTTATTGGTGTTCAGCAGGGTATACATGCTCTCGAGGTTGGGCACACTGTAATAACCGTGAAGCATTTTGTAGCTTTCTATTAAGTCTCCTCGCTGCCTACGTTCCTCTAACGTTGTCAGACGAAGTTGTTTCAGTCGTACTTAGTATGGTTTGTTCCTCAGCGAGAGCAAAAACTTTGTTGCTCTTCTCTGAACTCTTTCCATGTGCTCTATATCCTTCCGAAAGTAAGGCTTCCATACCTGGTAGGTGTATTCGAGGACCGGGCGAATGTAGGTTTTATAGAGCTTGAGGAAAAGTTCACTAGTGATAGTGGAAAAAGCTTTTCTTATGAAATATAAAAGTGAGTTTGCTTTCTCAACTATTTCGAATGTGTGGTTTTCCCATTTGAGGTCCCAGGAGATGCCGAGGTCTTTCTGGGTCGTAACTGGCTGTACTTTTTCCCCTCAATCATATATGCTAGCCGTGGCTAATTTAAAATTATTTATTCATATCAAAATAGAATGGGCATTTAGAGCCACCCTTCAAACACTTCAACTATAATAGTCTGGGAGGTAGTGAATATTTTTAGGTTTTATTTTCCAAGTTTATAAAGTTTTAAATCTGGTATATTATTGATGCTAATCAAGAAATTTTAGTTTAGCGAGGATTATGCGATGGGAGGGTGGGCGGTATAGTCCAATCAAAATATCTAAAAAGAGCTCTCCTGTTTACTTTTACAAACAAATCGTGTAACTTTTGGGCAACAGGTCTTTTCTCCCTATTTCGACCTTTCTGAATCTGAAAATGCCGGTTGCCCAAGCGAAATACCGACCGGAAGTAGGATATCCAAGATGGCCGCCAATATGGCGGCGCTGAAACCAGAAATCGGCGCTGTAAAGCCCCCCTTTGACATAGAAACGCGTTCAAAATAGCTAGATGTATGTTTTGGATCATGGGGGGAATTTAAAAATACAATGTAAAAAAATCATTGCTCCGGTATTTCAAGATTGCGTCCAAGATGGCGCCAGCACCATATTGCCCTATTTTGTCGTATAAACGAGCGCGACGTATCTCGATATATGTTTTTAAACATGACAGTTTTAAAAATATAACTTAAAAACAACGTTGAGATATGCATTTATACGAATATTTTCGAAAAAGGAACAAGCATGCGACTTATTGGCAACAACAACTTACAGAAGCTATAAAAGATTACTGTGTGTCTCCAGAATTAAGACAGGTACGTTTGCAGGGTATACAGAGTTTTATGCAAGGAACGTTTTCTTTTCTGCAACTGCGGTTCTGTGAGTTACAAAACTCTTTACAATGGCAATAAAACTTCTGGGCACGGTTTAGGGATAGGATTTAGCGTTATGAAACATGGAACAGCTTGCTCTCTGTCAATGGCCTAGTCACAGTCTTCAAGCAATGGAAGAGATGGCTTGGGAAGGTGGGCATATGGTGCTGGCGCCATCTTGGACGCCATCTTGAAATACCCGACCAATGTTTTTTTACAGTGTAATTTTTAATTCCCCATGTTCAGAAACATATATCTAGCTATTTTGAACGCGCTTCTATGTCAAAGGGGGGCTTTACAGCGGCGATTTCGGGTTTCAGCGCCATATTGACCGCCATCTTGGATATCTCACTTCCGGTCAGGATTTCGCTTGGGTAACCGGATTTTTTGGATTCAGCATGGTTAAAATAGGGAGACAACACCTGTTGCCTAAAAGTTACATGATTTGCTTCTAAAAATTCGTTTTTCAGACAATTTTACTAGACTATAAGTGGCAGGGACGTGTATAGAGTACGGACGATTTTACCCCCGATTTCACTCTCCCGATTTCGCCACCGATTTTAGGGCCGTGTGTAGCCGCTTTTACTTAATTCAGAACCGGTTTTCCGTTGGGGGGTTTTGCTGGTGTGCCTTCAGGTGACTGATGTAGCCGATCTTGGCTGTGAATGTGCGTGCACATTTGGCGCAAGTCAAGACACCATCGACGTAATTATACTTTATGGCCGCCGGTGGTCGGGCCTTTAGCTCGTCGCTCGGCATCTAAGTCGAGCAGCCTCTTCTTTTCAAAATCATCTACATTGCTCTGCACTAGCAGTCTCCATCCTGGGCAATCTGTCGCTTTACTCTCCCACTGAGAGGGCTCAATGTTGCACCTTTTCATATGCCTCTTCTGAGCATCCTTGTAGGTATCTGAGGAGCTGGCCGCCTTGTTTCCGCTTGCCGTTCTTTAGTTCAGAGTAAAAGATACGCTTTGCCACTCTCTCGTCAGGCATACGGGAGACATGTCCGCACCATCTCAGCTGTCGTCGCATCATGTATGCTTCTATTCCGTTGACTTTAGCACGTCGAAGGACTACCGTGTTCCTCACACGGTCTATTAACGATGCCTTGGTAAAAATAAATAGAATCAAAAGCCTAATTATTGGTCATCAGGCATGTTCAAACCAAAATAATTCAAAACGGACAACGAATTCGAGAATGTCGCCATACTACATAAAAAGACCTATCCAATGACATATGACTCATCGCTATTGGTGATCGATATTAAAACGCTCATCATCATTTAAGTATATATATATATATATATATATATATATATATATATATATATATATATATATATATATATATATATATATATATATATATATATATATATATATATATATATATATATATATATATATATATATATATATATATATATATATATATATATATATATATATATATATATATATATATATATATATATATATATATATATATATATATAGTGGCGGATCCAGGGGGGGGCTAAGGGGCTGAAGCCCCCCCCCCCAAAACATAAATTTTTAGATTTGTTACTGTACTGTATATTAAAAATCTGTTAGTTCAGCTCAAAATTTAGAGACAGCTCCAAAAAATGCTACATATCTAAGTAAAACACCCAGAATCAGCTGATTGAATGTTGCCATACTCTAATTATGAAAAATATAATAAAAAAAGTGATAGAAGCAAAATATTACGCTGTACTTGGCGACGAAAAAATAGATGCTAGTGGTACAGAGCAACTGTGTATATGCATCAGGTACTTGGATATACAAAAGAGCACAATACATGAAGAGTTCATGTGCTTTTTATCTGCAATTAACTTGAGTGGTGCTGCTTTGAGCGATCACATTCTTCAAGAATTAAATCGAGCCGGCCTGCAGATTGAGAACTTGAGAGGTCAAGGTTATGATGGAGGTGCCAATATGTCTGGAAAATTGAATGGTGTACAAGCCCGCCTAAAGCAGGTCCAACCGCTTGCTGTTTACATGCATTGTGCAGCACACAGACTAAACTTGGCTATCTTGAAAGCCTGTAGCTTGCCGAGTATTCGCAATATGATGGGAATTGTAGGTAGTGTAACTAATTTTGTGCGAGAGTCAGCAAAAGGTCGGAACTTATCAAACGAGCTATTCTCGAAAAACACCTGGAGGAGAAAAGAGTAAAATTAAAGGGCCTCAGTGACACGCGTTGGCTTGAAAGGTGTGATGCACTTCTTCAATTTAAAGAGCTGTTTGACTCTATTGTACAGTTCCTTAAGGAAATGGACAGAATATCTCCGTCATTATAAAGTACAGGACTTCTCGTATCAATTCTATGATTCGATTTCGTCTTATCTCTGACAGTAACCGCTGCTGTGTTTGAAATTACTGTATCACTCTCACAACAACTACAGGCTGTCGCTTTAGACCTCCACCTATGCTAGTAGATGGTAGAAACGGTAATAAAAACACTGGAAAGGTACAAAGAAATAAAATTTGAAGAAAGTTTTTAAGAGGTATGTCTTCTTGTAGAATCTCTGGACATTCCAATACAAGTACCTAGAATGGTAAAACGGTCACTTCAACTCTCAAATATTGAGGCCTCTGATGTAAAGGAATACTACAGGTAAGGCAAATATTAATCAAATTAAATACCCACTGTATGATGTTTCAATTGCTTGATACAGTTTTTGTTTCATTTTATAAAATCAGTTTTTTTTGTAAAATAGCATCTGTTTTTTTTTCAGATTAAATATATTCCATCCTTTCATTGATTTTGTGTTGGAACAGCTAAAAAGTCGTTTTTCGAAAAATGTTCATTCTTCGATTATTGACTTATTCACGCTTATTCCTAGTTCCATTGTAAAGGCCACCAATCTTACAGCCGTAGTAGCAGCCGCACGCGTATACAGTTGTGTCCTTGTCGGGGGAAATCATTTTATAGAAGAAACTTTGGTGTAGCAGGGAACACCTTCCGAAAACAGCAGCAGAGGTGCATCAAGAGGCGAATGAGTTCTTCCCAAATGTAAAAATACTTTTAAAAGTTCTTACTACTATACCAGTGTCTACTTGCAGCGTTGAGAGGAGCTTCTCATAACTAAAACATATAAAAAGTTACCTTTGAAAGACGATGACAGAAGAGCGCCTGAATGGTTTAGCTACTATATATATACATATGGACATGGAGATGTTTATATGCTGAAGAAGTTGTGAAAGAATTCGGACAAAACTATCCTCGGCGACTAGCAATGTCCATTGAAAAATAAAATTAATGGTTCTTACGAGTAATATAGTTTTTTATCTTAATTTTCTGTGGAGCAATAAAATACTTTTAAGTAGAATCTGGAATTATTGTTATCTATACTAATATTATAAAGAGGTAAATTTTGTGACGTTGTAGGAAGTAATCTCTGGATCTACTGAACTGATTTTGAAAAAATTTTTACCAATAGAAAGCCACGTTATTTGTCAGTGTCATAGGCTATATATTAATCCGAAAAATAAAAGACTTTTTCGTGGTAGTCGGATTTCCAAAGTAAGTCGGGAAAAAAGGTCGAACGAAAACGTTTGTAACTAACGCTGCCTTAACGATGGGAGATATATGATTAAATTCTAGAGAAAAGTTGTAGAGCTTGATAATGCCTACAAAAAAGTCAGCGACAGCATATGTCTAACTTTTATATTTAAGTCACAAAAAGTAGTTTTAGGTCACAAAAAAATAATTTAAATCGTTAGGTCATGTTTATTGGTTATATTATCAACGATTATGAATTATTATCAAAATAAGGAAATTTATCGTCTAAAGAGTTTAAAACAAATAACTTTTCCCTTTTACTGTATATAATTTCACATTTACTGCATAAATGGTTGAAGAGATAAGACACTCACAAATAAGAAACTCACAAAAAGACACTCACAAAAAGACACTCACAAATAACGGTATTATAGTCAAATTGGCATGCAAATAGATACATACATATGCAGTAAAAATATAACCCTTCTTTTGGCAGTCAGGAAATATATCATAGCACTCAGTACTAACCAAACCACACTCATAATTTTATCACAAGTAAAAGTTTTACCGCCCAACGAAGTGGGCACGGGTCAGCTAGTTTACTGATATAGCTATTAGCGAGACCGACCCTCAGCCCCCCCCCCCTAATATCCTGGATCCGCCACTGTATATATATATATATATATATATATATATATATATATATATATATATATATATATATATATATATATATATATATATATATATATATATATATATATATATAACTCAACTATATTTGGTTTACATACAAATTATATTGTGGTCTCACACGGAAAAACCCTGCCTAAAGTGTCCTAATATTTTAAGTTTAAGGTAAGTATTTTTTAATGGAATAAACAATTTTGTTTATTTAAATATTGACTTTGATCGTTATTCCCCTTTTAAATGTAAAAAAAATGTTTTGAATGTGATATCGGAGACTATAGCAGTTGTTTGACATTATAAATAAGATAGAAAACGAATTTGAATTACATTGAATTTACCGCGTGAAATACCCGACGTTTCAGAGACGTTGCCAGTCGCCGTTGTCGTTGTTCGGCTAACGGCGGCTGCAACGTCGCCGAAACGTCGGGTGCTACAAAATTCACGCGGTAAATTCGTTTTCTATTAAATGAATTAATTATTATTAAATTATTATTGTCAAACAAGCGCGATAGTCTTCGATTTCATATAAGTCACAGGTTCAATATACCGTAAATGGAGATACTTGAAACAGTTGTTCAAACAAATGTGTATGCATGTATTATTGGTTTCGTCTTGCTCATACGGATGTGTCTTATATTAGTGAATACATATTTGCTGCAAAGTAAACCGTGAAGGCGTCATGAATAATTATTCCGCGTATGAAACGCGACACAACGGTTATGCGAAAGCAACAATGAATCGATCGCCTTATTCGAACACTTTCGAACGCTCCGTTTTACGATCGCTAGGCGGTTATCGGCGTTTTCGCGATTAATCGGAATCGACGATTGCTGCCCCGATTATTTATAATTTTTTGGGAAACAAATTCTGGTTTCCTTCCAAAAACACCGAAAGAATTAGAAAAAAACAGCAAGCTCTTGCAACAAGAGTGGCCACATCAACTAACTACCTAATGCCCCTAGTAAAAACTACCTTTGCGCAAAGGCATTTTATGGCGCCTAAAAAAATTAACAGATCGACAACTGGTAAAAAAAAATCAGTTGCGTCACCCCAACACTTTCCCGGCGACCAGACAAACATTTCCCACCGCGCGCTAACTCCCCCCCCCCCCTCTCCACCCACTTACTCGATTGTCAAATGACTATGATAGCAAAACTTATTTACCGCGTGAAATTTGACGCACACGACGTTTCGGTGACGTTGCAGCCGCCGTTGTCCAGCGTAGACTGAAGAGCTGTCAATCCGTTGTCTTGCGGGTAGGCCGCATACCGCTTCCGCCACTGCGTAGGCTATAACGGTGGTGGGGGGCCGGGCTCAGAGCGCGAGAATTTTGAAAATCCGTCACACAACACTCACTGTATCCTGTTTTACGTCTTTGCGTTCGGCGTTCGGCGGCGGGAATATCCGCGCTTCGATAGGAATAAATAGGTTTCTCCTTTTAAAAAAAATGGTATATTGTAAACAAGTATAGTTATTAAGAAATCTAATTAAAAAAAACAACGATTTTGTACCTACTTTTTGAATAATAACCAAAGGCATGGCTGTTAATATTATTATTATTACAGAATTATGTGATAACAGCTCGTATACTGCACTGCACTACGCAAAGATTAGACTGCACTGTGATTAGGGAGTTAATGGGCCCTTGCTAAGTTGGCCACGAAGACCCATTCTGTTCAGGGTTGGTCACACTCATGGGTCAACACCTATCCGACGGCCTCCACGCATGAAGTGCGAGCCTGGGTAGGACTCTGGCCTTATGGTCAGTCTCCCCTAGGAATTAGGAATCAATCTTCTGGCGCTCCTGGATGGTCTGCGCGCCGTGCGGCGTAAGCCAATCGACTGTGCACTCTGACTAACAGTCGGGGGAGTCTGGAAGCAGTACTGTTTCCTATAGAGCGGGGGTGGTTGCGGACCTCACGGCGACTGCTCTTGAAATGACCATCGGCTACCCGATCCTGGGTGAACAGCCGGGCAAAGGACGCTGTGGTCCGCGATAGATTCGGTAAACACCGTTTCACCGCTTCGTAAGGGAGAGGACCGCGCAAGCGACCTCGAACTCGTAACCAATCGAGAGACCGGAGTAATCTGGTCACAATTGGAAGTAACGGCGTGAGTGTAGGCCCGCCGGGTAACATTCCTGGCTATCTCGCGGTTAAGGCGTTGGCCTCTTACGGGCTTGTGGCGTAGCTAGAAGGTGGATCGTTTTGTCCTCAAGTCTTCTGCGCTCACTCCAGGGAGATAGAACGACCAATCGTTAAAACTTCCTGAGGTGACGGGCTCGCCCGTTGTAGTCGACAACCCAAGTTGTTGTGATTAGGTTAGTTGTAAGATATTTTTATGTGTTTTTTTGTAATTTATTTTTTTTGAGTGCAAATAAAGATTCGATTCGATTGTATCTTTTTTTCCCATGTTTCAATTCGATTGTATCTTTTCTTCCAATGATTGTTACCTCAGAACTCTGCTATTTGGAAAATTGTTTATTTATTTGAAAGGATATACTTGCAGATTGGTCCCAATTTTATCAAAATCCTGTTTTGATGATGGGATGGATGAGGAATTGAGGGAACTCCTCAAATATTATCATACGAAGTTGAAAATGTACATGTTAATTCGATTCCGATGACAATGTATTTATTTTTATGGTGAGCATGGCCCGATTCTACACCCTGGGTTGGCTCCCGACGAGGGGACTCCTCAACGATCAACAGCACAGATACGAAACTTTGTATACTCATTCAGTTATGATAGCCTGTTCGAAGTTCCATCATGGCATGGCTGCTGCATCCAGGGTTGACTCCCGACGAGAGGACTCCTTAACGGTCGACAGCATAGATGCGAAATTTTGTATATGCATTCAATTACGATAGCCTGTTCTAAATTTCATAAAGACAGGACTGCGGCACCCAGGGTTGGCTTCAAACGAGGGAACTCCTTAACGGTCAACAGCACAGCCAAAAAAAATGTACGCATTCAATTGTGATAGCCCGTTCTAACTATCACCATGACATGGCTGATGCACTTATAAAGCATTTTGGAGTCGGTTCTATTTTGTAAAAGTTTGTGTATTATTATTGTATTAAAATCGTTTCCAAGCTCATCCAGCTTTTTACATTAGGGGACGTTCAAGTATTACGTAACGCATTGGGGGGGAGGGGGGGTCTTGTAAAACGTTAAGATGCATTACAGGGGCGGGAGGGGGGTTCGAACAACGCGTTACGTAATATTGGTTTGTTTCTTTTTAAGAGTTTATTAGTAAAAAAAACTATAATAGAAGAATGCATGAGAAGAACAATGATGAAGCCCAAAAATGTATGTAAGGACAGGGCCAAGTCAGGAAAACGGCATAATATAATGTAAGATTAGTAGTAAAAGTTTATTAACCCTTCGAGTAGCGGAAAAATTTCATGGCAGACCGCGGCAATTTATCGGAATTTTTCGCAATATCGCCGCGCTCGACAAAAAGTACTATAACTATAGAACTATTATAGCAATCATAAAAAGAATAACTGTGTAATAATCGCATTGAAATTTCGTATATAGAATATTGAAATCTCGTTTTGTAAAACAATTAGATAATTTTGAATAAATATGAGAAAGTCGAAAAAGTGAAAAAAACTCGGCATTTCTAACCTGTACTTGTCTTACGGAAAAATACGGATCCCTATTTAGAAATTGTAAATACTATCGTGATCTTTATTAGATTCTCTATCAAATGTAATCTTTCGTTTTGTTTATTTACATACAAAAATATTTAAATATTAGCTCATAAAAACCAATATAAATTTTGATGATTTCTCGAGAAAAAAAAAATTATGATGTTTGACAATGGAATTTTACCAGAAATATCCGCCTAATGACGCGCGAAGTTATTCTAGTGGCCGTCTATGTATCTATGGTAATAATGAGATATTTGGTATGGATTTTAGGATGCGTTCGAATTAGAAAATAATATTACTATGCGCTCCGGGAGCAAGCCGCCAATATTTGTCGTTACGTAGTCAACGGTGTTCTGATGTGCAACCAAATTTGGTCGTTACGTAGCATAACATATTTTAAACGTAAGCAAATGTTTATTACGTTATGTGTGATTGTGTATTAAATACCAATATGAATAAATACAACAATATACGCATGTATTGCGAGTTAGACATCTCTTGTTTTATTTATTACTGCAAACGCGATTAAAACAATAACAAAGGTATTTTAACGACTTTCCGGTACTTTGCGTAACTTAATTTTGACTTTTAAGGTAAAAATGGTCACTTGGGTGTTACGTAACGTTTAGGGAGGGGGAGGGGGGTACATAAAAACGTTACGGCGCGTTATATATGCTCTCCTATATCGTGTACTCTCCCAATTAACACCATCCTATCTCCACGAGCTTTTTGAACCACTAAGTTCCCACGGTCTCGTACTTCGGTCAGCCTCTGACAGTTTATTAAAAATTCCGAGTCATAATAGTGATTTCTATTCCTATTCTTTCTGTGTCCATGGTGCAAGACTCTGGGACGATCTCCCAGCAAATATACGAAACTCGCCTTCTTTACCATCGTTTAAGACTCACCTTAAGGATTACTACCCTTCTAAGACGTAACCAGTTCTTCCCTTTCTCTCCTCTTCCTCTCCCAATTTCCTCTCCTCGGGCATTATTAGTTTTAAATTCTTCCACTTGTCTTTATGTTATGTAATAATCTTTATTTTCACAATGCGCGCATGTACCACTATGTTTAGGTTAGTTGTAAGACATTGCCATGTGGCAATAAGCTCGCCTGTTTTATGTTCCTGTTGAAATTTGCTATTAGATAAGTGTAACGTCGTTTTGTAAAGCAATAAGCATTATTCAGAATTATCTGTCAAAATTGTGGTACAGAAAAAAACTGCCTTGTCCAACATTTCTATGTTTTTTCTGGAAATAAATCACCCTATACAAGAAATTGTGAATACTTTTATAATAATTATAATATGCTTCATTCAACCTATGACTTCGTTTTACTTATACCCATACAAGAATAAAAAATATTCGGTGTTGAAAATCAACATGAATATTGAAGTTTTTGGTTTGGTTTGGTTCAATCATAGACTAAAAAATGGCGACTGTATGAAAAATAATGAACCAACGAGTTAACGACAGAGAATCTTCTCCTCTTTTCGCACATACCACAGGCCGTATGATTTATGTGAGGTGTCAAGAGTAAATAATTGGAAAACATCGGCGCCGATATCGGCTGGGACAGATGTCCCTTTTGCCGCTCTACGGTAATTTCAATTGTGGGACAATTGTCCCGTTTGCCACTCAAGGGGTTAAGTGCAAATAAAGAGTTATTATTATTATTATTATATAGGGGGGAGGGAGGGTCAAAAATCTTTAAAAATTGTGTTACGTAATATTGAACGCCCCCTTAGCACTAGACTTTATTTCCCGAATCCGATTAGTCCAAGTTATGTTGGACCGTTTACTTTTATGTGTAATTGCTCAGCTGCTATTTGAGTGATTCCACAGAAAAAAAACAGTTAGTCCGTCGAGTTAGATGTAATTAGATAAAGTAGATTGTTAGCTAAACTGGTAAATAGCGTGTGAACCGGTTGCTCTAAGGCTTAGCTCCGTTAGCTGTAAGGTCATTAAGCAATTATTGGATGGTACTTGTCGAGTAAGTATTATACGTATACGAGATGGGAAGCCGCGGATCAAAACTGGTTGTTCTTTCAAAAGTCGTTTCTTTCAATTCTGATCAGAGGAAAACCGTAAATAAATTATTCAAAAGTTGTCAAATTTTATTTAATTTATCTATTTGTTTATTCGCTTATTACTAATCAATATGACTTACAGAAAAACCAATGCATTGAAAAGTAAAATTAATGAAGATATCAACTACAGTACCTACCGTGCGAATTAATTGGAACAAAGAGTATTTTTCTTCGAAAAGTGTAAATAGCTTTCGTGACTCCTGAAGCCAGTTCGTTAAAAACTTGTATAGCTACGTTAATAGCATGTAAATAGTTTAACATTGCTCTTTTTTTTATTATTCACTATTTCTGACAATATGTTAAAAGCGCTGACTTCACGCGTCGTATTAGGTTTTTCTGTAAAACACCCCCTGTGAAAGCTTGTTATATTATTACTTTAAATTTTGACCTGAGATCCGCCAAAAGATGAATCTCACGAATGGTGTAAATATTAAATCTTCTTCACGGATCCGAGATAATGCAAATATTAAATGGTCTTCGAATTGAAAACTTAGTTTTTTTGTGATATTGAACATTTATTTCGAAGTTGGATAGTTCATTTCATTCAATGTATTGTCCATCCCTAGCTATGACGTTCTCCCATCTTTCTGGCAAGAGACAGATTCCCCGGGAAGAAGTCTTCGTCCTTGGAGGCTATCCACGAATCCAGCCATTTTTCAATATCCTCGAAAGACTGGAAGCGCTGCTCGGAAAGGCCATGGGCCATTGACCGGAACAAATAGTAGTCGAATGGCGCAATATCTGGGGAGTACGGCGGGTGAGGTAGGATGTCCCAGCGAAGCGTTTCCAGGAAGTTCTTGACCTGCATCGCGACGTGTGGTCGAGCATGGTCATGCTGGAAAATTACCCTGTCGTGCCTTTTAGCGTATTCCGGCCGTTTTATCTTTACAGCATCGCTCAAATTCTTGAGCTGAGCTCGATAGCGATCGCCCGTGATGCTTTGTCCCCCGGTTTCAGCAGCTCGTAATAGATGACACCCTTTTGGTCCCACCGAATGCAAAGCATTCTCTCGGATCCGTGGATGTCTCTTCGGCGTGGCTGTTGAGGTCGATGAAAGTGATTCACCGGGGTACGAGATTTTGGGTCGGTTTGAAGATCGTTTTTATATCGAATTTGTTTAGCATCTTACTTATTTGATCTGTCACGCCCTTGACGTATGGTAAGAATGCTCTTGATCTGCTCGGTTTCTGAGTTTCGTCTGTATTAGATCGTGTGCGTGTCTCGTGATATTTTCCGTATTCATTTTTCCTAAGGACATGATTGACATGTTCCCTTCGGAAAATGCTCAGCGTCGCATAGATCGCGTGCTCGATTCACGAGCCACGTTTGCACTGAGCGTAGATGGTAGGGATGACGGTGTAAGCTTGCATGTAAATATCTGTCCGTATGTGTGGGCTTCCGATATACCGTATGTCCGAGAGTATTGTCACTTCTCCTCGTCACTTTGATATCCAAAAATGGTAGGAAGCCGTCCTTCTCTACTTCATAATTGAATCTGATTTTTGGGTGTATGGAGTTTTGGAATATAGACATTTCCAAAATTTGGAGTATAGGAATTTTCAAAATTCGCGCGCTCCGAGCCCGGCCCCCCACCACCGTTATAACCTACGCAGTGGCGGCAGCGGAATGCGGCCTACCCGCAAAACAACGGATTGACAGCTCTTCAGTCTACCCTGGACAACGGCGGCTGCAACGTCACCGAAACGTCGGGTGCTACAAATGTCACGCGGTAAATTCGTTTTCTATCCTATTTATAATTACTTATTTATAATTTTAGTATAGAAACATAGATTAATATACGAAACCTTCGCATAGAAAGCACCTCATTTAATGTATCACAGATTAATTTGTTACAGATAACTAAATTCGTCCTTAATTAAATGTCTTTCACTTTCAACGGTAATATTTGCGAATTTCTCATGAGGTTAGCTATCAATCAGACATGTCTTCCTGCATAGAAGTACTTAACGAAGAGAAAATCGGCAGAGACGTAAGTTATTGGCGGTAATTTGGTTGCCGCAAAAATAATCTTAATAAAGTTATAGCTTTTAGGCACTTTCTAATCTCGCTCCCGAGTCTAGGCGGAACTTACTTACAAATCAAAGTATAATTTCATTGTGCGAAAGATTCTCTCAGCGGTCAGCGCTAAGCAACCGTAAATGACCATAATCTTTTCAATTCTACGGTCTTTCTTTCCTTTTCCATACTAAGCTGGGAATTTAGTGCAACATTTTGTATGGGAACTCTGCATGTTGTGATTAATGGCTCATATTTGGCACAATTGTTCCTTAGGTGGTACTAAGTGGATTTAGACCGGGAGCCATCAGGGGGGAAAGTTTGATTCCACCGCGCTTCACTTTGAGCCGTTGGTTCACTTCGTATGTCAGCAATCGTCATCAAGCTGTTGTCATCGGGGGGCATAAATCGAATTTTATATCGGTCCCATCTGGGGTACCGCAGGGGTCTCATTTAGGACCATTGCTCTTCAATATCTTCATCAACGACGTAGGCAATTGTTTCTCCAATAGTTTTCACATCTCCTATGCTGACGACTTAAAAATTTACCAGTCTGTAAATAGCATCGAGGATAGCGTCTCCATCCAAAGAGACCTCGACCGGTTCTACGACTATTGTGTTAGGAATAAGTTAACATTAAATATTTCAAAATGTCAAAAAATCACTTTCACAAGGAAAAACAATAAAATAAATTTCATTTATAAACTCAATCATATCCCCCTAAGTGAAAAGAGTGAGGTGCGCGATCTGGGTTTAGTATTAGATAATAAACTGCTGTTTGATAAACATATCGACTATGCTACCGGAAAAGCTCATAAAATGTTAGGATTCATCCAGCGAGTGTGTAAACCGTTTAGCGATGTAAGAACCCTTAAGATTTTATACTTCTCCTATGTACGCAGCATTCTCGAATACGGATCTATCATTTGGTCGCCTCAATATACAGTCTATAAAAATAGAGTTGAGAGACTCCAGAAGTACTTCATGAGACATCTTGATTTTAAATCGTTTCAAACCTCCGAAAGTTACTCAGAGAGACTTAACCGTCATAACATGGACTCACTCGAGGATAGGCGCCTCCAATATGATATACGTTTTCTGTACAATATTATTAATAATAAAATAGACAGTCCCTATTCTGTTGGCAGAATCTCCTACCGAATCCCCAACAATAAGACCAGGGCTCGTGATTTATTTTATCTACCGAGAGTCAATACCAATTATGGTCAAAATATGTATTTTTATAGAGCACTTCGATCATATAACCTCAACTTTCAATGTGTGGATATTTTTAATTTATCTTCAAATACTTGCTTCGAAGAAATTAGAAATACGATAAACAGCCTTCGGGTTTGATTGGTATTTCTTCGTCCGTTGGGTACGTAGGCTGTGGCAATCACCACTACACTATAACAATGCTTTCTAGTCAGTATAATATTCTCTATAAAAGTTCATATGTATATTAACATTATAAACACATTGTGATGTATATTATATATATGTATATGTATATATATATATATATATATATATATATATATATATATATGTATATATATATATATATATATATATATATATATATGTATATATATATATATATATATATATATATATATATATATTTATATTAACTATATTTTTACATTTTATTATTACCGTATCGTATTATTTATATTAATTTATTGTTTGTGCACGTGTATGTATGTATATATGTATATACGTTATATATCATCATATATCATACATCTACATAACTCATAATATGGCTTATCTTACTTACTTACTTAGCTTACCCTATCCCTTTCCCCTTACTTGAACCTGCATTTGTATCATTGCTCATTGCGCTGTAACAATAGATTTAATTTAATTGTGAAAACTTTTAATTGGCCTTAGATGTATATATTATGTGTTAGTATTAAGTATAAAACGCTGTAAGTTTTCTGAAAAATAAAAATAAAATAAAATAAAATAAAATAAAACCCTCTATAATTCCTATGTAAGAAGTCAGTTGGAATTTGCATCAGTGGTCTGGAATCCCCAATATTTGACTTACATATCGCGGATCGAATCGATACAAAAAAGATTTGTGAAGCGATTAAATTTCACTTTTTTCACTAAGCCCAGCTCCTATGAGGAATCCTTAAAAGCCCACAATTTAATGTCATTGGAGAGCCGTAGAGTCTTGATCGATGCCGTATTCTTGCATGGGTTGGTAAATAATTCCATCGATGCGAACGCGATTTTGGAGCGCATTGAATTTTATGTTCCTCCCCGCCCTGTTCGATCGCATCGACTATTTCATCTCCCTGTGGTGAAAACCAACGCATCTCAAAATGCATTTCTATACAGAGCGTGTCATAGATATAATACAGACTTTTTAAGTGTGGACATATTACACTCATCAAAAACCTCTTATAAGAACTCAATAAAAAAAAAACTTGAGTCTATCTAGAGGATCACAAAACATTTATACACATTATATTTCATTTAATTTAGTTCAAGGACATAATTTTATCTCAAGTATATTCATTATAATAACTATATATCATACCTAAAATTAAATATAAATATATTTATATACATACATAATATATTTTTATCTATTTTGTCTCTCCCTTTCACCTCACTTCCCATCCTGATTCCCCCCATTCTCAAGCGGAAACAATATAAAATTGTATTGCGTTCATATTGTATACTTTATATTCGGAATCACATTAATGGATTTTTGTCACTTTTAAATAGGTTTTTATTGCATTGTATGTAGTTCTGTTTGGTTCCAGAATAAAATAAAAATAAAAAAAATAAAATAAAATATCTCTCGGACTATACAGAGTGAGTTTTTAATTGGTGACATTCGACATTCTTGAAACGGATGAATCGGTGCGAGCCAATAAGCAGCTTTTTATTAAAAAAAATAGAAAAAAAACAACAAAAAAAAAACTCAAAAAAAATATATCGTTTTTTTAATTTATTTAAAGAGTAATGTTTCGAAAACCAGTATTAAAACAGTAATAAAAACATAAACATAAAAACAAATACTGACATGCATAGCTAAGATATCTGTTAGATTAAACATATATGTTTAACTGATTATCTATACACAAGCACATCATTAAATGTTTATCTAAATTAAAACTCTCATAGGATTTATACTTTCCTGTTTAAGATGCCGTGCCGGCCAACAGCTATATGAAGCATAATTTTGTAGCCTGGTTGTGAGAACACGAAAAAGAATTTTAATACAATTATGCCGGATTTTAAAAACCCGGTCCTTGAGCTATCATTTCGCCAAAACGAAATTGATAAATTATTTCCATATTAATTGTAAATTATCTTTATTCTGTTTCCAAAAAAATCCAAAAAAATAAAAACGAGCGAGAGATTTGTCTTCAGTTTTTGAAAAACCTAGAGATGATTCTCAATATTAAAAAAAACTATTTACACCAGGTCTATTTGCATAGTACCAAGACAGTTTTTGGAACTTCCATACAAAAAATATAAGAAAAAAAAAGGTTTGAAATTACGTAATTTCCAGAAATGTTATGGCCAAACATTATTTTTTTTCTATTTATTAAAGATACTTTTGAGTGATATAAAAAATAACACAGTGATCTTAAGTTATTTTATTATTGTAATCTAATTTTTACTTTATAAAAAACTATGCATTTTATAATTTATTATATTATAATTGAAAAGCCAAATCGACGACTATATTAGACGACGCGCGAAGCCGAAATCGTCCATCGTAATTGGCCACTGCCAACGGTGGGACGTATTCCCTTGTCGCCGCGGTATACCTATACATCTTTAAGTATATATCGAAAGCGCGGGCGCGTGGAATTGCAAAAATATCTAAATTTTTAGTCGCGTTAACTCGGAAGGGAGCCTTGGATTGTGGACGCACTTCTGTGTGTCTATGTGTATTCTCCATCGATAGCGCCGAAGCGCTTCATCCGATTGAGCTGAAATTTGGCATGCAGGCATCATTTGGTCATGGCATGAGCTGAAAATATTGTGGTTGAAATCCGTCCACCCAGGGTTGGCTCCCGACGAGGGAACAACAGCAGAGACCCAAAATGTTGTATACGCATTCATTTATGATAGCAACTTCCAAGTTTCACCATGACATGGCTGATGTACCCTGGGTTGGCTCCCAACGAGGGAACTCCTCGACGATCAACAGCAGACACAAAATTCGAAAAGTCGTAAAGTCGAAAAGTCTAAAAGTTGAGAAGCTGAGAAGTCGATTTCTATGTTGGGGTGGGGGGGTTTATGATATTATATTCAGATAAATTAAGTTCCTGGCTACTTGACAGGAAAATCTTGGGGTGACACAACCGATTTTATTGATAAATGAAACACTAACGGAGCTGCCATGGAATTCACCGACCAAAAATCGGGCCCATCATATATAATTATTAGACTTCTGGGAGGTGAACGGTGGATTCCGGACTAACGACCGGCTGTGGTAGGTTTAGGACAGCTGTCTTACCACATGTGAGCGTTCACTTTACCACCCATTTACTCCCCCTTCGAAGCCATAGAATTTGAGATGCGGAAATCGCGGTTTTAGATAATTTTTCTAGAAAGGAGTTGATTATTTTCCTGGAGGGACCAAGATCTTTAAAAAGGTGAAACAGAGATTTAGCTGGCAGGCCGCGAGCGCCTACTTCCACCGCGTTAAGGTGAACAGTGAAGCCGTTCCGGGTGACTGCATTTGCGAGGTCATGGTATTTATTTAATTTGTACCTACTCGTGGTCTTTTGGGATGTTTGATTCCCATGGAACAGTTAATTCTACGATTACTACGATACAGAAATTATAAGAAAACGTAAGTAGGTATAGCGTTTTTCAGTATCTCAATTTACATTGCCGTTTCGCTCTAATGGAAAAAATACTTGTGCCACTTTACAGTCCACAAGAGTGCATGAAATACAATATGTGTGTTCCACTAGAGACCTTGTACTTGGTTACCAAGTAACCTGACACTTGTTATATCAAACTAATCCAGTCTTTTATTAAGCGACTAGCTGACCCGTGCCCAAATCGTTGGGCGGTAAAACTTTTTACTTGTGATGAAATTATGAGTGTGGTTCGGTTAGTACGGAGTGCTATGATTTATTTCCTTACTGCCAAAAGAAGGGCTATATTTTTACTGCATATGTATTATGTATTTGCATGCCAATTTGACTATAATACCTACCATTATTTGTGAGTGTCTTCTTGTGAGTGTCTTATTTGTGAGCGTATTTATCTCTTTAACCATTTATGCAGTAAAAGGGAAATTGTATGCAGTAAAAGGGAAAAGCCTTTTGTTTTAAACACTTGAGACGATAAATTTACTTATTTTGATAAGAACTCAAAATTGTTGATAATATAACCAATAAACATGACCTTACGATTTAAATTATTTTTTATATATAAAATACTACTTTTTGTGACTTAAATATAAAAGGTAGACATATGCTGTCGCTGACTTTATTGTAGGCATTTTTAAGCTCTACAACTTTTCTCTAAAATTTAATCATATATCTCTCATCGTTAAGGCAGCGTTAGTTAGAAACGTTTTCGTTCGACCGCTTATTCTCCGACTTACTTTGCAAATCCGACTACCGCGAAAGTCTTTTCATTTTTCGGATTAATATATAGCCTATGACACTCACAAATAACGTGGCTTACTATTGGTAAAAGAATTTTCAAAATCGGTTCAGTAGATCCAGAGATTACTTACTACAACGTCACAAACTTTACCTCTTTATAATATTAGTATAGATTGCTTATAAAGTTGCATTCTACAGAAGAAAAGTGGATGGGCATTTTGCGCCCACTTTTCCAATAGCTGTAAATCATACACTAATGGAAATATCTCTTTATGTAGAACATTTATTACTATTACGACTGATCTTAGTTATGAGCAGTTTTTGAAGAATATCCTATTAAAAATGGTTTACATATATCATACATACCTAGGGCACCTAACACATCCAGACATTGTATTTTTAACACGCTTTTATTAGGTCGACCTGTATGTAACTATGTAATGGAATCTAAGGCAACTAATTTAACCATCTTCCAAAGATCGTAGCGTCATGAAAATTGGCAGATGTATGTAGTTCTGATGACAATACAATATTATGGTACTGTCGAACTGATCTGATGATGGAGTCGGAAGATATGAACTGGAACTTAATGATGGAACATCGTATCATAGCTGTGTTTGGACTTGTTAGAAAAGTCTTGGAATGAACTTTGACCACGATTAGGTTTCAAGGTCTGATGATGTGGTTTTTACGTGCATTTAAAAAAGCGTGTTTATAGTGTTTTTTTTTAAACTATTAATTTATTAACACGCTTTTATTAGGTCGACCTGTATGTAACTAACTATGTAATAGAATCTAAGGTAACTAATTTAACCATCTTTCAAGGATCGTAGCGTCATGAAAATTGGCAGATGTATGTAGTTCTGATGACAATACAATAATATGGTACTGTCGATCTGATCTGATGATGGAGTCGGAAGATATGAACTGGAACTTCATGATGGAACATCGTGTCATAGCTGTGTTTGGATTTGTTAGAAAAGTCTTAGAATGAACTTTGACCACGATTAGGTTTCAAGGTCTGATGATGAAGCCGGAAGATAGGCACTGGCATTCCATGATGGAATATCGTATCATAGCCGTGTGTATGTGAATATCGTATCACAGCCCAAAAGCGTGTTTTTAGTGTTTTTTTTAAACTATTAATTTATTATTAATCTATATATTAATTTGGTTGAGGTGTCTAAAAAGATATCTCAGTCTGTAGATATGTAATCAAAAGAAAACAATAAAAAAGTCATGAAAACTAAAAACTTATAGTGCCATCTGCTGGGGGGGGGGGGGAACAAGAAGGGTGAGAGATAGAGAGGGTTGTGGAGGAGTTGGAAAGGGGAGGGGGGTAGGAAGAGGGGGTTGGGGGAGAAAGGGGGAGTGAGAGGGAGGGAGAGTTGGGGAAGAGGGTCAGAGTGGGGATTTCAGGGGGAGGGAGGGTTTAGGGGGTTTGACGCGCGAGGGGGAATGTCTGCTTGCCGGGAAAGTATAGGGGTGACACACCCGATTTTTTTTAACTCAATATAGTTAAAAATTAAAGATTTTAATAATTTCAATGCCATATTGGACATTATAATCTATTCGAATATTTTGAATCTTATATTATATTATGTTATATTATTATTATTATTTATAATTTTTTTTACGTAGATTAAGAGATAATTTGTTTTAGTTTTAACACTATCTTATCTTAGTTATAAGTAAAATGCAGGACTATTTTGTTCAAACTCTTATTCTAATTTTTACTATTTTAAATTGTTTTGTTTTTTTTTCTGATTTGAATTTATTTGCTGACATTTTAATTTTCCACTTCTAACTTTAATTTAATTATTTGGTCATTTTTAATATGGTTTTGCAATTCTATTATTTTGAGCATACATGGAATATATGCCATTTTTATAAACACGGTATTGTTGCAAGCACATTCAAAAATAAATGTTTACCTTAGAACAGGTCCCGGCCTAGTTAGGTGACGTTGCCACTAGACTATGCGATGTATTCTTTTTTCTGTTTTTGATTTAATTTTGTAAGTATTTTTATGCATAATTCCTACGCTGAAATTGTTTACTGGTTTTTTAAATATTTGCATTACTTATATAAATAAAATAAATAAATAAAAATCTTGCATATAGTTGCTAATAGTCGCTCTTGGATTATTGCTGTCCGTTTTCTCCACGACCTTGGTGACATTCCTGATCGTAGATAAAATGGGCAAGGCACCACAACGTAATGGAATTAATGAAAAGAAATATTATTTGCACATAAATAAGAAGTATGTTTCCGTTTATTTTTGAAACGTTACTGTCAATAAAGTGACCGTCAATTTCGAAATTCCAGCATCAGCTGTACATAACTCCTTCATTATGGACTAGTACATACTAACTGAATTTGTCGAATTTTAATTGGAGGGCGAATTCGATTTGTCTGTAAAGCTCCTGAGTAATATTAGAAATAAATAATTGAATTAATGGTAGACGTTCTCTTGTTTATTCTTTGTTGTGATCAGCGGCGGTATGGATGCCATCATAACGCTCCTGTATGCACATGCACCGACTGATACGTTCGACAGTACCATATTATTGTCATCAGAATTACATACAGCTGCCAATTTTCATGACGCTACGATCCTTGGAAGATGGTTAAATTAGTTACCTTAGATTCCATTACATAGTTACATACAGGTCGACCTAATAAAAGCGTGTTAAAAAAAACCAACGTACTAACTCTGGCGTAAACAGATATGATGATTCGACATTAGAGCGAGCGAATCCGCAGGCAAATCTAAATTTATTTATTTATTTATTTATTTAAGTAATTCAAGAATAATTTAAAACAATTTTATCTTAGGAACTATGCATTAAATATTTTAAACATTGAATAAATAGCAGAAAATGAATACATAGCAAAGTCCAGTGACAACGCCACCTAACTAGGCCGGGACCTGTTCTAAGGTGAACGTTTAATTTTGTGCGTGCTTGTTCATAATTGTGATTATTACAAAAACAAAATATTTTTGTAACAAAAAAAAAAAAAAATTAATTGTCGTAATAAAATAATTATTTGATCACAAAAGAATAAACATGCAACAACTACCTTAAAAACTATTAAATACTTAAAATTAGGAGTATGTATGTATAACAACGAAAACTCACCAGTATTTTGGTGGCTGTAGTCGGAGTATCCGCAGGGTTCGTCGCCGTCTCCCGTATGCTCTTGGATTCGATTTTCTTGAGAATGTCGCGCACTTTGGCACCACGCGGTTCGCTGCGCGAAGTTGCAAATCCGTCTTCGAGCTGTGTTCGCGTCCGCAGCAACGGCGGCGGCTTAGACCCTTCGAATGGAACCGCATAAATATGCTCCTGTGAGCGGCTCCGTTTGAGTTTAATATTCGAGAAGATGTCCGTTGCGCAGAACGCTGTGCTGGATTCGCTGACGATCTCCCCGACGGCGGACTTCGTCGGCGAGTGATCGCCGGCGAAGCGCACGTAGCCGATGCTCGCGCGGTTGCTCGTATTCGAGCAGTTCAGCGAGTTGAAACATTTCGTTAGCGAGCTGAAACCGCCTTCGGAGGCGGCGCTCGAATCGGATGCGTTGTGCAAATTGAGTATCTCCGTGCATAGGTAATGGACATCTTCCTTAGGCGAGGAGATCGGAGTAACTGGAGTGACTACTCGTGGCAGTATAGTTTTGCCTGAATTGAGAGCGATTTCAATTTTTTCGAGTTTTTTCAATGCTGTTTTGGGCGGAGGTTCGATTTGGGCGAAGAGCCGCGGCGGCTTCTTCGGCGGCGGCCCATTCGGCAGCGGCTGTTTCAACGCTTTTTTTAGCGTATCAGTCAGGGAAGTAGCTTCGTTCTCGGAGCTGATTCCACTGTCGGACATTGCGGCGGCGTCCTGATTCCGAACTTTGACCACTTTGGCATATTGATCTAGGATGTGCTTGGGGATTTCGCTGTCATGCAGCGACGGCTTTCGGTTTAATCGCAGCGTAGGCGCATCATCGCCGGTGTAACGCAACGACCGCCTCCCTCCTTCCCACGCTTTGACGTTGCGGTCGCAGCGAAACGCGGGGCTCCGCTGCAGCTTCCGCGACGGATCGCTCGTCTGTCTCGAGAGAACCCTCGGCTTCTCTCCGTTCACAACGCTATAACTCTTAACGACCGGCTTCGTCGGCAGACTCTTAAAGTTATAGCACTCGTTGACGTCGGCGAGGACTAAGCGCCGCGGGACAGCATCACGGGGCAGCGGCGGCTCGTCGCAGACCTTCTTCAACTGAGGGATGCTCGTCTTGCGGGTGGGTCTCGTCAGCGGCGGCTTCTTCTCCTCCTCGAGGCTCTCGAAGCGGCTGAGTATCGACTTCACTCGGTTGGACGTTTCCGCCGGCATCATCGTTTCTCATCAAGCGAAACGAGCAAAGCGATCATCGTACCGGAATCGCATCACCTGAAATTACGACAACTATTAATTTTTTACGCCAAAAACTGCGCAGACCACCTAAACAGAATGGCATCGGTTTCCGAGTGTAATACGGCCGCTTATTATAATCTGGGGTGATGTAATCTTGACAAGTAATGCCCTTTCACGATTTTTATAATATGTATTTTTTTGAATGTGTTAAAAAAATTAACGCAATTTATTCTATGCAACTATAAAAAATAGGATAAAATATAAATAAAAAAAATAAAATAAATAAAAAAACTGCTAAGTACAGTTGCTTCATCCGCTGGAGTCAAACGAATATTTTCGGCATTCAATTTGGTGAACAGAAAAATAAGAAATAGATTCGGCAACGAGAAGGCAGCTAAATTAGTCTTCCTTTTGAAAAAACTAAATTCGAACAAATTACTAAACCAATAACATCTAAGTTACTGTTACTAATATAATAATGTAAGTATAATGTAATATAAGTAAGTGACTGCGACTGCGGTGAAACCCATATGGTTTAATTTATGTTTATTTATTAATTTTAAGACCCTTTTTTCCTTGTTCACTTCTTGATGGTTATGACAAAACGCTACAGTATTTCTGTTTTAAAAAAATGATTGAAAAATATTTTTAATTTATAAGAAGTAAGAACTCCTTGACTTTTGTACATTTTACAATAGTTTTGGTTAAATAAATGGCAAATAAATATGCTACTGTGTTTTTACTTTTTAGAAGACCTAATATATGTTGATTTTTGTTAATGTTATTAACATATTTAAATAAATAACAATTGTATTGTGTTTTTCCCGACTTCCAAAATTTAAAAAAATACGAATATTGCAAATAACAAAAAATCTGATTTAAATCAAATTATACCGATTTTTTTTTATTTTTTTTTAAACATGATTTTTTTCAACCCTGTTTCCATGCGACTTCTATCAATCGAGTTGTACCTAAAACGTGCGCATGATTGTAAGGCGACGATAATTAAAAAGATAATATACAAGATAATTATACATATAATTTGGTGAGAAACCCAATTTATGGTATAAGGGAGTTTGAAAATTCTGAGTTTATTTTCCATGTTGATGATTAATGAAATGCGTAAAGTTTTAAACATAATGGTATTATGATAGCTGACATTCTAATTTTCAAATAATTAATTATACATCTATTCATTTTTAAAAAGAAATACGAAGGCATATTGCTGGACTGACAATAAAATATATATTTTTTGATTATTCTACATAGAATTTCCATTTCTATTTTCATATATTACTCTCCCTGACTCTTAAATCACATTAGTATATTTTGATTATTTGTATGTAGGTAATATTGAATATATTATTACAGCGATGACAACTATCACGATAGTTATGTTTTTAATAATTTATTTTTTAGCATTTAATTTTGTGACGCATCCAAGTGTAGGAATGCCTATCTACTGGAGTAGTTGATTGTATTGTATTGTATTGTACAATATAATGCGAATAGTGATTGGTCATTTTGGGATATGGGCCACTTTCAATAGATGGCGTTCGCGACGATCCTATTGTTATGCCCAGAACTAATTTGGGATATCGATTTTGGTTATTTTCAGTTTTATGTTCATAGGTCCCTAGTACAGTGTTGACCAGTTTTAGTATATATATTTTTTGTTAACTAGGCATTTTAGCGGTGGTCGAACACGAAACAATGGGCAAATATCCTGAAGATCGTTTATCGATTATGGTTTGCGAGCTTGCCGTCCAAGGAAAAAGCCAAGACTCACAGAAAACATGAAAAAACAAGGCTTGCGTGGGCAAAGCAGCATGAAACATGGACTGGTATTGATTGGCAGAAGGTAAATACTACTTTATTATAAATCAATATGCATTGAAATCATTGCAAGTAAAATAATCACTTTTACATTTATTAACTTGGATGATTCTCCATAAACATATCAATAAACCTGACTAATAAAATTGTATTTCAAGAACAAATTGTACTTTAAAACTGTGTCTCATCCTCAATTGGTTACTTTCATTTCAGGTTGTGTTTTCTGGTGAGTCTACAATAGCCGTTTTAGACGATAGAGTCCAAACTGTACGTCGTAGACCTGGGAAAGTTTTTGCCAGAGTGTTTAAAGAAAACCATAAAATTTCCCCATAAAATCATGGTATGGGGTGCATTTTCTGTTCATGGTACCAGCCGTTTGCACATTGTAGATGGTAAAAGTAAAAAAGTAAAAGGTATTTATTTCCAATACAACCATACAATTGTGTAGGAATGACAGTAATTAATCTTAAATTAGTTACTCAATTTAGACAAGACATGATATACAATATATAGTTTTAAACTTACCAATTTACGAAAACATAGACTATATGATAACAGTTTACAACAAAACAATTAACGGTAAATAATATGTATTAGATTAAATGGGTAGATACGATGCTATGTATTTTCAAAATATTTTAAGAAGTCGTTATGGGCATACATGTTGATTTTAAGCAGATAGACTCGGATGGATCTCTTGAAAATATCGATGTTTTTAATTTCTTTTAATCTTTCGGGCAATTTATTGAAAAGTTTGAGGCCTAAGTATCGACTAGTCGCCTGGAACTTGGCAGTACGTGCTACGAACGGTTGGAGATACAGGGTTTTATTCCTGGTGTCATGCCGATGTACTTCCTCGTGGGATATGGCCGAGCTCTTATTGCAATAGAATTCGCAAAGAGCTTCTTGAGCAAAAATCGCATATACGGTCAATATCCCTAGTTTTTGGAAGTGTTCACGACATGACTGCCGTGGACCAATACCTACTATCGCACGTATGGCTCTTTTCTGGAGAGTGAATACACTGTTGATGTGTGCTGCATTACCCCATAAAAGAATACCATAGCGCAGGTGTGACTCAACTAGTGCGTAATAGGCCGATATTACTTCAGTTCTCTCCAAACAATTTCTGATGCGTAATAGAGCATAGCAGGCTGACGAAAGTTTTGACTTAACATGCTCTATATGTAGATTCCATGACATCTTTGCATCCAGATGTAGTCCGAGGAATTTAACTGATTCCGCAAGTTCAACCGGGTAGTTAACTTTTATAGATGATGTCTTGCTATTAAAATTTAAAATAACAGTTTTAGACATATTTAGAGACATCTTGTTCGCATTAAACCAATCATCAAGTTCACCAAGAGATGTATTGATATTCATCGGTACCATGAATCAGGAAAAGTATATTAAAGTGCTAGAAAGTCGTCTTCTGCCTCAAGTAAGAGAGTGGTATGGCTCAGGCTCCTGGATTTTCGAGTAGGACTTGGCACCATGCTATACCTCCAAGAAAGTAAAGGAATGGTTTTCCCAAAACAAGATCGATGTGCTCCCATGGGCAGGAAACTCCCCAGACATTAACCCAATCGAGAATTGGTGGGATCATTGAAAAATGAAATTCCGATCACAACACAAACACAGTTGATCGAGAGATTTGGAATTATTGCAGTATAGGTACCTTTCTCAGAAATCGAAAAAACAAAGAAATACTACTAGGTTAGATCATTGTAATGCTAAATGTGAAAGAAAAAAGCTTTGGACGCGTAAATTTTCAAAACCAAATTTACATACAAAAAAAAAAAAAATTTTTTTTACCTCAGTTTTTAAGGTTGTTTTAAAAAAACCTAACCTAACCTAACCTACCGCCAAATAGGTGTTTATGTATTATTTTTTTTTAAAAACTACCGAAATGTATGGGTTTGGCGCTTTTTTTAATGCCTATATCTCGCTTATTTATTGAGACCGAATAAATATTATTGCAGATTCGGAATCAGCGTGGTGAATATAGTCTGGTGACGTTAAAAAATCAACAATCTAGAAGAGGTACCTATACTGCAATAATACCAGAGATTTATAATTTACTGACGAAATTGCCAAGGATGTTTCAAATATTCTCTGAAAAATTAAACTGTAAAAAAGTCTCTCGATTAATTTTTTCAGAGTCTTGAAATATTTCAAGACTCTGAAAAAATTAATAATTTATGCCAAATTTTGGTAGAGAGTATGCAACACCCTGTAAAATATTTAATTCAAGCCAAGGGTGGACAAACAAAGTACTAAAACGTTACTAAACTTATGAATGAACTTATGTGACTGAATTATGTTAATAAATTTTGTAAAATGTCTAAAATTTGTGTTTTAATCTAGTCCAAAACTCAAATAATCGTCAAATATAAAAAATCCATAATAATTTTTCCAGTACTGTACATTAGGGTAGGTTAGGTTAGTTTTTTTATATAACAATTCAAAAACACCTATTTGTCAGTAGTTATATTAGTTTTTATTAATACTAGCGTAATGTTAGTACCGTAGGATAAACTTACATGAAAAAGACGCGCTGAATCCGTTAAAACGCACTTCCTACGGAAAGAAAGACGGCATAATCGCAGCGGTTACCAAAAAAACACTTTCTTCACTGTTACAACACAACAAACACACTTTCCCACAAAATCACGCGTTTCAGTTGCGATTTTCGTATTCTTATCACTCCATAAATAACGCACCAGACGCCGTCAAACACAAACAAACGGCACAACTGACTTTTTCAGTCTCAATCTCCATAATCTTGATAATTAAAACCTGTTGCTTCACTTCGCTCCCGGCGCAAACCAAGTTTTCCCACAAGATAAACCTTACTTAAACTTAAAGATAAACGGATAAATCAACACGAAACAACGCAAAACACAATTTTTCATTTATTTTCTGTAATAAACAAGGACTCTTCAAATAAAAACAAGTAAAAAAAACCGACAGCGCGACGCGACACGCGACGCCCCTCCGACGTCATAAGATAAACTGAATGTTGAATAAAAAACCAGGACTGCCACAACAACGGCTGGAATAGCGATCATCTTTCCCTTTCCGGCACATACGTTAGAACGTAACAAACTACTATTCAGCGTCAAGCTTCGAAGCACGCAGTGCTTAGTCTATATTATATGTCATTTTTTCGTTGTTTATGTTTTTTTACGAGTGACAGCGCCCTGCAATGCCGACGCACAGCTGAGAATTTCTCTATCCAACGCTGCCAACAATATATAATGAATAACAAAAAATAGAAACATTTCTTGGTTTATTTCATTATTTTTTAAAGTTCTTTATTTCCTGAGATATGAGCTTAAAATTGAGCTGGGTGTGACGCACTGCTCCCGCAGATATGAAACGTAAAACAAAAAGATCAATATGGCAACACCGTTTCCAAAGTAAGCAAATTTGAATTCAGATTGTTGCTGTTAAAATTCTAAAGGTCAAAAAGTCACATAGCCACAATTTTCATGGATATCCATAAAATAAATTCAAATAAACCAAGAATAAAGACCTTACAATAAAGATTATCTTTTTTTACAATAACATTATCATAGCCCTCTATCTTTTATAACCGCAACGAACCACCAAGCAACCTTGCATGCCGCTAAAACTAATAATTGGCAACTCGCCGTCTTACCGAGTCGACTTAGTATCGTTTAAGTCGACTATCTTCGGAGTGTCCAACCGAATAACAAATATAACAACATTGAGCAAAAATGCAATATTTAATAATAATAATAATAATAATAATAATTAAACGCTTTATTTGCTTTAACAAAACGGCGAGCTTATTGCCTAAAAGCAATATCTTACAGCTAACCTTAACCTAGTGGAATAACATGTTATGCGGTAAAAATAAACTAATAAATTAAATTTTAATCATTTAAATTCAGCAGGGAAACAAAACAATAAATTTAAGAAAAAAAAAAAAAACAAAAAATAAACCTATAATGACGCAAGGGACGCAGTAGGGAGGAAAAAAATAGGGAAAAATAAGGAAAAGTTTATGAGCGTGGGTTCAAGTGTTCTTTGAGCCTGCGTTTGAAGCAATACAAACTAGGTGCTATCCTTATACGCGAGGGTAAAGCATTCCAGAGACTTACAGAGATTCCAGAGATATTTACCACTTATCCATTAAAATTAAAGAGTTTAATTTACTTTTAGCAATTTTTGAAGTACGCCACAATGTTTTAGTTATTCTTTATTGTGAAATATTTACGTGGGCGGGATTTATCAGGTACCTACCTTATAACTATCTCTGCCCCCTCTAAAAGTTGGCCAATGTTTTCGCCAACACGTTGGCACATGTATTGGCCAGGATTTTGTATAGGTGCAAGTCAATGTAACGGACATCAAAAATTAATGCCAAGCTGGTTACGGCCGCCGCAGTTCAATTATTTACGTCGTATAGGTACTAAAATGTGTATAGGTACTACGGGGCCCATTGTAAACTTTCACAATGAAGAGTTATAATATAACATAACATAACGTTTGTCAAACCGAATTCTAATACTGTATTAGTTACCGAGCAACACTTACTTGGCCGCGGACTAAAAAAGCCCAGAATTCATTCGCCCAAAACTTCATAAAGAAAATTATGACTAACAAAGTAATGCATTTCGGCGACGCTCTATCACGCGTACCCAAGGTAGGTTCAGTTGTTGTTTCAGTTTTTATTCAGTGTAAATACATTTTTTTTTTTGTTTTTTAGTTGTTGAGTGGGGCTTTTCTAAGGTCTTTATGAGCCTTGTAACACTGTGACCATTGCTGATCTATTGTGTTCGCCACCTACTATAGTTCTGCGCTAAGCCATGTGTCATTTAAAAACCGCAGAAGGCTTTTGGTGCCAGATTGTGTTACCTCCTCAGGTTGGAGGTATTGACCACCCAAGTGGGTGTATCTTTTACGCATCAGCGGGCCACACTCGCACATGAGGTGCTGGGGAGTTTCCTCTGCTCCCTGGCAGAACCTGCACATTTTTGTGTCTCTGAGCTTGAGGTTGAACATGTGTTTGTTCAGGCCACAATGCCCCGTAAGCGCCCTCACCAGTATGCGTAGATTGATCATATTTAGCGACAAGGCCTCACGGGCCGTCTTACTGTCGTAAGCCTTAATTAGCGCTTTGGAATTATTCAACCCTGGCGTGTTGTTCCAGTGGTTGACGGATTGTTCTAAACATATTTGTTTGAGCATTAGGATTGCAAGGCTTTTTGGTACGCCACAGCAAGGTTCAGGGCTTTGTAACGTTCTCTTTGCTCCCGTCTTAGCAAGTTCGTCGGCTTTTTCATTTCCCTCGATTCCTGCATGGCCGGGAACCCATCTTAGAATTACCCTGTTCTTTTCGCCCAGGGAATTCAGTAGTGATATGCAGTTTTGCACTAGCTTTGAATTAATGGTATTCGAGGCTAGTGCCATAAGAGCTGCATTGCTATTCGAGTGGATATAGATACGGTGGCTGGCGTAGTTCTTTTGGAGGTTGATATCCGCACATTCAATAATGGGTAAATACATTACATAAACATACTAAACGTCTTTGAGGGGTGTTAATTACTACAGACGAACCCGCCACGACAGGGAGATATATAGACATCGTGCTATTCTGTCTCCCATGGTCCCATGTAAGGACGACCGAAAAGACGTAAGACATCACAATCCACAGTAAAACTACGACAGCTGCCCTGAAGAGTCCAACGCCTTACCACGAGGCACTGGGAAGTGAAAACACCAGGGCGTACCTCACGCCCTAACTACCATATTAAGACGGATTTTCCATCCTTCAGCCTGGTCACAGATTCGAGGTCGCTTGCGCGGCCTGTACCTGAAGTAAGCGGTAATTCAGTTATCGAATTTATTGCGGATCCGTGGCGCCCTTTGACAGTCAAGATCATTCGGGATCGGATGGCTAACGGATCGTTTCTAAGGATATGTGACGCCAGTTCAATAACCACCCGTGCTTTTTATGAAACGTACGCTTCCAAACTACACCGGTTATTCACCGGACTTCCCAAGCGATTGACTGACACAGAACGGTGCATAAACTGCTAAGTTCCACCAGAGTTGTTCAGCTCTTCCGAACCCTACTGTCTAGGACTACAGGATATAGACACAGGCAGCGTTCACAACGGTCCTTCTAGATTAAGTCCCTCTTCGAGGAGGCTACCGTATGGGAACTGAAATGTGAGTTTGGCGGACCTTAAAATCACAAGCAGACCAACAGGCTCAAACTGCAAGAAACTGTTTTTTCACGGAACTGTCGTTTCAGTGCGTCGTCCAAAGCGACAGGAATCCAGCGTCAGATTGTCGACGTGTCGGCATCGACTCTATAAAGTCGACTCAGAGTAAATATACATCGACCGACGCTACCGTGTACATATGTGGTAGCGTGACAGGACATGACAGTTGTCTCAGCCGAGTTGATGATATTTCGTGAATACAAATGGCCGATTCTTTCTTCGGATTCGATACCTCCGCTTCTGTGAGTAACCGCGACTTTTAAAATAACATAAACTGCGCTCAAAATGGGTGGATACGTCCGGATTCCTTTCGTTCCCTGTCGGTCCGACCCGCCGCTCGAGCGATACTGTTTTTCCTCTATTTTCTCTTTCATCAGAGCGTTCTAGCCGGTTGGGACGGTGTATAACGACATATTCGCGTTGACAATCAACGAAATTGTGCTGAAGTTAGCTTTATTCCTCGATTTTCTCTATATGCGTAATTTATTGTATGATCGTCGTTGTTATTTCTCAGCAGTTGGTAAACGTTTAAAAAAACGTAATATTGCAGGAGAAACGGGATAAAATGCATTTCTTTGTTTGGAAAATACTAGGGTATTAAGGCATTATTGGAAACTGTTCTACATTGTTGATTTTTGAACGTCAACCGACTTTTTTTACCACGCTGATTCCGAAACTTCAATAATCTTTATTCAGTCTCAATAAATAATCAAGATATAGGCATTATAAGTTTGCGTACTAACGTCAACAAATCGGTTATTTCATTCACTGTTCCCGGAACGGCTTCACTGTTCACCTTCACGCGGTGGAAGTTGGCGCTCGTGGCCTGCCAGCTAAATCTCTGTTTCACCTTTTTAAAGATCTTGGCACCTCAAATTCTATGGCTTCGAAGGGGGGAGTGAATGGGTGGTAAGGTGAAGGCTCACATGTGGCAAGACAGCTGTCCTAAACCTACCACAGCCGGTCGTTAGTCCGGAATCCACTGCTCACCCCCCAGAAGTGTAATAACACTATATGATGGGCCCGACTTCGGTCGGTGAATTCCATGGAAGCTCCGTTTGTATTTTATTTATTCGGATGTGTCGGGGAATATAGTCGATATATTGCGAGTTATCTGATATCGATTACAATTAGCGACATTACAAAAATGATGACATGGTCGAGAAAAATCATGTCTGCAAGTTTGCATACTATTTGCGTCAACAAATCGGTTATTTTGTTTTCGGAGGTGTCGGGAATATAGTCGATATATCGCGAGTTATCTGATATCGATTACAATTAGCGACATTACAAAAATGATGACATGGTCGAGAAAAATCATGTCTGCAAGTTTGCATACTATTTGCATCAACAAATCGGTTATTTTGTTTTCGGAGGTGTCGGGAATATAGTCGATATATCGCGAGTTATCTGATATCGATTACAATTAGCGACATTACAAAAATGATGACATGGTCGAGAAAAATCATGTCTGCAAGTTTGCGTACTATTTGCGTCAACAAATCGGTTATTTTGTTTTCGGAGGTGTCGGGAATATAGTCGATATATCGCGAGTTATCTGATATCGATTACAATTAGCGACATTACAAAAATGATGACATGGTCGAGAAAAATCATGTCTGCAAGTTTGCATACTATTTGCATCAACAAATCGGTTATTTTGTTTTCGGAGGTATCGGGAATATAGTCGATATATCGCGAGTTATCTGATATCGATTACAATTAGCGACATTACAAAAATGATGACATGGTCGAGAAAAATCATGTCTGCAAGTTTGCATACTATTTGCATCAACAAGTCGGTTATTTTGTTTTCGGAGGTATCGGGAATATAGTCGATATATCGCGAGTTATCTGATATCGATTACAATTAGCGACATTACAAAAATGATGACATGGTCGAGAAAAATCATGTCTGCAAGTTTGCATACTATTTGCATAAACAAATCGGTTATTTTGTTTTCGGAGGTATCGGGAATATAGTCGATATATCGCGAGTTATCTGATATCGATTACAATTAGCGACATTACAAAAATGATGACATGGTCGAGAAAAATCATGTCTGCAAGTTTGCGTACTATTTGCTTCAACAAATCGGTTATTTTGTTTTCGGAGGTGTCGGGAATATAGTCGATATATCGCGAGTTATCTGATATCGATTACAATTAGCGACATTACAAAAATGATGACATGGTCGAGAAAAATCATGTCTGCAAGTTTGCGTACTATTTGCGTCAACAAATCGGTTATTTTGTTTTCGGAGGTGTCGGGAATATAGTCGATATATCGCGAGTTATCTGATATCGATTACAATTAGCGACATTACAAAAATGATGACATGGTCGAGAAAAATCATGTCTGCAAGTTTGCATACTATTTGCATCAACAAATCGGTTATTTTGTTTTCGGAGGTATCGGGAATATAGTCGATATATCGCGAGTTATCTGATATCGATTACAATTAGCGACATTACAAAAATGATGACATGGTCGAGAAAAATCATGTCTGCAAGTTTGCATACTATTTGCATCAACAAATCGGTTATTTTGTTTTCGGAGGTATCGGGAATATAGTCGATATATCGCGAGTTATCTGATATCGATTACAATTAGCGACATTACAAAAATGATGACATGGTCGAGAAAAATCATGTCTGCAAGTTTGCATACTATTTGCATCAACAAATCGGGTATTTTGTTTTCGGAGGTATCGGGAATATAGTCGATATATCGCGAGTTATCTGATATCGATTACAATTAGCGACATTACAAAAATGATGACATGGTCGAGAAAAATCATGTCTGCAAGTTTGCATACTATTTGCATCAACAAATCGGTTATTTTGTTTTCGGAGGTATCGGGAATATAGTCGATATATCGCGAGTTATCTGATATCGATTACAATTAGCGACATTACAAAAATGATGACATGGTCGAGAAAAATCATGTCTGCAAGTTTGCATACTATTTGCATCAACAAATCGGTTATTTTGTTTTCGGAGGTATCGGGAATATAGTCGATATATCGCGAGTTATCTGATATCGATTACAATTAGCGACATTACAAAAATGATTACATGGTCGAGAAAAATCATGTCTGCAAGTTTGCATACTATTTGCATCAACAAATCGGTTATTTTGTTTTCGGAGGTGTCGGGAATATAGTCGATATATCGCGAGTTATCTGACGTCAATAACAATTAGCGACATTACAAAAATGATGACATTGTCGAGAAAAATCATGTCTGCAATATTTAAAAAATGGTGCTATTTTAGACTTTTTTTTTCAATGCCTGCGTATTAATAACAAAAGGTATCCTGAAACAATAGAACATTCTTAAATATGGAAATAACACCGCAGGTGTTTTTTTTTAAGTTTCGCATAATTGATATTAAACATGTGTTAGCGATAATCTAAACGGACTATTTTCGAGATGAAGTGGACAAAATTACTTTGGGTATTGATGACAAAAGGTAACGTGAAACAAACGAAATTTCAGGAGACCTTTTGTCATCAATTTGCAAAGACATTGAAAAAACCTCGACAATATTCCCATTTTTTTAAATATTACAAAGATATTGTATTTTCCCGACCGATTTTTTAAAAAATATTGCATTATTCTAAAAACATTTTTGTAATATCGCTAATTAATATAGATACAGTGGAACCTCTCATAACAAGCATAATTCGTTCCAAACTCTCACTCTAGAAGCGAAACAATTTTTCCTATACTCGTTATGAAAGGGCTAATTATTCGTTACGAGGAATTATTGAGAATTACTCGTTACGAGAGGTGCTCGTTATGAGAGGTGCTCGTTATGAGAGGTTTCACTGTATTATGATATACTCGACTGTGTTCAGGACACTTACTGAATGTTTTCACACAAACATAACCGCAGTTTGTTGACATACGGAATGAAAACTTTGAATTCGTAATAAAATTCAAACGGAGCTGCCATGGAATTCACCGACCAAAAATCGGACCCATCATATATAATTATTACACTTCTGGGAGGTGAAGGGTGGATTCCGGACTAACGACCGGCGGTGGTAGGTTTAGGACAGCTGTCTTGCCACATGTGAGCGTTCACCTTACCACCCATTCACTCCCCCTTCGAAGCCCTTCGAAGCTAATAATAGTAAATGTTTTTCGTAAAAGCTTTTGTCACAAAACACATAATTATTGATACTTCTAATTTTTAACTAATTCGAGACGAAAGTTTTCATTGCCTTTCAAGCTGCTGAAAAGTTTGCAAAGCGAAACTGACGAAATTGCAAAGGATGTTTCAAATAAAAATTACAAAATTGCACAAAAACGACTGGGGTGCAGTAGAAACTTCAAACTCATTCAATAAAATTGACGTTTCGCTCGTTGGATTTGTTTCGCTTTAGAGGAGTCTAATGACGTCATTTTAACACGAAGAAGGTATAAAATCGGCCGCCAGTATATACTTCGCTAAATCAGCGCGAAAGCGAAGTCAATAGAGAACGCTAAAGTTAAAAAATCACCCTGCAGCGCTGACTTGTTTTGAGTTTGAAGTCAGTAACTGACTTCGTATATCAGCCATTAGTGTGGCAAATATAGTCGGGTGACGTTAAAACATCTTCCATGCAGACTGTTGACCTAAACTGTACATACCAAAAGAATGAATGGCTTTATATACAGCTCGTTACGGATTCGAACGCTGCTGGTTAAGCCATCTTACGATGATTGGAGAAGTTTAATGATTTTTGGTGGCACGTGTTCTGTCTCCAAGGCACTCCATAAGCTGTTCCAATCGATGCAATCGAAGGCGGATTTAAAGTCTATGAAGACGACGATTGTTCGTTTGCCGCACCGTATTCTTTCTTCCGTTAGCTGACGAAGAGCGAATATCTGATCAATGCATCCTCGATGTGGTCTAAATCCTGCTTGCTCCTCTCGTTCTCGATGTTTTTGTAGCCTCGACTGTATGATTTTCGTAAATACTTTGCCGAATAGGTCTCACTTATGCTTACTATCAAGTATCAATGTGTGTTTTTCGGAGAGTGATCCATATTTTAGGTTAAATACCGTTTTTAACAGCGTTTGACGTTTATTGATGAATGACAGCCGCCGCTGCGTCAACGTCTTGCTTTAGTAAGCGACGTTGTCAATTCTCTATCACTTATAGTAAAAATTGAACGAAGCGAACTGTGTTTGGTATGCTGCGGCCCAGGGTTGGCTTGATTTTCCCCAACCCGAAAAAACCCACTGGGTTAAATTGGGTAAAACCCACCTGAAAAAACCCGAGGGTTTTTGACGAATATGGGTTTTTGAAAAAATACTTGTTTATAATAATTAAATCGATGAACGGATATAGCATTTATATTATATTTTATCAAAAAGAAAAAAAGGATGTATTTGTGACACACCCAGTCTGTTCCGTAATTTACTCCAGATCTTTCCAAATGTTGAGAAGTCTTTCAATTGATGCAGAACTAGCCGGACAAGTGTAATGCCGACTACTTTTGGCATGATTTATAAGATAACTTATGGATAATATTGTTACATGGATAGGCAGCAGTGCAAAAACACGGTAGAACACTCAACTTGATTTATTACTAATATATAACAATACTCTTCAAGCGACAAAGACCCTTATAAACACTTAAATATACACTATTTAGTTCTAAAATCGTTTACTTTACTACTCAATACTTTCGCGCCGAAACAGCGCCATTAGCGGTTGTTAGTGTTAACTCTTATCCTGTTGTGAAAATAAAGGGGATCTCCCCGACAACTGACAATAACGTTTTTCGGAGGATTTCCCTTCATGGTGTTACAACTTTATTCAGTAGTAAATAAATTTGGATTGGGAGAAAAAAATGCAATAAAATGGTAAAAAAATAAAATTAAATGTAAAACTAAAATATATTAATTTAAAATTCTCATTATCTCCGAAAAAACCCGAAATTCCCCAAAAAAGCCCAAAAATCCCCGAAAAAACCCGAAATGACCCAGTGGGCAGATATTTTTTGATAAAACCCGGGTTTTTGCCAACCCTGCTGCGGCCACACCTGACGGGAAACATCAATGCCCATCATCGCGATAAATGCTGCATTAAATATTAACGTGGTAATTCATGGTCCACACTTGAACATTCAACGTCAACGCCCATTCTTAGCAATAAAATTGGCATTAACCCGTCAGACGTCGGAGGCATTTTGCGTCGTTTGACAGATCTGCGTTTAACCGTTTCGGCCGGCCCCCATATATATCATATAAATATATAATATACACGACTAACAAGATTGATTACTATATAACAAGAGGGAATTCATGAAAAAACGATATTGTCAGTATTTCATTACAAAATCGACCAAAAAGCTGCGGCGCAGTTTTTTGCACAAGAAGGATGGCTTTCATGCGGTTAATGTTCCTTGAATTTCAGATAAAATGGATGTTGACTCTGCTACACTTTATTTCATGAGTGTACATTTTCATTATATAAACATATTTTATCATTACCGAATGAAGAAATAAGTTAATAGTAAAAACACATTTTTAAAAACAAGCTTTTATTAAAATACTTTGTCTGGAGCCAACCCTGGGTGCAGCAGCCATATCATAGTGGAACTCAGAACGGGCTATCATAATTGAATGCTTACAGAATTTCGTGTTTTTGCTGTTGACCGTTGAAGAGTTTCCTGGTTCGAAGCCAACCCTGGGTGTAGCAGCCCTGTCGCGGTGAAACTTATAACGGGTTATCACAATTGAATGCGTATACAAAATTTCGTTTCTGTGCCGTTGACCGTTGAGGAGTCCCCTCGTTTGGAGCCAACCCTGGGCTCAGCAGCCATGTCATGATGAAAGTTAGAATGGGCTATCATAATTGAATGCGTCTACAAAATTTTCGTTTGTGTGATGTTGACCGTTGAGGAGTCCTCTTGTCGGGAGCCAACCCTGGGCTCAGCAGCCATGTCATGATGAAAGTTAGAATGGGCTAAAAATAATTGAATGCGTATACAAAATTTTGTGACTGTGCTGTTGACCGCTGAGCAGTTCCCTCTTCGGGATCCAACCCTGGGCTCAGCGGCCATGTCATGATAAAACTTATAACGGGCTATAGTAATTGAATGCCTATACAAAATTTGGTGTCTGTTAAGGAGTGCTCGATTCTCGTAGCTTGTGTCTCCGATCCCACAAACATGGCTCTGTTTGCAGAATTTCGATAAATGCATTGACTTTCTCCTTAGTCCACTCCATATATTACAGAACACAAACACATGCGATCCGGTGACACTCACAGTGTACAATAGCAAAGGTAGTGTGGCGGCTTCAAATTCTCGCATTAAAGCTTTATTCTCCCATTAAACTCTTTGATGTAATTTCCCTCCAAAAGTAGTTGTTAGCGCCCCTTGGCATTAATATGGTTTGATTCTAGTCTCGCTTATTTTATTTATTTTTATTTTTTTTTGCCACAGAACCTAAATCAACATGACGACGAAGGCGGAGGGTTGGATGCTTCAGAAGATGAATACGATGCTCTTAATGATGAGACCTTCGGAGGTGGGGGTTAGTATCGTCAAGTAGTTTCTTTCTTATGATCGTTTTTCTAAAGTGCTATATTTTTGACCTTCAACTCTCAGAAATGACAGATGACTGCCAAGATTTACACCCGCCGCTTGAGGGGTTAAACCATATTTTAGCGCTCTGTTAATGTATCCCCAAAAACTGTCAAAGTCAAACCTTGTTTATTGGTACCTTAGCAGCGTTTGAAGGGTTAATCATGAAGCCGTTTCTATAATTTCTGTCTATTTCAGGTGAGGAGCTGGATTGGGAGGAGCAGCACGAGGAGTTCTCCGCGATTGCCGAAAAGAGTAGGAATGTCAGCCGACACAACCACTTTGACATCGGTAACATCATATTCATTATTGATTATATTAGTAGATGCATTAGCGTCTGGGATTTTGCACCAACATTTGCAATATAACCCAAAGTTATAATCAAACATGTTTTGAAGAAATACGGCAGAATCACCAAAACCAAAAAAAATAAATATATTATGGACTCCACCGCCTCTTTTATAGCAAAGAAAGAAAAATATACCAAAAAAAAAATTAAGACCAGATACTCTAAAAAACCAATCTCACAGTTTGGGCTACGTTGGTTTTCGTTGGATTTGGCCCACAGAAAATACTTTTCCCCAGAATACCCAAAAAGAAACACGCATATATTATTATTATTATTATTTTATAGCATTAGCAGCTTAACCCGTTGAGTATGAGTCAACCAAATCTGGTCGCGAAACAATTATCCGTTGAGTACGAGTCGACCAAATCTGGTTGCGCGTTTTTTTCACTTCTTTGACGTTCTCATATTTATTCATAATTATCTAATTGTTTTACAAAATGATATTTCAATATTCTATATTCGAAATTTCAATGCAATCATTGTGCAGTTGTTCTTTTTATGATTGGTGTAGTAGTTTCGTAGTTAAAGTACTTTAAGTCGAGCGCCGTCGATGTCGCCAAAAATCCTGCAAAAGAGACAGATGCATCCATGAAAATACCCATTTACTCCAAGGGTTAAGCTGATGCATGCATTTCACTTTTTTTCTTTTTTTTTTTTATATATTTGTTCAATTGGTTTTTAAATCCGTTCACACTTTTAGCACAAATGACCTGCGGTAGTTCATTCCAAGAGTCCACAACTCTGTTCACCGAGAAATGTTTCCTCGGGTTAGAATTAAATCCTGAACGATTCAACTTTAAGCAGTGCCCTCTAAGCTGTGTATTGGTATTCCTTATAAATATTTCCTTGAGCTTTGTTACGTCGTAGTAATCATTGAGGATCTTATATGTCTCAATAAGATCTCCTCGTTGTCGACGCTCCTCTAGGCTGCTGAATCCGAGTGCTTCGAGTCGGCGTTCGTAGTCTTGTTGTTTGAGCTGTGGGACCATTTTTGTGGCCCGCCTTTGCACACGCTCCAAAAGTTCTACATCCTTCCCAAAGTACGGATTCCAAATCAGAAAAGCATACTCCAATAAAGGGCGAACATATGTTTTATACAGTTTAAGGAATAGCTCTGCATTTATGTAAGAGAATGCCTTCTTAATCATGTAGAGCAGGGAGTTAGCTTTCTTGGCAACCTCTATAATGTGTGTCTCCCACTTCAGATCATCGCATATTGTAACACCGAGGTCGCGCTGCGTTATGAAAAACGTTCGTATTTAATTTCACCAAAATGGGGCACTCTGCGAAGACAACCATTTTTCCTCCGTGTCGCGCTAGCCGACAACACACGTGCTCCACCAAAGAATGGTAGGATGTTTTCTTCAAATGGAGGTGAGGCTATGAAGTGTGAGGCTAACCCCTCACATTACGTGATAATTCACGTCACAATTAGCAGCAATTCATAGCAAAAAAACAGCAGTAAAATAAAGGTTAAACGGAGTTGCCACCAGCTGTCGACGAAGAAACACATCCGTTAAAACGGAGCCGATCCGGCGCAGAAACTAAACCCAAATGAATGTAAAGTCTTACCAGCAAAATCAAGAACACTTTACATGTAAAAACAAACGTCTCCCAATAAAAAAACTACTGCATCACATCACGGTGGCTCTCTCCGGTAGCAGTCTTCTCTTCGCTCTTCAAGCACCTCTTCAGGGGCCGCCTACGAGGCAGTCCGTGTGTAGGATGACGGATTTTCTCTGAATATGCCTTCGTGGACTGTCACCACAACCCACACGCAAATAGTCTGCTTTTGGTCGCGTAGCGCTTTCGCAGTGGCGATAAATGAAAGTCTGCCGTGTTTACAATTCCGTTTTATTGACTATGACTTAGAGGGGCCCGCCCGGCGAGACATTTCGAGAGCGTCTCGTTACAAAGACTGTGGCGGGCCAACTGAACTTACAATAGCCGATGTCCGGCCGCGCTCTCAGCGGTCCAGAGGCATCCAGCCCCCTATCGTAGGGGTAGCTAACCTTCGGTTGTCGGCTTCGACGCTCAAATCAATACTATGAACAATCTCAAAACAATCCTAATATAACATAAATACTAGGTAACGCTTAATAGAGAAATAATAGACAATAACTTAATTCTAAACAACCCGAGAACCCGGTAGATTTGCCAATCACTTTCGTCGCCACCCTCATTTGCCACTGGGTAACCGACCTCTGCTTAGATTTTGCCACGGACAGTTTCGGAAAGGTTTCGACGCGCCGACATATGCAAATAGTTGTTCGCGGACAACGTTGAGGCGAACAACTTTCACATTCCAGTGCCATACAAATGCTGCTACACCGTGCCTGACCCCCGCAAGACGTTCGACGTGTCGGCTGAGCCGCCGAATCTCCTCGATTCATCTTTTACCGTTCTTCTATCAGAACTTTTCCTTTAAACCTGAACTCGCAGAATATGCCCCCGACCTGGGAGGATCTCGCTCTCCCCCCTTTAAGTCCCCTTTTTTAACCGTATTTTAATTATTGTGTTTTCAATTTCTCTTATTTAATGAATTTAAGTATCTAGGCGCTGTATCACCAAATATCCCATCCATCGGTCGGTCGACGTAGATGAAATAAAGATTTATTTGTATTTACATTCATTTATTTCAGCTTATTCTTATTTCAGGTTATATATTTCTAATCTATCATGTCATCTATCTCATAAAACGTGACAATACCTAATAATATTATTCCTTTCAAGTACAATTTTATAGTTGGATATATTTCATTTAACCCGTTGAGTATGAGTCAACCAAATCTGGTCGCGAAACAATTATCCGTTGAGTACGAGTCGACCAAATCTGGTCGCGCGTTTTTTTCACTTCTTTGACGTTCTCATAATTCATTGACATTCATTGACATTCATTGAATGTCATATGATGACATCGAATGAATGTCATAGTTCCTCCTTCAATCTCCTGTCCATACATGTGGTAGACTTCAGAAATGTGACATTTGATGCGTTTTTCCAATCAAACGGACATCCAGGCGAGAAAAATATCAAGGCGCGGTGGGCCGATTTATTGTAGAAATTACATGGGAAAGTAAAAAAAGGCGGCACAGCCAAAAACACTCTGTGACCAAAAGAAAAAAACCCCATTACTACAAAACTCGTTTATCTAATTGAATCCCGAAAAGAATTAAACGCTTACCGAAAAATGAGACTTGTTCACATTGCACAAAAACGCCGCACTCCTAGTGCACTATCCTCACGGATCACTGGTTTTCACCAGGTTCGCCGTCTCCCAACGCGAGTAAGCAAAAAGTGCTTCCATTATGGAACCAATTTGACAGCTGGAAGTTGCCTGTCGTTAAACCAACTTTAGGAGATTTAAAAAAAACTCATAGCTACTCATGTTCACTAAAATAGTAATATTTTAGGTAATATTTATTATATTTATTAAAATTGTTTTTGAACTCGATTGTTTAAATAAATACCTTGTTTTTTTTTTTGTCATGGCAAGAACACCAGAAGGGTCATTTTTTATTGGGCTGTGCGATACGGCTATTATGACAGATCTAACTGTCAAAGCTTTTAGCAATTTTATCTGGTTTTGGAAATTGTTTTGAGATTGTGACCCATGATTCCGAAACAACTCGAAAACTGAGTAAGACCAATATGACAAAACACGAGAAATACAAGCGAAACATGTTGCAATGCGTGCAACATGTTTTTTTGAAACAGAACATGTCACGCAAATTTGGATTTTTGTTACAATATGATGAATTCATATGATGTCATATGATGAATATTCATATGATGTCATATGATGTCATATGATGATGTCATATGATGAATTCATTGATGACATAATTCATTGACATTCTCATAAACATTCATAATTATCTAATTGTTTTACAAAATGATATTTCAATATTCTATATTCGAAATTTCAATGCAATCATTGTGCAGTTGTTCTTTTTATGATTGGTGTAGTAGTTTCGTAGTTATAGTACTTTAAGTCGATGTCGCCGAAAATCCTGCAAAAGAGACAGATGCATCCATGAAAATACCCATTTACTCCAAGGGTTAAGTAATTCATTAAAATCAGCATCAGCATCAGCTGATATTTATATAAAAAAAACCAGCATCCGCTGATATTAAGAAAACCTGCATCAGCAACACCCTGGTTTGGCACTATGAATGACATCTACATGTTGCGTTCCATAATTATATATATTACAATCTTTTCTTATTTTCATTAATTTAATTTTATTTTCTTATTTTGATTATTTACTAAATACAATCATTGATTATCAAAGATGGATTATAATATAAAAAAATATATTGACCATTTCTATTGCGACATTGTTATTGATTTAATTTTATATTTTTTATAATTTTAATTTTACTGTTTAACCGACTCTTCGTTTTTATATTTTCACTATCTGCAGTATTTAAGCAGCTCCAATTATTTTAAAAAGATCTCAAATCTTTATTTTAAATTGAAATATTATTTGTTTTACAATTAAAAAATAATAGTCAATATTAAAAAAAAATATTATACCATATAAGGTATAATACCAGTTATTCAACTTGACTATTCCAAGAGTAGGGATTCCTACCAACTGGCTTATTTGAAAAAATAAAAAAAATAAAAAAATATATAAAATTCTAGCTGCTAAAGCGTAGTATGGCTTTGATCAATCTTATACCCAATATAATCAATGCTTCAAGTAAAACTCTACCGGAAACAACAGCCAAATAAAACCAGTGATCAACTTTTTAGTACTATTCATAACGATTTGGTTTTTTTGTTCTGTTTGATGTTTCCGATTCACGTCCTCGACGTTCCCGTGAATCGGAAACATCAAACAGCAACCAAAAGAGAAACCTTTTTGTATTTAATTTAACAATACAGTAGAAAATATATAAAAATTTTAACGTAGGAAAATCGTTTTATATGAAAATATTCTTTTGATATCAAGCATGGCACCTGAGGAAGAAGAGTTGACGTGAATGTTTGTTGTTTGTATGTTGCAGTGGGTTGTTTGTCGCCGTTGGACCTTGGCAAAGCAGTGCGTCCCGCCCACAACCAGATTGTTCAAAACCAATTCTCGCCATTGGCAGTACTTCCGAGTCAGGAGAAGCACTCTCTGTCGTCGTCCATCTGGGGTCAGCCCAGCCCTCAGATACTTAACGGAACGGCAAACCGGAGTTTTACGCAGGTGAATTAGTTTTTTTCCTACGTAGATTTAAGATTGGTCAGCGCAAGCTCTGTCAATCAATTTAAAAACAGACTCGATTTGTACTTAACCCTTTATATCTTCATGTGACATTTCTGTAACAAACTACTAATCCCCCTAAAATCCCCCTAAATATGGCACTAAATTCATTTAATTCATTTGAATCCGTCTAGCACTACTGTACCCTACCACTTAGTATCGAGTAAAAATCATAGATAGCGTAACTAAGCGACTTATGTGAATTTAAATGTTGCGCGTTGATGAAAGTGATAAATTAGAACTGAGGCAGGTGTTGAATGACTGATAAAAAAATATAAAAAGTGTATACAATTGTGTGGTTTTCGTGGAAACCTGTAGGTAAGAATATAATTTTATCCATTCAAAATTTCGAAGCAAAAGATGGCAAGTTAGGATGTTCTAACATTTACTGGAACTGGCTATGGCAAATTCTTGGTTATTATACCGAAGAGTAAGGAAGGCAAAATATCTCAACGGCAAACAAATGTCTTCAGCAGAATTTAGACTTGAGATAGGCGAGACCTTATGCGAGCTTGGCCTGAAGCCTAACATCAAGAGTCAAAGGTCTTTAGAAGACGAAATTCAAGCTAAAAATCATAAGGGCCCTGCGCAACATGTTCCTCCATTGGCAGTAAGGCAGGACCAGGTCGGTCATTGGCCGATTTGGGTTAAAAAAAGGATACGTTGCAAGATTCCCAAGTGCACTGGCGTTTCACAAACAATTTGCGAAAATGCAGAGTAGCGTTATGCTATAATAAACAAAATAATTGTTTCAATTTTTTCCATACAACATAAATGTTTTTTTATACGTTCAACTCAATGTTACAGTAATATCACATTCCCTTAAATGTCAAATAAATGAATTCTCATAGAAAGAAGTTTGTAGAATTGCGATCTAGCATAAAATATAATATTAGAACAGCCTATAATAATTATATTTGCAGTGTCGAGGATTCCATTACAGAGGACAGTTCTCGCTTCTGGGAGTACATTCGCAGTCAGCGCGCAACCTCTGGAGTGCCCCTGAAAGTGACGTATGATGGGGTTGATTACTCTGGTGCCGGTGCCGCTGACGCTTTTGCAGATTACTTCTCATCTGTTTTTATTCAGAACGCGGTGACCTTAGATGCCACTCGCGTTCAATCAAGTGTAGAGCCGTGCGATGCGTACGCTTCCTGCATCAACATTCGCACAATATCGCACAAAGATATTCAATTTAGCCTTAAAAAATTGAAATCTTTGCGTACTATCGGCCCCGATGGAGTTCCACCATACATTGTCAAAGCGTGTGCAGATTATTTTATAAAGCCTCTCATACATATTTTGAATCGTTCCTTGGAATCTGCCACGTATCCCAGTATGTGGAAGATTTCTAGGGTCGCACCCGTTCATAAAAGTGGCAACAAGGGCAAAGTGGATAATTACAGGCCTATAGCGGTGTTATCCGTCTTCCCTAAACTATTTGAGACAATACTCCACCGGGATATTTACACCCAAGTGTGTGGAAGGCTGTCGGACGCCCAGCATGGGTTTCGCCCCAATCGGTCCACCACCACCAACCTTTCCGTCTTTACTTATTATGTGGCAAATGAACTGGACACTAAACCAGGAAGCCAGGTAGATGTGGTGTATCTGGATTTCAAAAAGGCTTTCGACAGAGTGGACAATGATGTCTTACTCAAAGTACTAGCTGCTACAGGTTTCTCGAGTAATCTGCTGAGTTTTTCATGGATGCATCTGTCTCTTTTGCAGGATTTTCGGCGACATCGACCTTAAAGTACTATAACTACGAAACAACTTCACCAATCATAAAAAGAACAACTGCACAATGATTGCATTGAAATTTCGAATATAGAATATTGAAATATCATTTTGTAAAACAATTAGATAATTATGAATAAATATGAGAACGTCAAAGAAGTGAAAAAAACGCGCGACCAGATTTGGTCGACTCGTACTCAACGGATAATTGTTTCGCGACCAGATTTGGTTGACTCATACTCAACGGGTTAAATGTCAAATAAATGATTAATAATAAATATTTTTGAATTTCTGAGACATACGTGATTTTTTATTTGCCTAAACCTATCTCATTATCAACATTATTTTTTGTTTGAAGATCTTGGGCTACAAAGGGTTAAAAACTTGTTAATATTGTTTTTATTATATTGTTAATATATCAGCAAAGCTGCATGTCCAGAATAAATATTTTTTATAATCACCGCTGTAGTAGTAAAAAGCGGTAAAAATAACTGTTAAACATTGACTTTTACGGTTTATTTAGATGGATACAGTGCTACTTTTATTGGTCTATAAAACTAGTTTTTATTTGTGAGTAGCGACCCGGACGCGTGGGTGATCCTATACGTAAAAGTAGGTATTCCAAAAAAGAAACATTAATTTAGGATATTTTTTGTTTATATGATTATGTTCTACTTAAAAACTGTGTAGAAAATCGTGTGGAAGTTTTATGTGTAGGCTTTTGTTACTGTGAAATAATAATAAATATCCTAAAGTTAAACATAAAAAAAGCTTTTCTTCGGTTACAAAGTCCTAATCAATAAAACTTTTATTTTAAACAGACTTTTTATAAAAATATTCTTCTGAAAAAAAATACACAATCCCAATATTTAAAATATATTTAGTAATATATTTAACTAAAAAATATCATACCAATATTTAATATATATATATTTTTTTTGGTATTTTCTTCACTAGTTTCATCACCCGCTGGCCAGGTGATCACTATAAAAACTACTGAGTGTATGTATGTATAGCTAACTGAAACTTCCTCTATATCTGTATAATCGCGATGTATTGAGTTTGCTCATTGCTGCAGAAAATTGAAGTTTTCCAGGAAATTACTAGTCAAACATCCGGTCAAGTTACGAAAGTGTAATCTAAACTAAATTTCCAGGAAAATGATGTTTATTTTATTCTAAATCATTCGAACAAATACACGATTTGACGCAATCCACGGAGTGGTTAAATTAATTAATTTATTTATTTATTTAGGTACATAGGATTAGGTATACAGTTCATTCATAGGTCATGTAATCTTATAATAATTATATGAATTATTTAATAATTAATATAGGGAGGTTTAACACATCTTACATGACCTTTACTGCCAATAGCACATCTAACTAGGCGATAATTTGGCCCGTCTCTAGATGTGCATATTTTTATGCAATTTTAAGAAATGAAGTGTTTTTTTTTTTTAATAAATTATTTGGACCCACCACCTGTATATACACATAAATATACCAATTTTATTTAAAATATAGCTATGTAATAAATGTATACATTTATAGTTGTAATTTAATAAAATTTAATTAAGAAAAATAGATAAGTGATACTAAATAAATTGTCGTGCGTTGCAAAGAAGTTGATCAGATTTTACATATCCCTTGTTAAGTAGCCATCTATTAAGGTTTGCTTTAAATATTTTTATGTTAGAATAATTTTTCATGTCTTCATTAAGGGAATTATATAATTTTGGGGCTATGTAGAATATATGTCTCTGGGCAAATGTTGTCCTGACTGACGGAATTATATAATTGATACTCGCGGACATTCTTGTGTTCCGATTGTTTTGAGTTCGGGCGTGGTCATCTCTAGATTTGTAGAATGCAAGAAGCGCTTGCTTAATGAATAACTGTTTAGCTGATAGCACATGGGATGCAATGAACTGATACACGTAACCAACATTGAATAGCGAATAAAACACATTCTTACTTTGTATTTTTTCAAATTGATTATTAATATATGTAGCAATGGTCGCAGTGTTACAAGGCTCATAAAGACCTTAGAAAAGCCCCACACAACAAATAAAATTAAAAATTAAACAAAAGCCCGTAAGAGATATTACCATATAAAACCATCAACTCATGCCTACGAGATGACTCTGCATTGAGAATTACAAGAAAACTAAGCAATTTGAGCCCTCGGGAAATAGACAGAAGGGTCAGAGCGTGATTTTACATCAATAAATATGAAACACACAAATGCAAATTTTTGGCGCATTTAGGGAGGTTTTACATATAGATCGACGATATAAATAAATTTTTAAAACTCAATCTTTTGTTTCTTGCAGTCGGCATCACCAGCTATGGAACTCAAGAATGTGTGCACTGTGGAAGAGCTGGAGAGAAACCTTCTGAAGCAGCGGCCTTCGCGGCTTCCCAGCCAGGTTCCTGGACAAGGACCCATGATTCAGGGCCGCGCGCCCATGCAAGTGCCCAACATGCAAAACGCACCGCCGTTCATGCCCAACTCTGCTCCCGTTCACCACCATTTCCCTCAGAATCCTCCGATGAACTCTGCACAGTCACAGATGCATCAGAATTTCTATCAGGTAAATAAGTAAAAATTCTATACTTATCATTGCTAAAAGAGCCAACTCTACTCTCTATCTAATAAGGAAGGCTTTCCAACATCTGTCAATACAGGTTTTTATCAAGATCTACAAGGCATATGTGAGACCTATTCTTGAGTACGGCTATCAGATCTGGAACCCTTACTTTTGCAAAGATGTAGATATCCTGAAAAAGGTACAGCGAAGGGCCACCAAAATGCCAGTGGGCCTGAAGAATAGGAATTATGAAGATCGCTTGAAATTACTTGGAATTACTACACTCAAACAAAGAAGACAAAGAGGAGACCTGATTGGGACATATACAATTCTAACACATTATTACGATGTACCTGCACTGAAGAATATTTACAAATTCAACGTCAACACAAATCTTCGAGGTCACAACAAAAAACTCAACCTTTCAAAATTTAAATCTAATCCTCTTAAGAACGTTTTGCCAAATAGAGTGGTGGACATGTGGAATAAACTACCATTTGATGTGATTAGTGCAATATCTGTCAATCAATTTAAAAACAGACTCGATTTGTACCTAAAATGTTGTTAATATTGTGTATATTATATTGTTAATATTGGTTAGCTTTACAAGATCTGATCTAGACGTATCAGCAAAGCTGCCTGTCCAGAATAAATAATAATAATAATAATAATAATTAATATTCGGGTTATGCGCAGTTTGTACAATTCGATTGTTAGAAGTCGCATGGAAACGAATGCAGGTATTTGAAATCCGCATGAAGATATTTATACCCTCATCCTGGAAAAGGTACAGCAGGGTTTTTTGAGATTACTGAACTCGAGCAGTATGAATATTATCGATTTTTGTATCCGGTTGCATTTATCACAGGCATGGTTGGCTATAATTCTCTCTATAAATAGGATAGAAAACGAATTTACCGCGTGAAATTTGTAGGACCCGACGTTTCGGTGACGTTGCAGCCGCCGTTGTCTAGGGTAAAGTTTACCCTAGACAACGGCGGCTGCAACGTCACCGAAACGTCGGGTCCTACAAATTTCACGCGGTAAATTCGTTTTCTATCCTATTTATAATGTCAAACAACCGCGATAGTCTTCGATTTCATATAATTCTCTCTGTCTCGGAAGAGAAATGCTGACCATGTCCTATGTTTTTAAACTAATTCGAGGTAAAACTAATAACCCTAGCTTACTAGCCAAGGTGGATCTTTTCGGACCTAATAATTATCTTCGTACTCGATCGCACCATCTTTTCGCAGAGCCGTTCCGGCGCACGAACCTTACGAAGTGGAACTTGTTAGCGCGAGCTTACGGTGGCATCAGTGTGGCGCGCGAAAACGGAGACTATGCGCGTTTGCACTAAGTTCGCATTTCGCGGTCCCTTTGTCGCGGGACAGAAAACCGACTAAAAACGGGGAACAGGGCGCAAAGCCGCGAAGAATATGCGAAACGGCTCTATATGTTCGCGCACCTTCGCGGCTTCGCGTGCAATTCGCGGACTAAGTGTAGAGCGGCCATAAGATTTTTATGGTATTTTAGTAGATTTTTTTAGTATTTTAGTAGTATTTTCATACTATGTTTTAAGTATTTTTGTGTTATTAAAATGGTATTTTTCCAATGTGTTGTAGTATTATCTTAGATGCGAAAAGGGCCTCGAGTGAAAAGGGTTAACATTCACAGTAAAAAAATCGGTTGTCTGTAAAGTCGGTTTAAGAAAATACTGATGGAATGGTTGCATTTGAAGCAGTTTCATTTAAGATTCTGATATTGTTTATTACAAACACCCAAAAATATATGCTTTTATACTCACCGATTTGACTACATCATGTAAATGTATTATTGTATAGCAGTATAATTATATAATTGTTTATTGTTTAAAGTTTATTGTTTTTTTTAATTTGAAAGTTTGAAATCTCAAACTGTTAAAAAACGGTTTGAGAAGCGTTTGAGCACGCTGCGCCATCTAGCGGTAGGTAATACGTCGTAAATAAACAATATCAGCGACATTTTACCAACCGCTAGATAGCGCATCGTAATGATAGCTTTTCATACTTTTTTTTTTTTTTTTATAAAAGTTGCTTATTTTGTTGCACTTTGTTGTACCCACAAGAAAATTGTCCGTTCAGTAATAACCTTCCGTATATCAAGAATCCATATAAAATTATGTCAAGAATTTAAATCAATCTAGTGATTTTCCTTCGTACTATTTTAGACTGAGGTTAGTAAATAATTCTTGTCGCAACCGGTAGATGGCAGCATTTAAATTGAATAATAAATATAATAAATGGAACGCCTCAGAGCGAGGTAACGCCGCATGAGTCATGTTTTTTCGTGCGTGCGCCGGCTCCATCGAATTATAAGACGTTGTCACGTCAAAAATGAGCATATTTAGGGTTGTTAAATGAAATAGTACTTTGTTGTGTACTTAAAAAAAATGAAATGGTTATTATAGCTGCTTGGCTATTCGTTATGACATATTTGATGTTAGTAGGTGTTTTAACATATGTGTCTAATACTTTTTTCTTCTTTTAGCCGAGGTTTCCTCCTATGATTCTTCAGCGTCCGCCGGGTAATGTGAACCAAGGCAATGTACATCCTCAGGCGCATCTCTTCAATCCCAGAACGCATCAACAACACCAAGGAGTAAGTCACTAAACAATATTATTGGCAGACGGTGTACCTACACAGTATACAAAAATCACTGTCTACCGAGTCGCAAAACCTTGCTACATACAGGATGAGTTTTTAATTAGTGACATCCTTGTGGTGAATCAGTGCGACGAGGTAAGCGACTTTTCATAATTTTTTTTGGGAAAAATCAAAAAAGTTTTTTTTTTTTGACAAATTTGTAAATTTTATCTATTGAAGAAAAGTTTGAGAAGCGTTAAGCGCTACACCATCTAGAAATAGGTAAAATATCGCTAACAGCGATATTTTACCTACCGCTAAATAGCGCATCGTACTCATAGTTTTTTATACAATTTTTAAAAAAGGTTTTTTTTTGTTAGTTTATCTTAGTAGTAACTTGCTTAGTTTATCGAACTGATTCACCCACAACAAGTATGTCACTAATTAAAAACTCACCCTGTAAACATTTTTACTTTCCCAGCCCACCCAACTATTAAGAAGGGTAAATTACATACATTACACTTTCGTCGTGTCCAATTGACGGCTAAAGACCGCTCTTGGACAACTCAAAATAATTGGGTTAGGTAGTAAGTTTCGTTACTACTCTTTACTGAACATACATAGGTAGTCGAGAATTAACTACTAGATTGTCAAACTATAAATATAAATAATCAAAATAGAAGCCTAATATTTGAAGTAGTTAGTAATTCGAAAAGATACCTAGTAAAATTATAGGATATATAGATGTAAATTATGGATATGTATACAGATATACAGATTATAATATGTTATATTTTATTATGTTATACTATATTATATATAAATATGCTACATTATTTTATATGTTATAACATATGATATTATATTATATTGTAATATGTTATATTATATTATTTATATTATATTATGCAAAATTATATTACGTATTGTTTTTTTTTAAGACGGAAGGACAGCAGGCAAGGCATACAGGCTCAGCAAATAATACCACAGAACTATGTATCCATCACCCCAACACAGGCGTATACCTAGTGGGGTGATGTAATCCTGACAAGTTAATGCCCTTTCGCGATTTTCTTCATATGTATTCTTTTAAAATGTGTTTAAAAAATGAACGCATTTTTTTATGTAAGTATAAAAAATAGGATAAATAAATAAAAAAAAAAAAAAAAAAAAAAACATCGTAATATTCAAATTGTCAGTAAAATGTTAAATAATCAAATTAAATCTACGTTATGCAATATAAAAGGTTGTGGTTGAAATCGGTTCACCAGGGGCGTACTAGTCATATTTTAATATTGAAATATTCGACTTATATTTGAAATTTGGTACTCATTGTTGGGCCGAAATCACATTGTGATATTCGGTTTTCATTTTCTCATAACTTCTTGGCAATTAAATTGGAGTGTAAATGCCCAAATGATCGTTTAAAACATTTATAAGACAAATTGGCATCGGATAAAAATCTAGATGCGCGACTCTGGATTATTGCTCACCCACTATAATTTAAGTTGAACTTTCAATCAGGTCAACCTCCTTCCCAAAGTGACAACACGCTCAAAATCCTTCCATAGGTCCTTGGCTACTTGCCGGAAAAGTTATGGGGTGACGCAACTGATTTTTTACACGACTGTCCAACAAAAAAGGAGTGTAATGTGTTCTGGGTTCATCTATTTATGTTTCCGTTTCTTTATTCCACTACAACTTCTAAATGCTTTAACCGATTTAAAAGTGTGTGGTACTGTTAGAATCGTTATGCCATCCCGAGTGTCATAGGGTTGCGAGAACCCATTGCTCTTATATACGGGTATAGATATAAATAAATATAAACGGAGCTGCCATGGAATTCACCGACCGGAGTCGGGCCCATCATAATACTATTTTTTTTTTTACACTTCTGGGGGGTGAGCAGTGGATTCCGGACTTACGAACCGGCTGTGGTAGGTTTAGGACAGCTGTCTTGCCACATGTGAGCGTACACCTTACCACCCATTCACTCCCCCTTCGAAGCCATAGAATTTGAGATGCGCAAATCGCAGTTTTAGATAATTTTTCTAAGAAAGAGTTGATTATTTTTCTGGAAAGGCCAAGATCTTTAAAGAGGTGAAATAGAGATTTAGCTGGCAGGCCACGAGCGCCAACTTCCACCGCGTGAAGGTGAACAGTGAAGCCGTTCCGGGTTACGGCATTTGCAAGATCATGGTATTTATTTAATTTGTACTCGTGGTCTTTTGGGATATTTGATTGGTCTTGGTCTTCGATATAATTCGCCGAATTACATGTTGGTTACATGACAGTCACCATTTGATAGTTTATTTTTTTTTTCGTTTTTTTCCGCGGCTACCAGGAATAAAATCTGTAGAGCCAGTTACGAATAGAAGATTATATTGGAATATTAATTTAGCCAAATAAAATATAGAAATTGTATATTTACTGTCAAAATATCAAGTAAGTAGTGTCTAAATGTCCAAATGTCATTAAATTAACATAAAGATATTGCGTTTAGCGTGTAACGAAGGTCTGATTGAGTACATTCCGGAAATATACGTCTATCTATGATTCTATATGGATAAAGACATAAGCCACAAATATTTTATTAAAAAACCGTAATAAAAAATAATTATGAATACTAGTTCACTATATCTGTGATGGCAGTCCTGTTTTTTATTCTTTTTAATATCCTTCTTCTCTGTCGTTCCCTCATTACTGAGGATCGTGGCCACTAGACAACAGTTTGCGTACGAGGCTCCTCCACTTCGACCTGTCTTCTGCATGGCGGGTCGCAGATTGTATTGACCCTTTTGTTAGTTCTTTTACGAGGTCGTTCCATCTGGCCGTTGATCTACCACTGCTTCTTCCCTCCACTTGACCCGGAAAGCATTTTCTCCAGATTCTCTGGGTTTCTCCTGGCAACATGACCGAAGAACTGCAGGACCCTTCTCATGCATACGGTGGAGAGCCTCACTTGGATGCCGAGTTCTTCAAGGATATATTTGTTGGTGCGGCGATCTGTCCATGGAATTCCTAGCATTTTACGCCAGCACCACATCTCCAGTGCATAAATTTTGTTGCGTATCCGAGCCTTCAGGGTCCATGTCTCCGATGCATAAAGAAAGATCTAGAAAACCAGAGCTCGAACCAGCCTGACCTTAGTCCGCTTACTAACACCCCGTTTCTTCCACAGCCTTTCTAGCTTGCTCATGGCCGACCTTGCCATCTGGCTTTTGCGTGAGACCTCCTTTTCGCAGTTTCCGTTGTTGCATATCATGGAACCCAGATAGACAAAGTCTTTCACAGCTTGAAGGTCACTCAGCTCAAATGGTGCGTTGCATGGTTCCAGCCCGATCTACAAACATGAGTTTGGTCTTGCTGCGGTTCATGTGCAGTCCATACTTCTTGCTTTCCTTCTCCACCCTGCGTAATAAGGGTCGCCAACTCATTTTCATCTGCACCTATGATGGTCGTGACTTGTAATGGCTTTTTAATCCTTCGAGTAGCGGCATAATTTCATTTATGACCGCGGCAATATATTGGAATTTCTTGCAATATCGCTCTCGACAAAAAGTACTATAACTATGGAACTACTATAGCAATCATAAAAAGAATAACTTTGCAATAATCGCATTGAAATTTTGTATATAGAATATTGAAATCTCATTTTGTAAAACAATTAGATAATTATGAATAAATATGAGAAAGTCGAAAAAGTGAAAAAACTCAGCATTTCTAACTTGTACTTGTCTCACGGAAAAATACGGAACCCTATTTAGAAAGTGTAAATACTATCGTGATCTTTATTAGATTCTCTATCGTTTTGCTTATTTACGTACAAAAATATTTAGATATTAGTTCATAAAAAGCAATGAAAATTTGGATGAATTCTCAAAAAAAAATTATGATGTTTGACAGTGGAATTTTACCAGAAATATTCGCGAAATGACTCGCGAAATTATTCTAGCGTCCGTTTATGTATCTATGGTAATAATGAGATATTTGGTATGGATTTTAGGATGCGTTCGAATTAGAAAATAATATTACTGTGCGCTCCGGGAGCAAGCCGCTACCTACCACAGCCGGTTCATAAGTCCGGAATCCACTGCTCACCCCCCAGAAGTGTGAAAAAAATAGTATTATGATGGGCCCAACTCCGGTCGGTGAATTCCATGGCAGCTCCGTTTGTATTTATTGTTGTTGTAACACGTAGTCAACGGTGTTCTGATGTGCAACCAAATTTGGTTGTTACCTAGCCGAAGTGGTAATATATTTACTTGTTATTTTAATAACACAATTGGAGCATTCGTTCATTCACTGTCTTGAAATGTCATGCCGCTCAATAAGTTGCCTCTGGTTACTACTCTTAGGAAACTTATTTGTTTTCCTGTAGATCGCAAGAAAGTTTGTACAGCGTCTCTGAACATTGATTTTGTTTGCAGATGAGAGGACAAATGCCGCAACAGCAGATGCCTATGCAGCAGATGCCAAATCAGCATGGACCTGTTGGACCGGGACCTCAGGTATGTTCTGCAGTTATAACATTCAAGGTTGACGCTTTCAAGCAAAGAGATTTTAACCGATTTTTTTCACATTTTTTTATCAAAAGTTGCTTGTTTTTGGTATTTTTGGACCCCCCCCCTCCCCATGTCAACAACTAGAGTTGTCAACTACAGCAGGTGAGCCCGTCACCTCAGGAAGTTTTAACGATTACTCGTTCTATCTCCCTGGATTGAGCGCAGAAGACTTGGACTAAACAGACCACCGTCAAGCTCCGCCACAAACCCGTAAGAGGCCAACGTCTTAACCGCGAGATAACCAGGAATGCTACCCAGCGGGCTTACACTCACGCCCTTACTTCCAATTGCGACCAGATTACTCCAGTCTCTCGATTGGTTACGAGTTCGAGGTCAATTGCGCGGTCCTCTCCCTTACGAAGCGGTGAAACTGTGTATACCGAATCTATCGCGGACCACGGCATCCTTTGCCCGGCTGTTCACCCAGGATCGGGTAGCCGATGGTCGTTTCAAGAGCAGTCGCCGTAAGGTCCGCAACCACCCCGCTCTATAGGAAGCAGTACTGCTTCCGGACCCCCCCGACTGTTAGTCAGAGTGCGCAATCGATTGGCTTATACCGCACGGTGCGCAGACCGTCCAGGAGCGCCAGAAGATTGATTCCTAGGGAAAACTAACCATAAGGCCAGAGTCCTACCCAGGCTCTCACTTCATGCGTGTAGGCCGTCGGATGGGTGGTGACCCATGAGTGTGACCAACCCTGAACAGAATGAGCCTTCGTGGCCAACTCAGCAAGGGCCCCTTAGCCCCTTAGTCCCCATGTCAACATACGTAATCAGCGGCCTGACCCACCCCCCCTACCCCCCCCAAAATTACGTAATCAACTGAATTTGCGGAAAATGTGAAGAATCGTGAACCCAGGGTTTGTAAAGTGCTTTTAAAAATGTACTTTACTAATTTAAAGTAATTACAAAATCTCAAACTCTTGTTTATTTTACAAATTTCAATCTTCAGACCGTAGCACTTTTAGGAACAAAATATTCCGAGTAGTCCAAAATATCCAAAATATTCCGAGTAAAAGTATTGTTTCATCGTGCTGATTCATCGCTGCACGAAGTAGAATAATAGCTGAATTGTGTCAGTGTATTTCACTGGAAATCAATGCATTTGTTGATCGCATGTAACGATACTTAAGGGCCGTTACACCTGTATTTAATGATAATATTATGAACAATTTAAAAGTACTTTGTACCAAAAACTACACGTGATTTTGGGTGGGGGGGGGGGGTAGTCTAATAAACTTCACCACTTATCACCAGGGGGAGGGGAGGAAGGGGTCAAAAAGTTGCTAAAAATCATTACGTGATTAATGGACGACCCCTAACCAAGGTCTAAAACCAAAAAGCTATAGATGATTTTCACCTCAGTTTTCGGTGTAGAATAATCTAATTAAAATTCTCCTGATTCCAAAAACCTTTTTCAGGAAAAAGTTCAATGTAAAAAAAAAATGTTTATTATCTAATGTTATGAATCACTTCCTAAATTTAAACCCATATTTGCAAAAGCACAGTGTAGAGAGATTAAGTTTTTCATAGTGTAATAACCATTTTTTGATCAACATGTCAACATGTTTTTTGATCAACTTGTCATGTGATCCTCTATCATCTTACCTGCCGCCATAATTACACCCTCAGCTTCTACTTCAACAATCATCATGGGAGGCCCCAATTATTTGCATCATTTTAGTCTCAGTCTTACCATTGATTTGTAGCAATTAATTAAATTTTAATTATCATTGTGGAGTGCAGCTACCAATGGCTATACCATCTCTTCAAGTTGGCGTTAGGGTGAGTATATAATTGTTAAAAAATCTTATTAGAGGTTATCAAGGTTGCAAGAAAAATAATAAATTAAAAGTTCAAAATAATTGTAATCTTTTATTGTATAATCATATTCGACGGATGTTTAAAGGGATGTAATTAAAAACAATATAGGATTTTGCTAAAAAGTGGAAAATTACAGGACAATTAGATAATATCAGTCTGCTCTCCTCCCCCTTCTGGATTATGGAGATGTCGCATTTCTCGACCTCACAGAGGAGTTATCCACCAAAGTTGAGCGTCTCCAAAATGTTTGCATTCGGTATATCCATGGCCTCAGAAAATTTGACCACATCACGGAGTACAGAGAGAAGCTTCACTGGCTGTCGACCCGGGAGAAAAGAGACATGCGAGTTCTCTGTATGCTTTTCAAGATCCTGGATGGCGTCGCTCCCAATTATCTTACCGGCAGATTTACTGCACTATCGGCTCATGAACGCCCTCTGAGATCAAAAAACAACCTGCTACTCTCTATCCCTAGTCACAGCAGTGACTTCTTCTAATTCTCTTTCACCGTGCATGGAGCCCGTCTTTGGAATGCTTTGCCGAAAAATGTGAGAAACGCGCCAAGCATAACAACTTTTAAAAACAGACTCAGAGAGCATTTGAAATCCTCCAGATAAATTCCCTTTCCCCTCCCATTCCCCTCCTTTTAAAACTTTAGCGTCCTTATAGGTGTTAGATTATTTTGATGTGGCAAATCTGTGCCCACAAAGAGTAAAGTATATACTTCTTTCTATCCTCTTTATATCCTCTATTTTATTTGTCATACTCTTTATATAGGTTAAGTTATGTAGTCTACTCGCAAATAATGTTCTTACAATAGTATAGGTTAGCTCTAAAATATTGCCTGCAGGCAATAAGCTCGCCTTTTCTTAAGAATAAAGAGTTTTATTATTATTATTATTATTATAATACAGGGTTTTTCAACGAGAACTTTGTTTTTTCATTGCAGGGGCAACACCAACAACATGACAGTTTTGACATTTAGTTTTTTGACATATCAGTAGTAGATACTTTGGCAATTGTTACAATGAATTCAATTTCGCTCGAAAACCGCATAAAAAATAAAAATCCACTATGAAAATGGTGGATCTGTAAAGTTACTGAGATCGCTATTAAGAATTTGGTCGCTAAATTTGAGTCGACAGGCTCGGTACATAATGTGCCAACACCAATGCGTGTTCGATCAAGCGAAAGTATCGAGCGGGTCGTTCAAGCGAAAACGTCGCCACAGTGTTATTATTATTATTATTATTATTTATTCTGGACAGGCAGCTTTGCTGATACGTCCAGATCAGATCTTGTAAAGCTAAACAATATTAACAATATAATATAAACAATATTAACAAGTTTTTAGGTACAAATCGAGTCTGTTTTTAAATTGATTTACAGAGATTGCACTAATCACTTCAACTGGTAGTTTATTCCACATGTCCACCACTCTATTTGGCAAAACGTTCTTAAGAGGATTAGATTTAAAGTTTGTACGATTGAGTTTTTTGTTGTGACCTCGAAGATTTGTGTTGACGTTGAATTTGTAAATATTCTTCAGTGGAGGTACATCGTAATAATGTGTTAGAATTTTATATGTCTCAATCAGTGTTGCCAAGTGTTGGTCTTGACTAGTCGCCGATTTCAGCAGAAAAGATAGCCTAAAGTAGCCGTTTTGAAAAAAAAAAATTTTTTGCTAATAAAAAGGATTGCAGGCCATAGCTATAATAGAAGAATTGAAATCATTCTAGGCCGTTACAGATATTTTTAAAAAATGATCGAGATTAGTAGGTACATAAAAAAAACAAACATTGGATAAAACAAGATTGTATGATAAAATAGAACAAAATTACCTAGATACTACTAAGATTACCATTTTTTATAAAGCTACTATATTTATGAACACGATACCATGAACCATACATAAATGTACAATGTACTATTACCATTTACCTATAATAATTACATTATTGGAAAAAAAAACTAATTTTCATAACTAGGTACTTTAAACTTTTACACAGAAAGTTTGCAAAAATCAATTACATGCTTACAAAAAACAATTACGTAATATTAAACTAAGCCATACCAAGTTAAGGTTAACAAGGGGAAAAAACATTACAAGTTACCCATTAATAAACAATTTCGGCACCATTAATAAACAAAATCGTTGTCGCCGTACAAATTGAAATCGAAAAACTGGTGTAGCCTAAATCGGCGACAGGCGATTTTTGGTATATTTTGGTCGCCGGTGACCCATTGGAGGTAGCCTAAATGGCGACATATCGCCTAAGTTGGCAACACTGGTCTCAATCAGGTCCCCTCTTTGTCTTCTTTGTTTGAGTGTAGTAATTCCAAGTAATTTCAAGCGATCTTCATAATTCCTATTCTTCAGGCCCACTGGCATTTTGGTTGCCCTTCGCTGTACCTTTTCCAGGATATCTACATCTTTGCAAAAGTAAGGGTTCCAGATCTGATAGCCATACTCAAGAATAGGTCTCACATATGCCTTGTAGATCTTGATAAAAACCTCTATTGATAGATGTTGGAAAGCCTTCCTTATTAGATAGAGAATAGAGTTGGCTCTTTCAGCAATTGCAATTACGTGTTTCTCCCATTTGAGATCATCAGTAATTGTTATTCCAAGATCTTTTTGTTGCTTGACTGCTTCTAGTTGGGCGTTTGCCAGAAAATATTGTTTGTTGGGGTTGCTTTTCCCGATATGAAGCACTACACATTTCTCAACGTTTAAGGTAAGCAACCAATCTTCCATCCATGCTTTGATCTTGTCAAGATCTTGCTGAAGCTGTCCACTGCATAGAATAGGATTGGCGAAGAATTTTGTGTCATCGGAAAAGTAGCTGCTCTGCGATGTGATTGAGTGTTGAAGAAGATCCGAATTTGTCGTTCTCTACAATCGGGGTATCCAAAACGACCACATGCCGAATTTCGCATAAGTATTTGACTTTGAAGCCTTACAAGGTGCAACTGGTGCAACAATTTAAACCTACCGAATATTCACATCGCCGTGTATTCGCTCAATTCGTTCTAAAACAACCCGTTGGTTTTTCTGCTTTTTTTTTTTCAAACGAAGCCCATTTTTATTTGTCGGGATATGACAACAAGCAAAATTGCCGCATTTGGGCTTCTGAAAATCCAAGAGAGATTGTTGAGAAGCCGTAGAAAGGTGTATAGTGCGCTATGCGATTGGGACGTTTGTTTTTGAAGATGCGGCTGGAAATGCGGTTACAGTCAATGGATTACGCTATCGAGAGATGTTACTAACTCAATTTTGGCCTATTATTGATGATATGGAATCACTGACATATGGTTTCAATAGGACGGTGCCACAAGTCACACAGCCAACGAAACAATGAATTTATTGCAAACCAAATTTCCCGATCGCTTAATTTCACAAAATTCAGCTGTTAAGTGGTCAGCCCGATCATGTGATTTAACACCGCTGGATTATTTTTTGTGGGGTTATGTTAAAGACAGTCTATACGGACCCAATCGAATCGAATCCTGGCCTACCAGCATTCGATTCGATTGGGTCTTAAAAACCTTTAACCCTTGGAGTAAATGGGTATTTTCATGGATGCATCTGTCTCTTTTGCAGGATTTTCGGCGACATCGACCTTAAAGTACTATAACTACGAAACTACTACACCAATCATAAAAAGAACAACTGCACAATGATTGCATTGAAATTTCGAATATAGAATATTGAAATATCATTTTGTAAAACAATTAGATAATTATGAATTAATATGAGAACGTCAAAGAAGTGAAAAAAACGCGGAACCAGATCTGGTCGTATCATACTCAACGGATAATTGTTTCAGAACCGGATTTGGTCGTATCATACTCAAGGGGTTAAACACAAAATCCTGGCCTATCAGCATCTATTGTTTTGAGAATAATATGAGGTTTTTTAATTGTTTCAGGCACCAATGGGATCGCACGCAATGGCCAATTCTCAAGTAACTATTTTTCTTGTTGACGATGATTAATGAGCCGCTACTGAGGGGAAAATTGGACATGACAGATTTCTAATTCTTATGTTTTTGTATAATTATAGATAAATCAATATGGTGTGATGATGGGTCAGCCAAATCCCAACCAGAAGCAGATGCCGGGACCAAACCACTTCCAGAAACCCAATTTCGGACCCATGTCCGGTCCACCCGGGATGAGCCAAACCTTCATCAATAGCAACCACCAGCCCCAGCCCCAGCCGTTCCCTGTAAGTACAATAGCGTTGCTGTGCGTCTGAATTTGCTTCAGTCTTTTTTTTTTATAAATAGTACCGATCAATTCTCGGATCAAAGTCTCGGATGCACAGCCCTCTGTCCAGATGTAACTCTTTGCTCCCAATGTCGGAAGATGCTAATTTGAACTTGAAGATGCAACTTAACAGCCTCTCTCTGGACGAGCTTCCGGTATCAATGATTACATTTTGTGGTCGTTATTAGAAGAAAATCTAAGGATTACAACGAACGACATTGCTGAAATATTGCATATTGACAATTCGACTGCTTTTCGCCATTTAAAAAGCTTTTTTTATTTGTTGAGTGGAGCTTTTCTAAGGTCTTTATGAGCCTTGTAACACAGTGTGACCATTGCTGATCTATTGTGTTCGTGTTGCTGATCTATTGTGTTAAGAACCGCAGCAGGCTTTTGGCGCCAGATTGTTTTACCTCCTCAGGTTGGAGGTAATGACCACCCAAGTGGGTGTATCTTTTACGCATCAGCGGGCCACACTCGCACATGAGGTGCAGGGGACTTTCCTCTGCCCCTTGGCAGAACTTGCACATTTTTGTGTCTCTGAGCTTGAGGTTGAACATGTGTTTGTTCAGGCCACAGCGCCCCGTGAGCGCCCTCACCAGTATGCGTAGATTGTTCCTATTTAGCGATAAGGCCTCACGGGCCGTCTTACGGTCGTAAGCCTTAATTAGCGCTTTGGAATGATTCAACCCTGGCGTGTCGTTCCAGTGGTTGACGGATTGTTCTAAACATATTTGTTCTAATTACAGATGCAAATGGCCCCCCCGCAGATTGCGATGCAACCGTTTGCGCATCCCAAACAGCTGGCGGCCAACCAGAACCACTCGAAGGAAGCGTCCAAGCAGCAAATGACCAATCAGAACGCGTCCTTCGCCTCTGTGAAAAATCCCCAGCAGAATCCCTCGTCGGCCAGCATGGTCCAGCACATACAGAACACCCACCCTATGCTGCATCCTTTTCCCACTCTGCTGGCTAGCAGTTACCACAATGCCAATCACCATCCGCTCATCAACAGAGGAGGCGGCTTCTTTAACGGGCAACCCATCAACAACCACCTCATATACCCGCAGAACAATCTCAGGTAAGTTACTCAGTTATTTTTGTGGAGTGCAACAGCTTAACAGGCTAGTGTGATAAGAGGATAAAAAAGTCGTCTTCGTAACCCAAGACTCCCGGAAAGTAGCCAAGGACTGATTTCATCTGAATATTACTTTCATAAATAAAATCGATGAGCGCCCTATCGTCCAGCGGATGAAACCACTTGGGTTCCATTACACAACCGTCTCGGTCGGCGCCGCTCATTTCTCGGCTAGCCTCGGGCGGCTCGGCGGTAATATTTGATTAAAATGTATGGTGGAATTTTAATTCGAGGTCCATGACCATATCGCTCACCTAAAACGGGACTGACGCAACTCAGAAAACGTGAATTTTGGGAAATCGCAAAAAACTAAATAGCAAGTGAACTTTTTCCTATCTAAAACTGAGATTTCGTAAGATGTATGGCAGCTAGATCAAAAGTATTAAGGTTATTGTATAGAGTCGTTAACTGGCTTGAATCAATATAAATATGATATTAAAATCCAGCATTTAATTTTATATTATATGTTGAAGGGAGAAAATTGGCTTGCGTGTCTCTAAAGACTTAATTTATTAGCATTTTTAGTGACAGTTTTAGGATTGTGTCTGTCAAGAAATCAGTTTCCTGTAGAAAAAACACACTAACTCGTATTATGGCAGCCCAGAAATAAATATATAGAAACAATTGAGACACGATAGGCTTTATTACCTTATAGAATCAAATTTTTGAAAACAATTCTAGTCAAATTTTTTTAAAAATGTATGAAGACCCGTAAAATCTCTGTAAATTATATGAAATGTTCTAAATATTTGAAATTTATGCAATATTTTACTATTTTAATTTGATTAAAAACGCAATTAAGTATTATTTAGAATATTTTTATTTCAAAATCATTAACAGTAATTAGGCATAGGCTAAGGAAAATTTAAAAAAGTAATATTTACAATAATTATAACTTTAGGAATATTTATTTATTTATTTATTTATTTATTTAAGAATTAATTACTATGAAACATTGATTAGCTTATAAAAATAACAGGAACCGAATGGCAAAACCTTAACCTTTTGCTTATTTGTTTCTGTCACCCAACTGGGACTAGCCCGTTCTAGGGTGGACAGGAAGATGTTATAACATTAATGAGCATGTAACTTATCTCATACCTCTTTAACCCCTCACGTTGCGAGGTAAAAACTCACCGCGCGCAAAAACATCACTTTTGCGCGCGACATATTCGCGCGAAAATCGACGCGAGTCAACGGCCTTGAGAAAAACGATCATAACTTATAAACCACTAAACGGATTTAAAAAAGATAAAGAGAAAAATGATCGCATTGAAATTTGACATATAAAACATTATAACCTTATCTCGTAAAACAATTAAGATAATAATGAATAAATATTATAAAATTGGCAAACTGAAAAAACTCGCCTATAAAATCATTTCGATTTTTTTGTCACAAAATACGTAAAATATGCAAAAATTGTAAATACAGTTATGTTCTTTATTAAATGCTTTACCAAAACGATATTTTTTTTTTACTTATTTGGATACAAAAATATTTATTTATTCAGCCAAGAAAAATTTTATGTATTCTTGTAAAAAAAATTTTTTTTAATTTTTAATTTGTGACTACTTATGGTATTTTTTTATATGAAATTCTTTCAAAATAACTTTATTACTACATCACACTTCTTAGAAATCACACCAGAACTTTGAGCTTTGTCTGATATTATAGAAAAATCTAAAGTTTTGAGAGTTTCCGCGTCCGAACTTAATAATAAACTTTGAAAGGTCATAATATAAAATTCGTTAGATTTTTTCAATTATATTGTCTTATCATAGACTTATTATATGTCTAATAACTAATTACTATACTCCAAAGAGTCACATTTCATCGAAAAACTATGGAAAATCGCACTTTATTCTCTCATAGTAATTATCAAAACAAGTTTCTTTGCGCGATTCATTTTACAAAACAAGATATAATTTTCAAACACGCCTAATTATGTGATAACTTAGGATTTAAATGAAACAATACTTATTTTGTTAGTAAATTAAAGCGACATTACGTCATATTTCGCAATATATCGGGATATTTCAAACACATTACAAAATAATAACAACCATTTTTTCGCGAGCCGTTTGTTGTCGCGAAGTGTTTTCTTTAAAAATTCGTGAAAAACAGCAAATGGAGTATATCAAATGATTAATACTTATTCCGAAACTACTTAAAATGCATATTACTCACTGTTCTCCAGTAAATAACACTCAAAAACTGCACACACACACTTTTTATCACAAATTCCGCGGAGCCGTTCGCGGCCGTGCGAAAGCCGACGGGAGACTAGGCGTTTGACGTTTATGCTAACTTTTTAATCGCCGTTCGATTTATTGGCCGGTGGCCGCCGGATTAAAGATTATTTCGCCATGTCGTTCAGCCGTCAGAAAGCATAACGTACGACGTTTCGAATCGTAAATTGCATTTTTCGCAGCGGCGAGCGCGATATCCCGTATGGGATGTTTCGGATTTGAGGCGGCCGCCATACATATCCCGAAAGGGATGTTAAGTGCCTAGCGGGTTAATTTCTAACAAAAGACAATTTTTTTTAGGTTTTGTCATTTCATATGATAATTGAACACATAAATATAATTTTGGTAATGTTAACAGTAAAAGTGCCTAGATACTACATTCGTTATAAAGAAAAAAATACCTAGAAAAAGTTAGATCATTACAAATTGCTGAAGAAGTCGCGATAGAAACTCAGAATCACGCCCTTATTCAAAAGTTCTATGATGATATTCTTCTTGTTTATCGATAGAGGTTGTTTTTGATCATACGCCAGAGTAGGTTTGATCCCTTGCAGACCTTAACTGTTGCATAATCTTCTTGATCAAAACTCTCTTTTTACAAAAAAGTTGTGGGATCTTTCTTCTCTACTTAGATCATTCTAATATTAGCCCATTTGATTGATACACCTGACACATCCTTGTTGAAGTTTAAACCCCATGATTCCTGAAGATACTTCAGGTTTTTGAAAGTGTCATGTGTCAATTCGTGTACACTGAATTTTGTACCCGTTTTCTTCGCATTTTTAATTATGCTTACGTACTGAGCTGGTATATATATGCCAATTTAGTCAACTCTGTCATTGTAAAGTTATAGGAATTAAGTTTGGACTTGTAATAGAACGCAGAAGTTTCTCCTTTAGGACTCTGAAGCACTGCTTGCAGGTCATAGATCACCACTCTGTTACTCTCCATGGAAATATTTTCACTATCAGTCTGTTTTTCCAGTCGGCATAAATCCTTTTCTTTTATATGCGCATCGTATCGTTCTTTTAAACCTTCTTTGTCGTCAACGGCATTTTTATATGCGACGCATAGATCACATTGATCTTTTTTTGGAGAATAAAACCCAATGTTAAATTGAGTGTTGAAGATTTTAAGAAACCCTAAAAAGCATTTCAACACCTAAAAAAATTAAATGTAATTAAATAATTGATAATTTGTTTAAAGAATGACATACACTTTTGCATGTACAAGAGAAATATTGTTATTATTTCAAATCAAAACAAACACTTTCTTAAATGTAACAAAAAATGGGAATAAAATTGAATTCTATATGATTAGGAAACCAAAAGTGTCTAAATTCTAGTGCAAGCAATGGGTCAATGTGAGGGCGAGACAGCCAGTTTGCTAAATGTTTCACATAACACATTAAAAATTTAAAACGAAACTGTTTCTTTTTAAATTATAACACTTTTTTTACCTAATTTAAAGTCTATACAGTTGTATTTAGAATTGCGTCCCTCACGACTTCAAAATAATTGCATTTATTTACCTGCTCTTCTAGATCGAGATGGCCACTTTGCTTTTTATGACGAAAAACACGTGCTCGGTCGAAGACAGCTGACGCAACACTGAAACAAGGCTGTCTCGCTTTCGTTCAGTCGCTCATTTCGCTTTCGTTCAGTCGCGCATATTCATATTATTGCCTACGAGTGAGATAGGAACAAGTTTGATGTTATAACCGTCAAGTTATAATCTACCGTGTTTTGAAGAAAAACGGCAGAATCACCCAAAACAAAAAAAAATATTTTCTATATAGGTGCCACCTGTCTCTTATAGGGAGAGACGGAAACTATTTAAAAAAAATATATCTACCAAAAAGAACTTTTGAAAATGAAAAAAAAAAAGAAGTTAACCTCAAAAAAAAAACTATCTCAGAGAGTGGGCTAAATATTAACCCGACAAATGACAGGCGTCCTTTTGGGGATGCAAGTTTTAATACACTGGAATGACAGGCGTCCACTTGGTCCAGTGATGACGACACGATGGAGGCCGTTTGCGTTTTGTAATTTGTCGCCATTATTATCTTAATTGATTTACGAGATAAGGTTATAATGTTTTATATGTCAAATTTCAATGCGATCATTTTACAGTTCTTCTTTTTATGATCCGTATAGTGGTTTACAAGTTATGGTCGTTTTTATCAAGGTCGTCGATTTTGCGCGCGAAAAGGTCGCGCGCGAATGGGACAGCTGAATTTTTACTCCGCGAGGAGAGGAGTTAATGGGCATTGGATTTGGCCCCCAGAAAATCCTTTTTCCTCAGCACGCACTAAAGACTAAATAAAATGACACAAGGTTATGTGAAATCTTCGTGTAATCTCCGTGAAATCTCGCCACAGCGGCTACCCCTTTTTCGCTCTCGCCTTATCGGCGTGTCAAATGCGTGATTCCGATTACAAAGTCTCCAGCCAAAATATGTTGCAGTAATTTCCGGATATGAAGGCAAATTTCGTCACATTGACGTGACGATCTCGTCACTTAAGCAGCAGTTATAAAACTGCATTAAAACAGCTCTACGGCGGCTCCCATTCCTCGCGACCAACTTTCCACAACCGTCCTGCCGCCATGTTCAGGCGTAAAAGGAGGAATTTACACGCTAACCGCCGATAATTGCGTTCTGACAGGCATTGACGCCGTTAAAGTAAGAAGAAGAAAAAAAAGCCAGAACAGCGGCCTCGACCAATCACGTGAGAGTTAGGCGCGTCATTGGCTGTCAGAATAAAACATACCGAATTTCGCGAATTTAGGTTATAGCTGTCAAAGTATGGAAAGAATGCACGCAAAATCGCAAAAAAAACACCAGGAAACATAAAAAACAATAGGAAACCATGAAAAACAGTTGCAGCGAACATAATCTGCACAAAGGCGCGAAAACAAAACAACATAATATGCGGTTTTTGTTACAATGTGTCTACTGATAGAGCGCGTTACCAGTATAAAAACTGCATAACTAGTTAAAAAATTGAAAATGTTGAGTTAAGTCAGTCTCGTTTTAGGTGAGCGATATATTATACAGTAGCAAGCACAGTAATCTTTCCAGACTGAAAATATCAGTTTTTTAAAGTAATATTTTTTTTATTGTGATTTCTTTATAGCTTTTCAGCACAAATTATGAAGCAACACTGTTGCTGGTGAAGCAAAGGTGATATACAAAAAAAAAAAGTGCCTATTTAGTGAGCAAAATTTTTTTTTCATAATTTTATAGTAAATTTTTAGATTTTAGATTTTAGATTTTTTTACACAAAATTGTAAAATCTCATATTTACATTAAAAACCATATATTTATTTAAAATAAAATTACATAGATTAATAACTTTAACAATTATCAAAATCCAAAGAAATAAGTACTTTGTTCCTCCTTTTTTTTATTACTGCTTCAATACGTTTTGGCATGGATTTCACCAAATTTTGTATGTAGCCCTAGAAAAAAAATCAAACCACACTTTTTCAATATATTTTTTAAGGTTTTCCTTTGACGAAGGCTTCAGTTTATTTATTTTGATTGCCGTTTTATGCCACAAGTTCTCGATAGGGTTCAGGTCAGGATTATTTCCGGGCCGATCCAGTGTCGGAATTCCATTCCATGAATTTTCATATATTCTTTGACCTAAAAATTATTTTAATAGGGTTATATTTTTTTGGGAACATCACAGTATCAGAAAAAAATACTCATAGTGTTTGCTCGGTGACACGGTGCAGAGTCATCTTGGAAAATGACATTTCAATTGATGGGAATAAATACTCTTCCAAATTTTTTTTGTAAACTTCTGCATTCACAGTTCCTTTTATGAATGCCAATTACCCCACTCCATAAATGGAGAAACATCCCCAGACCGATTTGTCCAGCAGGATGCTTCACTGTTAGTCTAAGACACTAATCGCCTAAACGTTCTCCAGATCTTCGTCTCACGTACTGAATTCCATCCGAACCAAATAAATTAAATTTACTCTCATCGAAGAAAATAACTCGTCGCTAATCGATTTCAGTCCAATTTTATAATCTAACACTGCAGTATGACTGCATCCAATCTGAACTGCTATAGCTCTGGAACTCACTTTTTGCATTGCCAAAGTTAAAATTGTATTTTTTTGTAAAACGCCTAATTGCTTAAATTTTGCCTTAATTCACAAAAATATTAATACTTGATGTCAACACTTTGAAAGTCACAATAAAACTGGTCTCATTATTTGAGTAAGGGTGAGGGTAATTAGTTCTTAAAACTAATTTATACCTGGACCAGCCCTTTCTAATAGGTGGAAAGATTTCAGTGCTCGCTACTGTAAGTGTATTTCCTTCCAAAGGATTTCCTCATTTGGCTTTCCTTGTCCCTACTTAGGTACCAGATCCCAGAGTGTTGCCTTTTGAGGCGTCTGATTTCTATTGGCCATTGCTAACGAATTCATATGTACGTTCAGCCTTTTCTTGTAGGATTTTGATAAGCGTTGAACTTCTTGTTTGACCAGCTATTTCCACACTGTGCCCCTTTCATCTTCAACTTTCCCTTCATCATTCTATTCAACTTTCCTTTAGGGCAAGCAACTGTTGAATGCATCATGTCCGTGCGTCATCCGACCGGAGTCGTTATTATCGTTTAGTATAACAACATGTGCGACGAGATGATTCTACTTGATGATTTCGTAGCCAAAACTTGCAGACCATCATTTCTTTTTATTTTATTTATATAAAGTTTGTTATTTTGGTCCCAAAGTTGTGGAAAATTTCTGTAGTCTTCAATAAACTGTAAAGTAATATCGTCCGCCATCTTGATGTTGAACGGTATGTTGCAAGGAAATCCACGGACTGCGGGAACGCGTGCGTCGCAGTGCGCGCTATGCTTTCAACTGATTTAAGGCATGCGCCAAGGGCATGCCTCACGTGCGCTGTTGACTGCGCTATGATGCATTCTCTTGTTGAACGAAAAAAGGCATAGTGTGGACATAGCTAAAGGTATCTCCACATATTAGAATCTTAATATAGTTTTGATTAAATGTTATTGATTATTATTGACTGGTTAATGTAAGTAAATCTCAACGATATCAGTTCAAATTATTATACCATAAATAAAAATAATAATTGTTGTGTGATTACTCTACTACATAATCTATATGTCTTGCTGACATACAGCAAGGAAAATAAATATAATAAGTAATAGGCACAAAGAGTGTTCATAAGTAATAAATAGTAAGCCCTGTGGACAAACTGTATTGAACTATTTTGTATCAAAACATCTGTACTTCTAACATAGCTATAAATAACATGTGTAAATAGTCTGTTATCTTGTGGAGCATCACAGATCAGTAGACCAAGTGCGATAAGAGGATAAAAATGTAAATACAAACTTGTTTATTTGAAAAGCTTTATTCCACACACGAAAGAGTACAATGTGGTGGGCCTCCCGGCCATACCGCCAGGGTTATTGTAACTAAAGGTTTATGTGGCCAAATTGATTTCAAAATGTAGCGGAACTCAAGCGGTTGTGAACGGTTTCGTGCAGCTTGGGCCACAAGATCCACTTTGTTTTCGGATCGCCTCAACTCACGATTCAGCTTCTATTCAGAAGCCTCCTCGAGTGGAAGGCTACCCCGGGTAAGACTTTGTGTCTCAGGCCTCAAAGCTGGTGGACCGGTTTCTCCCGGCGGGATTGCATCCCGGCGCCACTTGACGGTTTGCGCACCGGTTGGTGAAGCCAATCGGTTGTGCATTCTGACTAATTGCTGAAGGGGTCTGAAGACTATGGAAATACACCGTTTCCTAAGCAGCGGGGGTGGATGTTGACTTGTTGTCATGCCACTTTTGAAATGACCTTGGGCCACTCGATCCCGTGTGGCACTACGGGCAAAGAACGCCCAGGTCCGCGATAAATTCTAACTGAATTACCACTGTAATACAACAGGTAGAGGTCGCGTAAGCGACTTCGGACTCGTAACCAGTCGGGAGGACCGAGGTATCCTGAAGGTTAATTCCAGATGGTGATATCCTGCCAAAACTGGTAGTCAGGAGGCGAGGCTGCCCGCTGGGTACCTTTCCCGGTGCCTCGCCGTAAGGCGTTGGCCTCTGACGGGCAGGTGGCGGAGCTTGACGGTGGATTGTTTTGTCCTAAGTCTTCTGCGCTCACCCCACGGGAGACAGAACGTTACATTTTGTTAAAACTTCCTGAGGTGACGGGTTCCCCGTTGTAGTTGACAACTCTAGTTGTGGCGAGAAGATATGGCATAGTTTCCCGAACGCTGCCCATCTGAGTTGGATTCGTCGACAGACATCCTTTCTAAAGCCATTTTGCCTAGTTGGATCGTGTGACCCAAATCAACTCGCCCAAACTGGTCGATAGCTTCGAAACGACTCGCTCGCGACGAAACGCTTTATTGTTTTTGTTCAGGTTCAATGGTGTTCCGAATCGGAATGGCCATATCGATGGATCAGGTCGCGATCGGAGAGACAGTGGCGAGGGTCTAGATGAGCAGGGCGGTTGGAAGGACCGTGACGAGTATGCCGGCATGATGACAAGCAGAGAAAAGCAGTGGCTCATCAACATACAGTTAATACAGCTAAACACAGGCACCCCGTACATGGATGACTACTATTATACTGTAAGTATGTTGTGTTGTTTGTCGATTTACTGATATTTTTACATTTACATTTTCATCGTGTCCAATTGACGGCTAAAGACCGCTCTTGGACGTGTCAAAATAATTGTGTTAGGTAGTAAGTCTCGTTACTACTTTTTACTGAACATACATAGGTAGTCAAGAATTAACTACTAGATTGTCAAACTATAAATAATAATAATCAAAATAGAAGTCTAATATTTGAAGTAGTTAGTAATTCGAAAAGATACGTAGTAAAATTATTCATCTTAATATTCAAATTGTCAGTAAAATTTTAAATAATCAAATTAAATCTATGTTACGCATTTTAAACTAAAAGTACAGATATAAGACCATATAAAATAATCAGACAATAAGGCTCTACTTTTTAAGTAATTTAAATGGGCACAATATTTGAAAAATCATGGCCCTCAAATTCGGCGAGATTATAGAAAGGGTGGCCTATCAGCATCTATCTCCTTGATGTTTTTTTTTAAATTGTATGTCCTCCAGTTGTTTAAATTTTATAGGGAGTAGATTATATAATTTAATGCTAAGGTACAAGTAACTTTTCTGTACTTTTGCCAGTCGTATTCGGGTATGCATAAAAGGGAGCTACCGCGGGTATGATGCAAGTGAATGTCTGCATTAATTGCAGTTTCTACGAGGTGCTGTCTTGCATACATTAAACATTACATTATTTTATGAAACGTTGCTATTTCAGTCTTTATATGACCTACATCGTCATGGAGCGTGTTTAGTTCTTTCGTCGAGGATTTGTTGTGTGCTGCGTCCCGTCGAAATGAAATACCTCGTATTATTTTGGACGAAAATTGCGTCCTTTATTTGTTATTAATTATTACACTTTCGTTATAACGTGTGTGCGTGACGTGGTAAATCGTATAAAGAATGAGATTGAATCTACATACAGTCCGGTAGTTATACCTATATCGTTTGTAGGCGGCGCGCGGCCGCCAGCTGCTTCTCCCTCTCCGCTTTACGTTGTCTCTCTTTCGCGCGCCTCGCGGTTTGACATAAAAGTGTCCGTTTCGAGGCGCGTGGCTCAGTGCTATTCGAGTCTTTGTTCCGACTGCACGCCCGTTTCGTCCGTACCTCACGTTGCGTATTTACGACAATACAAATGTTCCCGGGCCAGATAACGCATTTAAGTTTCATCCTCTGGTCTCCATTTTTCCGTCGCTCCAGAATATTATGATCCAGCATAGAAATCAGCGCATTACAGCTAGTCGCTTTATTTCAAATGTAATCCTCTCCCTCAGTTGGCATATGTTTGTCCCACTCGCTCCGCCGCAAGGCCTATTGCGACTCTGTACTTTTTGTCGATCTGCGGGCATACATACATACTATTACCATTATTATGCTTTTCGAATGTTCGCAACAGGATGAACAACCAAGCTTCTCGTCTAAGATCTTAGTTTTTTCACAAAGAATTGGCCCAAAATTGGGTTTCCCATAGAACGCTGCTGCAAAAACCACTTAAAAAAAGCGGCATCTTCTAAATCTCTTGCTGCTTTCATTGATTTTCTTGAAGAACCGTCTTCGAACCATCTATCTTCGTTTTCACGCACTGAAACATAGTTTAAAAGTGTAGATTTGCTCGTTTCGTTTCGAAGTCATCGAAGTCTAATGTAAAACTAACCATCATTGTTTTTTTTTACATTGCAGGTATTTTCAGATCGTAAAGCAAAGCAGGAGATGAGAGAATCAAGCGAGGCGCACAAAGCTAACCAACAAAATCATCCCTTCTATTCTGGAGGTACATTCTTATTTAGATTAATAGTCTTTTCTCATTTATTGTTTTTTTTACCACATGGCCCGGTGGCATAGTGGTTAAGTGGCCTGATCTTACTTTGCAAGGTCCCTGGTTCGATTGCCGGCTGGGTCACCATTTTCCATTGGGATAAAATTAACAGATTTGCATTTAATTTCTGTCGATCAAATGCAATAACAATACACATACATACTTGTAACACGCACACATATAATAGACAGTCAAATGAAAAGGAGACAGACGATATAACGAGCACGGCGCGGAGGTTGGTAACGCAGATAGGTGTGCATACCTATCTGGATCTTGGAAACCTGCAAATTTGTAAGGAACCACGATCAGTATTTCAAAATAATCAATGTTGAACACCGCTATAATACGAGAAATAAACATGAGCTACAATTTGAGCTAAACATGAGCTACCCAATCCAAATTTAACTCTATTTAACCCTTCAGGCCCCGGCCCCTCAGCCGATTAACAAGTTGATGTCCCAAAAAATTTTAGTAAAAATTAGTAAAAAAAATAAATTACGACACGTCTTACCAAAACATTAATTACTGCCAAACCACTGTACCCATAATTAAAATAAAACATATTAACTTAATAAAACATAAGAAAATAAAACAAATTAAATTAAAATAGAATTAAAACAGGGCCGTCACGCTAAATCGTGTTGTGGCCGATATCGGCCAATTGGGGCTCTAGGGGTTAAGAAAGGAATGTTATACAATTCAATAAAATCTATTACCACCTACCTGCAAATATCAAAGAATTAAAACGAAAAGGGTTTTACCGCAGCGTTGAAAAAATGGCTTATCGAAAAAAGCTTTTACACGTTAAACGAATATTTCTCATAATATTATATTGTGGGCATGCATTTTTTTTTGCAATAATACGATTAGGAAGATTACACATTATAAATTATATACATTTCGTATTTATAGGCGGATTTCGATTTTTTATTATTCCTTAATTTTTGATTTCTTTTCTTTATTTTTTATATTATTGGTGAATTATTTTTGTTAATTGTCTTCTACTGTTAGTGCTACTTATCCGGGCTGTTTAGATTTTTTCATGTTATAATTTTTATTTATATGTTATTTCAGGCCATTCAATGAACATTACGAATTATTATTGCTTTGATTTAGACCAGTGAAATAATGTCATTTTTTAATAAGAAATTACAAAATTAGCTGATAAGTAAATTTGACAATCTGTTATAATAACAGGTAATTGTGAGAGACATAATTTTACGCATTATCACCATAAATGTACCACCACAATTTCTATTTCTTTAGTAGTGCCCTCTATTGGGAATCAGGAAGGGATAGCGCAAACGTTCACCACTGTGCCATTTGTTTGTTAGACGCGTTCAAAGTGAGGTCAGCGCCAGAGCCAACAATGGACGATGGAATGAAAACAATATTCTTCAACTTGATACCGTTCCCGCCTCCTAGTGATATCAGACGGACACGCGACTCTGACCTCCTTTTGAACGCGTCTGACAAGCAAATGGCACAGCGGTGAACGTTCGCGCTATTCCTTTCTGATTTCCAATAGAGGGCACTATTATATACATACCTATAAAAATTGTGGTCCCAAAATATATGGTGGGAAAGTCTGTCCAAAATCGGGAACCATTTTGTAGTTTTTAAGATTTCTCTGATTATTTTATTTTGTTTAAGGTAACATTTGTTTGTATGACAGGCAAGCAAGAGAAAGACAAAGACAAGAACATGGGCACGAGGGAGAGGCATAATTCCAATCGTGGTGCAGGAGAAGATGGAGCTCCTCGCACCTATGTACCCTTGCAGTTTGAAAACTCCCTTGGAAAACTGCAGGTAGGTTTAAAATTTTTATAATAATTACTAGCTGGCCCGTGCCCACTTCGTTGGGAGGTAAAACTTTTTACTTGTGATGAAATTATGAGTGTGGTTCCGTTAGTACTGAGTACTATGATTTATTTCCTGACTGCCAAAAGAAGGGTTATATTTTTACTGCATATGTATGTATGTATTTATTTGCATGCCAATTTGACTATATTACCGTTATTTGTGAGTGTCTTCTTGTGAGTGTATTGTCTCTTTAACCATTTATGCAGTAAAAGGGAAAGGTCTTTTGTTTTAAACACTTGAGACGATAAATTTACTTATTTTGATATGAATTCATAATTGTTGATAATATGACCAATAAACATGACCTAACGATTTAAATTATTTTTTTAATATAAAATACTACTTTTTGTGATTTAAATACAAAAGTTAGACATATGCTGTTGCTGACTTTTTTGTAGGCATTATCAAGCTCTACAACTTTTCTCTAGAACTTAATCATATATCTCTCATCGTTAAGGCAGCGTTAGTTAAAAGCGTTTTCGTTCGACCGTTTTTTCTCCGACTTACTTTGCAAATCCGACTACCACGAAAAAGTCTTTTCATTTTTAGGATTAATATATAGCCTATGACACTCACAAATAACGTGGCTTTCTATTGGTAAAAGAATTTTCAAAATCGGTTCAGTAGATCCAGAGATTACTTCCTTCAACCTCACAAACTTTACCTCTTTATAATATTAGTATAGATTATTATTTATTCTGGACAGGCAGCTTGCCGATACGTCTAGATCAGTGTTTCTCAATTAGTGGTACGCGTACCCCCAGGGGTACGCAAAGCTACATCAAGGGGTACGCGTGGCAATCTCTTAACTAAAATAATTTAATCCGTCGGCTACGTAACAACCAAATTTGGTTGCACGTCAGAACACCGTTTACTACGTAACGACCAATAGCGTTTACTACGTAATTACTACATAACGACTATTATTTTCTAATTCGAACGCACCCTAAAATCCATACCAAATATCTCATTATTACCATAGGATACATAGACGGCCGCTAGAATAATTTCTCTCTTTCTTTCTGGTAAAATTCCATTGTCAAACATCATCATTTTTGTTTTCCGAGAAATCATAAAAAAAGTGATTAGTTTTAATGAGATTGCAAATAAGCAAGCTCATAAAAACTAATCATTTTTGCAGCAAGAATATTTTTGTGAGCAAATAAGCAAAACAAAATATTACCTTTGATAGAGAATCTAATAAAAATCATGATGGTATTTACAACTTCTAAATAGAGTTCCGTATTTTTCCGTAAGGCAAGTACAAGTTAGAAATGCCGAGTTTTTTTCACTTTTTCGATTTTCTCACATTTATTCATAATTATCTAATTATTTTACAAAATGAGATTTCAATATTCTATATATAAAATTTCAATGCAATCATTGCACAGTTATTCTTTCTATGATTACTATAGTAACTCCATAGTTATAGTACTTTTTGTCGAGCGCGGCAATATTGCAAGAAATTCCAATAAATTTCCGCGGTCTGCCATGAAATTATGCCGCTTCTCCAAGGGTTAATCAGTAAAAAATCATTACGGCCATAAATGATACCTTTACATAGCTGAGAGTTAATCTGAACGCCTTTACATGACTTTTAATCAGCTTAACCTCTAGAGCCCCGATTGGCCGATATCGGCCAAAACACGATTCAGCGTCACGGCCCCGTTTTAATTTTATTTTAATTTAATTTGTTTTATTTTATTATGTTAATGTTTTATTTTAATTATGGGTACAGTGGTTTGGCAATAATTAATGTTTTGATGTGACAGTGTCATAATTCAATTTTTTTACTAATTTTTACAAAAAATTTTTGGAATATCAACTTGTCAATCGGCTGAGGGGCCGAGGCCTGAAGGGTTAAAGCTATATTCGAGACATTTATTATCGTTTTTGTGCTTGTTGGGGAGTGACGTCACTAAAGCCCGAGGCTTGACTTGACTGGTCGGCAACGTTTTCTCACACTGATGTTTTGTTATAGTGTGGCAGCGTTACGGCTCCTCGGAAGATAATAGACGTAGAAGTGGTGGCTGGGGAAGGAGAATCGTCCGGCAGTCAAGCTCCAAAACGACACAAGCAGCTTCTTCTGGACATTGAAGCTCTATACTGCTTACTTCTTCGCCTCGAGGAAATGGGAGAACCGCTAGCTATCGCCAACGCACTAATACTCAAGGTAATAAAATCTATACAATACCGTATAACAATATCAGTTTTCTTCCAGCTAAAAATACTGTTAAACCAATGTGCCAGGGCCATGTCTAAACTATGGTAAAACTCGATGGTTAACAGCTCTGTGGTGTCAACCAAGGATTTGAACTCGCACTGACTGTTTACTCTTTTATGGTCCTACACAAATAGTGGACTTTTTAACATGACTAGACTATGGAATTCCCACTTTAATAAAGACTTAGAGCACCTGGAAGGAGCTCGGAGAAGAATGATGAAGTTTCTGCTATCACTGAGGAGCAATCGTCTAACAATAGATGAGTGTAAGCAGCGAGAAGATCTAATAGAAACGTACAACATGGTTCAGGTTAGTACAGTGTGCTCAACCTCGAGAACATGTATACCTAAAACACCAACAAACACCTGTATGGACATTCCTTGAAATAAAATAAAGCAACTGCGGCATGAAATTCACTGGCACTAGTCTCGAATACTATTAATTCAAAGCTAGTGCAAAACTGCATATCACTACTGAATTCCCTGGGCGAAAAGAACAGGGTAATTCTAAGATAGGTTCTCGACCATGCAGGAATCGAGAGAAATGCTAAGACAAACTTGCTAAGATGGGAGCAAAGGGATCGTTATACGGCCTTGAACCTTCCTGTGGCGTACCAAAAAGCCTTTCAAACCTAATGCTCAAACAAATATGTTTAGAACAATCCGTCAACCACTGGACAGGGTTGAATCATTCCAAAGATCTAATCGAGGCTTACAACCGTAAGCCTGCCCGTGAGAGTAATAGATTTTTGGAATAGCTTGATGGAGAAATAGAAACCAAGCATAATTGGTTTTTTTATTTCTTTTATCATAAGTGGCCAGTTTCAGAAACTTTCAGTATACTAATACTTATAGGTCACTACTACTTATAGGCCATGATGAAAAAAGGTGGTTTTAAAAATAGATGCAAACTTCCAGGTTGTAAAGGATTTTCAGACTGAGTGCATCAAATGCAAGGTTACTTTATGTCACAACAAACATCACAATTGATGTGCTGTATTTCATTTATAAATAATTATGAGTGTGGTTCAGTTAGTACTGAGTGCTATGATTTATTTCTTGACTGCCAAGAGAAGGGTTATATTTTTACTGCATATGCATGTATGTATTTGCATGCCAATTTGACTATAATACCGTTATTTGTGAATGTCTTATTTGTGAGCGTATTATCTCTTTAACTATTTATGCAGTAAAAGGGAAAAGTCTTTTTTTTAAACACTTGAGACGATAAATTTACTTATTTTGATAAGAATTCATAATTGTTGATGATATGACCAAGAAACATGACCTAACAATTTAAATTATTTTTTAATATAAAATACTACTTTTTGTCACTTAAATATAAAAGTTAGACATATGTTGTCGCGGACTTTTTTGTAGGCATTATCAAGCTCTACAACTTTTCTCTAGAACTTAATCATATATCTCTCATCGTTAAGGCAGCGTTAGTTAGAAACGTTTTCGTTCGACTGCTTATTCTTCAACTTACTTTGCAAATCCGATTACCACGAAAAAGTCTTTTCATTTTTCGGATAATTATATAGCCTATGACACTCACAAATAACGTGGCTTTCTATTGGTAAAAGAATTTTCAAAATCGGTCTAGTAGATCCAGAGATTACTTCCTGCAACGTCAAAAACTTTTCCTCTTTATAATATTATAGTATAGATATGGAAATTCCAATACTAATGAATATAAATACAATATGACTATTTGTTTACTTCTACTGTAATTTTAGTAATTAATGCATATTGTTGCCGAAAGTTTACAAGTATATATATATATAACTTACAAGTCTATATACAAGTTTTTTCAAAATAAATGTACTATATTTTTACTTGCTTTTAAATTTATTTTTTTACGTAACCTATGACTTTTTCCCTATAATAAACAATTTTATTCCATTCAAAACAAATAATCATGCATTTAAGGGTTAACATCTGAAAACTGAACTGGCTTGTAGGAAGAACATCACACGTATCACTAAAAAATAAAGCACTCATCTATAAAGCAGTATTAAAACCTGTCTGGACAATCAGACAGAGTCGAGGTCTGGGGCTCTGCGAGGAATTCAAATGTGGAAATTCTCCAGAGATTTCAAAATAAATCTACTCAGAATAATATCAAATGCTCCTCGGTTTATGAAGACCTCAGAAATTACAAGAGCATCTACAAAATCAGATTTGTAAAAGAGGAAATAGAACACAGGGTATAGTCTGACGAATATTGAATAATGTCACATACCAACACCTTAGCCATAGCCCTAAATGAACCAATAACCATGAAAAGGTTCAAACACCACCAAATATGGGACATCACTAAATAAAGAGTAAATAATTTTGAGAGGCAGATTCTCCGCTGGAAGAATGGACCTCAGCACTCAATATCTGCACAAAAAATCTGCTAAAGGTTTATAACCAATTGCAAGACCGACAAAGAAAAAAAAAAGAAATTAGTAATTTACAGACATATAACTAGATTTCTTATGTAGATATGAATATTACAACCTTGCAACGATCATATGTTGCGCAGTTTTATGCATGATAAATAAATTAAAATAGAACTGTGACAATAATCAGATTCGAGATCGGCGATTATTTTTCAAAATAATCTGAATCAGGAACCTAATGGGTAAATGGATAATGGTCGCATCCCTAATTGTTTTGCACTAGCTGTATCGGAAGTTGTTTGATATGCAGGAACGAGAGGAGAAGCAGAAGTTATTGGAGCTGCAGGCGGGCGAGGAGGAGGCGGCTGGGAGCCCCGCCTCGCCCGCGGCCACCGGCGCCGAGGCCGGAGACGCTCTGCTCAGGAACATCGAGAGCGTCCAACAGAGGCAAAAGACTCTCGAACCCACCCACAAAAAACAGGTACTCTTCTTACATACCCACATCTTCTACTCCTTTCAAAATACGAGTAAAGGTACAGTTGAACCTCTCATAACGAGCACCTCTCGTAACGAGTAATTCGCAGTAATTTCTCATAACGAGTATTCGCACCTCTCATAACGAGTATGGGAAAAATTGTTTCGCTCAACGAGTGCTTTGCTTAATGAGTGTTTCGCTTAATGAGTGTTTCGCTTAACGAGTGTTACGCTCAATGAGCGTTTCGCTCAATGAGTGTTTCGCTTAACGAGTAATTCACTTAACGAGTGTTTCGCGTAACGAGTGTTTCACTTAACGAGTGTTTTGCTTAACGAGTGTTTCGCTTAACGAGTATTTGTGTGTTTAACGCTTAATGGGTGTTTCACTTAACGAGGGTTTCACTTAACGGGCGTTTCGCTTAACGAGTGTTTAGCTTAACGAGTGTTTCGCTCGACGAGTGTGAGTCTGGAACGAACTATGCTCGTTATGAGAGGTTCCACTGTATCATTAGGACACTTTGAAAGAGGAGAAAAAGTAGTGAGCATTGTTTATTTTGTTTTGCAGGCTGTGAATGTTCTGCCGGTCGGTGCGCAGTCGTGCAACCTCGTGCAGAAGAATCTCCTGGACGAGAACAAGGATGAACTGATGACGAGGATATTTGCCGGACTTCTCCACGAAGACAAGCTGACTTCCATTCTCGGAGTGCGGAAAGGAAAGGTATTTCATCTTCATCTTTTCAGGTGTCTTCTCTTTGGCCCAACCTTACAGTTTTACAGTATCATTACAGTTTATTTTCTGCAAATTCCCTTTCGATGATTTGGCAAATTACTCGCTTAAAGGGTTAATTAGAAAATTTTGAAAGCATTTCGATGCTGGAAAAACTAACCTCACTTGAAACACTTTCTTAATCTGTTGTCGCCTCACTAACACTGTCAGTGTCTGAAGTGTCACTTTCTGACCCACTAAATACCATATCAAACACTTTATCACTCTCCATAACGAAAAAACAAAGGAAATAACAAGCCAGATTATACTATCTTTACAAAGCGCGAGCAAGTGTCAACTAGAATTTTATCCCACTAACCTTTACTGCAGCTGGCCAATAGAGAGCTTTAAGTAGCTGTGAAACTGACCAAAGTAGAATTCTTGCGCTCTCTTGTGGCCACATTTGTTACTAAATAGACGCAAAGAATTTCCCCGAGGTTTAAATTTATAAACAGAATATTGTCAAGGTAGATGAGTATTCTTGGGCTTTTAAATAAAATAAAATACAAACGGAGACACCATGAAATTCTTCGACCGGAGTCTGTGGTAGGTTTAGGATTTTGTTACATGTGAGCATTTACCTTACCACGCATTCACCCTCCTTCTGGGTGTTGATTATTTTCTTGAATAGACCAAGATCTTTAAAGAGAAACAGAGATTTGGCTGGCAGGCTACGAGTGCCAACTTCTACAGTGAAGCCGTTCCGGGCGACAGCATTTGCAAGATCATGGTATTTATTTAGTTTGGACTAGTAGTCTTTTGCGATATTTAATTCCCATGGAACAGTTAATTCTATGATAAGGGCCATCTTCCGAGATAGAGAGTAAAGAGTTATATCTGGACGCAGGGCTGTGCATCCGAGACTTCATATACACATATGAAGAGTTCGAAAACAAACGGAGCAAAAATGAGACAGCAAATGAGCTACAATTTAAATGCCTATATCTTATCATATGTCCCATCCCTCTCCTTTCCTACTTAGTAATACTTTGATAGTAATTTAATTTAATTCAATGCAATTTTTGATAATTGTGTCATATAAAAACAAAGACGGCAGTCTCCACAACATGTGTAAATTGAACTAATGATGCAAAATTATTTATCTGTAGACCACAAGTTTTACGAATAATGGACCCGACAATAGCGGCCAAATTCAATACTTTTTGCCGTGTTTCCAATAAGGTTCGCATCAAAAGCGGAAATCTCCAATGTTGTTTGTTTCAAACATGGCAACCTCCGAATTAGCCAATCTGAAAAGAGCATTTAGCATGACGGACACACTGAGTCCATAACAAATTCAGCAATGTCCACTATGAGTCACAATAAAAACGGCAATCTCCTCATGTTCCTTTCAAAGGCGGAAATCTCCAATCACTTATTGCTTATAACTATTTATTTACAACCATTTGTTAAACTTTTTGCGTTTTATCATAATTTTAACTTCGGAATGGTATAATTAGGATATCACTTTTATCTGCGTACTGTTTCTGTTAAAATTAAACGTTCTGAAAATAACGGTTTTATGGAGATTGCAGCCTTTGTTTTTAGTTAGTTAGTTTGTCTGAACTTTTTTCTCGCATTTGGCCTCTTGATTGGGCCATTTGTGTTTATGTTACTCCAGCCAACCCAGGCTGTCCCAGAAGGTTAGCAGCCTGTTTGGGTTGCTACAGGCCTCCGGGACAGATGCTGGAGATTGTAGTATTTTTGCCCGTTGCTCTGCCACGCTCCTGCATTCCATGAGCACATGCTGTGGCGTTTCTTCTTCCTCCATGCATCCTCTGCATAGAGGGCTGTCTGTCACACCTATGGTAAACAGGTGTTTGTTTAGGGGACAGTGGCCTCTCATAGTGCCTTTTTTTATATGACACATTTATCGTATGAGAAAATAATGCAAGACACTACTGATAAATTTATTTTAATTAATTATAATTTTAATTAATTTTAATTTTAATTTTAATTATATATATATTTTTTTATTGATATGATTATTAGTGATACTTGTGCACTTGTAAATGAATTGTTAAATTAAATAAATAAATAAATAAATAAATAAAATAAAATACAAATGGACTAGTAGTCTTTTGCGATATTTGATTCCCATGGAACAGTTAAGTCTACAATAAGGGCCATCTTCCAAGATAGACAGTAAAGAGTTATATTCTGACGGAAGACTGAGTATCTGAAACTTTCAGGGAATTTATACTGCTTAGAGACTGAATCGACCTTCAGAATCCAATATGAACCTTTCTCAATTATTGAGAAAGGTTTTGTAGTTGAATGTTTCTTGCCTTTAGAGCCGTCCCATACAAACTGCGATGGGCGTTGGGAGGGTACTGTCAGACTCATGTTGGCAGGAGAGGTTAATTATCTTGCGAATAACAGCAACTCAAGGCCAAGTCGAGCCTTGATCTAAGGCCGCCTTGCAGCCAGCTAGAATATGTCTAGCTGTGCAAGGGGTATTGCTACAAAGAGGACATAAATAAATAAAATAAAATACAAACGGAGCTGCCATGGAATTCACCTACCGAAGTCGGGCCCATCATATAGAGTTATTACACTTCTGGGGGGTGAGCAGTGAATTCCGGACTAACGACCGGCTGTGGTAGGTTTAGGACAGCTGTCTTGCCACATGCGAGCGTACACCTTACCACCCATTCACTCCCCCTTCGAAGCCATAGAATTTGAGATGCGGAAATCGCAGTTTTAGATAATTTTTCTAAGGAGTTGATTATTTTCCTGGAGAGACCAAGATCTTTAAAAAGGTGAAACAGAGATTTAGCTGGCAGGCCACGAGCGCCAACTTCCACCGCGTGAAGGTGAACAGTGAAGCCGTTCCGGGTAACGGCATTTGGAGATCATGGTATTTATTTAATTTGTACTCGTGTTTTTTGGGATATTTCATTCCCATGGAATAGTTAATTCTACGATAAGGGCCATCTTCCTGGCTGTGCATCCAAGACTTTCAGGGAATTATATACTACTTAGAGACCGAATCGACCTCCAGAATCCAATCTGAAGCTTTCTCAATTATTCAGAAAGGTACAAATGAATATGTACAAATGAATATCCCGAATACTCTCGGGCTGTTAAGTATGGGCTTAATTATTATTGTTAATTGCTGTTCCAATGTAACTGCATTTAGGTGTTGGTTCAATACTGATCGGGTCATACCTTTATTTTATTGTCAGTGGGTGCTGATTCGGCTGGTGAGACGCGCTCCGGATACCGCTTGCCCTCGCTGGAAAGAAGTGTGGCTCAGGGTGTTGCGGGCTCTGCCTCAAGTGGCCAGGAGAGACGCCCGTGATGATGACCTGCTACCAATGCTTCTGCCTGCATTCCGCAAGTAATCATTTTTTATTTCTTTGTTTTAGTGCTAATGGGTCTTGGGAGTTAATGGGCCCTTGCTGAGTTGGCCACGAAGACCCAATCTGTTCAGGGTTGGTCACACTCACGGGTCAACACCTATCCGATGGCCTTTACGCATGAAGTGCGAGCCTGGGTAGGACTCTGGCCTTATGGTCAGTTTCCCCTGGGAATCAACCTTCTGGCGCTCCTGGACGGTCTGCGCACCGTGCGGCGTAAGCCAATCGACTGACTCAGACTAACAGTCGGGGGATTCTGGAAGCAGTACTGTTTCCTATAGAGCGGGGGTGGCTGCGGACCTTACGGCGACTGCTCTTGAAACGACCATCGGCTACCCGATCCTGGGTGAACAGCCGGGCAAAGGACGCTGTGGTCCGCGATAGATTCGGTATACACCGTTTCACCGCTTCGTAAGGGAGAGGACCGCGCAAGCGACCTCGAACTCGTAACCAATCGAGAGACTGGAGTAATCTGGTCACAATTGGAAGTAAGGGCTAAAGTGTAAGCCCGCCGGGTAACACTCCTGGCTATCTCGCGGTTAAGGCGTTGGCCTCTTACGGGCTTGTGGCGTAGCTATATGGTGGACTGTTTTGTCCTCAAGTCTTCTGCGCTCACTCCAGGGAGATAGAACGACTAATCGTTAAAACTTCCTGAGGTGACGGGCTCGCCCGCTGTAGTCGACAACCCTAGTTGCTAATGGGTCTTGTGCATTTGGACCACTATGACATACTACATTTATGGGCAACCCAACTCATGGGTCAGCAGCCATTCGGTAGCCTCTACGCAGAAGTTTGAGCCCGGTAAGGACTCTGTCCCCCTGCAACTAAGTCTTCGGGAGCACCTGGATTGTTTGCACACCGTGCGGCGTCATCCAATCGACTGCATTCCGACATGACCGGGAGTGTCTGGAAACGACTTTGTTTCCTATGGAGCGGGGTGGTTGTTGACCTAAATGACAGCCGCTCTTGAAACGACCAATCGGTCACCCGAACCCTTGTGGACAGTCGAGCTAAGCAAGGATCCCGTAGTCCGCGATAAATTCGAACCACATTACCGCTAACTCAAGGGTAGAGAACCGCGCAAGCGACCTCGAACTCATAACCAGTCAAGAGGACTGAGAAATCCGGCCATAACTGGTAGCGAGGGCACAAAGCTGCCCGCTGCTTAAACCACCCGGCATCTCGTAGTTAATAGGCCCTATTGTATCGTCCTCAGGTCTCGACGTTCATTCCAGGCTGAAAAAATGATTAACTTAAATGCCAGCCTAGAGTGACGGGTTCGCCCATTGTAAGCCACACAGTTTCTTTTTTCCTAGGTATTTGAAGTATTATGTTTTGAATGCCTAGCCGGCTAATAACCAATGGGTCTAGAGATGTATGTTCCTCTCACAACAGAGGGTAACCGTCGACCTAACGTCTTGTCTTAGAATCGATGCGTTGGCCACCCGATCCCAATTGGCCAGTAGGGCAGTGTCGACTACAACGGGCGAACCCGTCACCCCAGGTTGGTATAACGATATGTAATCATTCTTTCAGCCGTGGGATGAGCGTAGAAGCCTTGGAGACAAGACAATCTACTGTCTAGCTCACCAGCAACCCGTTAGAGACCAACGCCTTACAGCGAGGCACCGGGAAAGGCACCCAGCGGGCAGCCTCGCCCCTAACTAACCAGTTTTGGTAGGATATCTCTGCCTGGAATTAACCTTCAGGATACATCCGTCCTTCCAACTGGTTACGGGTCCGAAGTCGCGTAACGAAGTCGCTTACGCGACCTCTACCTGTTGTATGACAGCGGTAATTCAGTTAGATTTTATCGCGGACCGGGGCGTGCTACACGGGATCAAGCGGCCCAAGGTCACCTCAAGAGTTGCATAACAACAGGTCAACATCCACCCCCACTGCTTAGGAAACAGTGTATTTCTATAGTCTCCAGACTCCTTCAGCAATTAGTCAGAATGCACAACCGATTGGCAATCGCCGAAAGGTGCGCAATCCGTCCAGTGGCGCCGGGATGCAATCCCGCCGGGAGAAACCGGTCCACCAGCTTTGAGGCCTGAGACGCGAGAGTCTTTCCCGGAGTAGCCTTCCACATGAGGAGGCTTCTGAATAGGAGCTGAATCCGAGAACAAAGTTGATCTTGTGGCCCAAGCTGCACGAAACCGTTCCGAATAGGCCATGGCGGTCAAAGGGCGCATACGTCAGGTGGAAGCCGCGCAAGCGACTATCTAGCCAGTGTCCAGACAGGGAGATAGAGAAATCTGGCCAAATCTGGTAGTCAGGGGTGAGGCGGCCCTGAGACATACAAACACAACCATATCAGGGCCTGTGTTCTTTTCTGTTTCAACTACCTACTACCTTTTTTGTTATTCATTCCCTTAGGCACATGAAGGCTTCGTCTGGTTGGGAGCTGCTGGGAGACTGCTGCAATGCAGTTGAGGAACTTTGCCGAGAAGGTACAGCTATAGTGTCTGGAAGGAGCTCCGTCGTCAGGTCTTCTACGCCGACACTCAGTCGATCACCTTTACATCTAGCATTACCTTCTTCCGTAAGTATCTACTTTAAACTAAATAGACCCAGAAATGGCTTATTAACCGACTTAAAAAAAAGGAGGAGGTTATCAATTTGGTTGTATTTTTACTTTTTTTTATGTTTGTTACCTTAAAACTCCATCATTTATGAACCGATTTGGAAAATACTTTTTTTATTTGAAAGTCAATACTTCCAGATTGGTCCCATTTTTATCAAAATCTTTTTCTGATGATGGGATCCATAGGGAATTGAGGAAACTCCTCAAATATTATGATATAAACTTGAAAATTTACATGTTGGTTCGGTTTTGACCGGAATGCTCCTTGTCTTTCACATCAAAATCACCACTTTGAAAACGTTTAAACCACAAGCATTCACAAGCTTAAATGTCTAAAAAATGATCACCATAAGCCTCCACTAACGATCGTTGGCTTTCAGCAGCAGTTCTCTTTAAATAAAAGGTTAACTAAACTGCATTGCAAAACCTCTTTGTAACCAGTTGTAACAAATAAAAAACATGTGCAATTTTTATTCTGATCTAAAAGTACTTTTGTGCGACCGCGGCCTTGAAGTACGAGGCATTCGAGAAAGCCACACATAACTGTTCATGTAGCACTATCTATCTTGCTCATTTATATTATGCATCTATTCTACTCGCTCGCGCATATATCCGTTTAGTTCAATTTACTCCCATATCTCGCTCGCACTTTCCCTCGTTAGTCACGTGCGTTAGCGTAGGTAATCGATTAGTGATACGATTTTAGCCGCTTGTTGATATTCTACCGCGACACTTGAGACGCTCGCGTTTGTTTATTTCGATTAATATAAGTTTAAAATACTGCGCTGTACGCACAATCTGTTTCAGGTGCGATAAGGCATTTGCGGAACGCCTCATTGTTTACGATGACCTGCCTTAATGGAGTCTGCTAATGCAGACACCCGTTTACATCTCGCGTACCCCCATTTTTTCTCGCCGATGGACCCCCTGCAACTCGAAATCGACCCCTGGGGGTCCATATACGAAGGGGGACCCAAAAGTAACGGGAATTGGGCTGCGGTGGGGAGGAAGAGTGGTGGAACCCATTGTTCGATCAGGTGTCCGTTGCGGTCACTCCACCTGAGTCAGTGTGCGAAGTTGTGTCGCTGTGGGTGCATCGGTTCGCCCGTGAGAGTTTTTTTCGTAAAACAACTTTTTTAATTTCGGCAAAAAAGTGATGGCAGATTGTCGAGAGCAGCGCGCGGCTGTGAAATTTTGTTTCTTGTTGGGGAAATCGGCAACGGAAACTATTGTAATGCTTAAGACTACTTATTGGGATGCTGCCTTAAGTAAAACCAGAGTCTATGAGTGGTTTTGACATTTTAAAAATGGAGAAATGTCAATTGAAGACCAACCCCGTTCAGGACGCCCCTCAACGGCAAGAAGTGACGAAAACATCTACAAAATCAATGCCCTCATTTGCGAAGATTGTCACCGAACCATTGATCAACTTTATGAGATGTCTAGAATATCATGGAGTTCAATTCAGAGGATTTTATCCGAAGATTTGCACATAAGAAGGGTTAGATCCAAATTTGTCCCTCGCCTTCTTGCAGACGAGCAAAAGGAGCTTCGATTTCAGGCATGTTTTGAGCTTCAAAATCAGTTCAAAGAGGACCCTGATTTTTTTCCCAAGGTGATTACTGGTGATGAATCGTGGTGCTATGGATACGACCCCAAAACAATGCTGCAATCGAGCCAGTGGAGGACAAGTGGCTCTCCTCGTCCCATAAAAGCTCGCCGAGTGAAGTCAAACATCGAGACAATGTTCATTTGTTTCTTCGTTGCAGAGGTGTTTTGCACATGGAGTTAGTTCCCCCCGGTCTAACTGTCAACCGGGAGTTCTACTTGGAGGTTTTCAAAAGATTGAGGGAGTGTATCCGGAAAAAAAGGGGAGATCTTATTCGTACTATTTTAGACTGAGGTTAGTAAATAATTCTCGTCGCAACCGGTAAATGGCAGCATTTATATTGAATAATAAATATAATAAATGGAACGCCTCAGAGCGAGGTAACGCCGCGTGAGTCATGTTTTTTCGTGTGTGCAGCCGCTCCATCGAATTATAAGACGTCACGTCAAAATATTAAGAAATAAAGACTTTATGACGGATTTTCCGTTTCTTTCGGGTCCCCCCTCGTAGACCATTTTGGGAATGGCCGCTCTATAGTGACGTTATCCGTTAGAAAAGCGGCTTTATTAATGAAAACACCTATTATAATTTAATTTTGTTTTCAGTTGACACTCTCAGCGATAGCTGTGATGCTGGAGAAGGGCGACAGTCTGCTGCAATCGTGCCCCGACCCCGGGCGCTGCGAGCGCTGGGCCGCCTTCCTGGCCGGCCTCTCGGGCGCGCTGCGGGCGCGGCCGGTGGGCGCGGCGCGGCCCGCCCGCCCGCTGCAGGAATCCTTCGTCCGCAGTCACCTCGGCTTCATGAAGACGCACCTCGGCGCCCTCGGCAAGCCCGACGCCGACGCGGAAGAGGCGCTGATCAAGTATCTGTGTTGATGCGTTCGTTAGGTTCCAGCGAGGCGCTTTTGTTTCGCAGCTACGGCGAGGGAAACGCACCGGCGTAAGGACGACGATAGCCATCTCTCAGTCCCGCTTCTAAACTATGCGTATACGCTCGATCGCCGCACGGGCTAAACCGTTCAGTCGAGACGTGTAGGTTTTGCAACTTAAGAACGGCTAATTTGTTTAGTTTAGTCGAGTCGTGTAAGTTCTGCGATTTTACCTCGTAAACTGGTCAGTCGAGTCGTGCGAGCTCTGCGATTTTACAACGCCTCCGATACCTTCATCCGACCTCGCATCCGTCCGATTCGACCCCGAATGTCCGCTGACCCTGAGCATTAAAACGAAAAGTTTTTAACCCCATTTATAAGGTTTTGCGGTCGTCTGTCGATGATACCCTTTTCGGTCTCCGTTATCCCATTTGCGGTATATATTCGAGTGGTTCCATTTCCTGTATATATCGTCGTGGTCCCATTTGCCGTATATATCACGATCGTCCCGTTTTCGGTATATTATGTATCCATTGTCCCATTTGCTGTATTATATCACGGTGGTTCCATTTTCTGTATATTATGTATCCATGGTCCCATTTGCCGTATATATCCCCGTGGTTCCATTTGCCAAATGTCCCCGTTGTCCCATTTGCCGTATATATCCCCGTTGTCCCAATAAAACCCCATGGCCACATTTTCTGTATATATAGTCGTTGTTTGGTTTGCGTATATATCCTCATGGTCCCATTTACTGTATAAATCATCATGGTTCCATTTGCCGTATATATCCCCGTGGTCCCATTTGCCGTCTATAGTCTATATCCCCGTGATACCATTTGCCGTATATATCCCCGTGGTCCCATTTGCCATCATCATCGCCGGTGCGTTTGCCTCATCAATAATTTTCATTATAAACTGCCAGCATTTAACTAGTTCATATATTTTTGTATGTAAATACTTAGCTTTCGTGACTCCTGAAGCCAGTTCGTTACAAATTTGTATAGCTACGTAAATAGCATGTAAATAGTTTAACATTGCTCTTTTTTTATTTTTCACTATTTCTGACAATATGTTAAAAGCGCTGACTTCACGCGTCGTATTAGACTTTTCTGTAAAATGCGGCCTGTGAAATCGGCTACTCAACCCCATTGCTTGTTATATTAATACGAAATTTTTTGACCTGAGATCCGCCAAAAGCTGAATCTCACGAATATTGTAAATACATTGATAAATAAAAATTACCAATTTTTATCAGCAATAAAAATTGCATTTCAGCAATTTTGACAGTTTTATTGTTATTTTTAACAAATTACTGTTCATATTTGTTTTTTACGTTTCGACTGCTCTTTGTAAATAAACAATGTGACCGGATTATAGTATGAATGAAGGATGATTTGGATTACAAAAAAACACTTGTTACTTTAAAATATTATAAGAGATAGTAAAATACATTGTTTTGAAATTATTTTAGGAATTGGTGCGCTCATTAAAAACGTCTCTTTTTCACCTAAAAGCTTTTTGTTTTATTTTAACAAGCTGTTGTCGCTTATGATTTATTTATAGAAATTGAAAAACATCCACAGGTCACTGCTTTAGTTTCGCGATATTTAACTTTACTTGTTCCGTGCGAATTAATTGGAACAGTATTTTTCTTCGAAAAGTGCTTTTATTTTTTTTTATTTTTTTTTATTTTTCGGAAAACTTACAGCGTTTCGGAAAACTTACAACAAGGGTTTGACAGTATCCTCCAAAACCCAATACAGTTTGTGCGGGATGGCTCTAAAGGCAAAAAACATTTCACTACAAAACCTTTCTCAATAATTGAGAAAGCTACAGATTGGATTCTGGATGTTGATTCGGTCTCTAAGCAGTATAAATTCCCTGAAAGTCTCGGATGCACAGCCCTCTGTCCAGATATAACTCTTTACTCTCTATCTCGGAAGGTGGCTCTTATTGTAGAATTAACTGTTCCATGGGAATCAAATATCCCAAAAGACCACGAGTACAAATTAAATAAATACCATGATCTTGCAAATGCCGTAACCCGGAACGGCTTCACTGTTCACCTTCACGCGGTGGAAGTTGGCGCTCGTGGCCTGCCAGCTAAATCTATTTCACCTCTTTAAAGATCTTGGCCTTTCCAGAAAAATAATCAACTCTTAGAAAAATTATCTAAAACTGCGATTTGCGCATCTCAAATTCTATGGCTTTGAAGGGGGAGTGAATGGGTGGTAAGGTGAACGCTCACATGTGGCAAGACAGCTGTCCTAAACATACCACAGCCGGTTCGTAAGTCCGGAATCCACTGCTCACCCCCCAGAAGTGTAAAAAAAATAGTAATATGATGGGCCCGACTTCGGTCGGTGAATTCCATGGCAGCTCCGTTTGTATTTATTTATATTAATACTATCACATATTATACAAATCTAAGGCCAATTAAAAGTTTTCACAATTAAACTAAATCTTTTGTTACAGCGCAATGAGCTATGAAAAAAATGCAGGTTTAAGTAAGGGGAAAGGGATAGGGAAGCCACTTTATGAGTTATGTAGATGTATTTAAGATATATGATGATATATAACATATATATATATATATATATATATATATATATATATATATATATATACATACATACATGTGCACAAATAATAAATTAATATAAATAATACGATAAGGTAATAATAAAATGTAAAGTATAGTTAATATAAATATATATAACATACATCACAATGTATTTATAATGTTAATATACATATGAACTTTTATAGAAAATATACTGGCTAGAAAGCATTGTTATAGTGTAGTGACGATTACCACAGCCTACATACCCAACGGACGAAGAAATACCAATCATACCCGAAGGCTGTTTATCGTATTTCTAATTTCTTTGAAGCAAGTATTTGAAGATAAATTAAAAATATCCAAACATTGAAAGTTTAGGTTATATGATCGAAGTGCTCTATAAAAATACATATTTTGACCATAATTGGTATTGACTCTCTTTATTGGACATAAACATACAGAAACAGTACTGATAGTTATTTATTTTATTTATTTATTTATTTATTTATTTATTTATTTATTTCCATAATTCAAGATACAAATTACAAAGAAAATCCTTATTCTAACAAAAAAAACAGTTTATAATAAGTGTATATATTATACCTAGCTTAGAAAGGAAATTCATCTTTTGACATGACGGTTTACCACCTCACTAGGTATGAACCTGTGTTGAGGTGGTACTAACATCGATGAATTCTTTTGAGACGAGAGGGCAAGTCTTATCTAATACTTGAGTATAATTATAGATTGTTAGTTTTAATATTATATAATGTGTCCTCCTTTTGCGTTGTTAACACCTTTCACTCTTGTAGGCATAGAATTTATCAGGTTTTGACAGCTTCCTTTCAGTTCACCATCGTGAAACCAGACTTGAATTACAGCACTGATCATCTTGGTTTTCGTTGTACAGTCCATCTTGGAGAGCCGTTTTTTGCAAATGGCCCAGAGGTTTTTTTCCGGGTCATTCAAGTACAGTGATTTGGTTCTGCGTAAAAAACTGTTTCACTTTTTTCGAAGAATGGCATCGATTTCTCAGGCGGTTCGCATGGTCTATTCTAGTATAAGTATGGTAATAATAGTATGAGGGTGAATCCAATATAAACGATTTTTTTAGGCATTAATTAATTGATAATATACGCAATTTGTCTCCGACAGTGCCTCCGTGCTACAAGCGCTAGCAAAAAATACTACAACCTCAGTCCTTGTACTGGAATGCCACAATGCACTTCAATCCATTGCAAGATCAAATAAAGTGACCCTGCAATGGATTAAAGGGCATTGCGACTCACTGGGCAACGACGCGGCAGACGAACTGGCCAAAAGGGGATCAAAGGAAATAGTATATGGACCGGAACCCTTGTTGCCTATACCCCAGGCCCAAATAAAAACATGACTACGCAGGAACACCGACGAAACCCACCTTACAGAATGGAAAAAAAACGCAGGATGCAGGCAAACAAAGAACGCGGTTCCGGAAACGTCTAAAAAACTTGCCCGCAACCTCACCAGATTAAAAAGGGACAAAATCCGTAAAGTCATAGGTACTATGACAGGCCACTGTCCCCTAAACAAACACCTGTTTACCATAGGTGTGACCAGTGCCGGCGCTAGACCACACTTGGACGTCGGCGAAATTAGGTTCGCGAGGCCTATTTTATTTCCCAGTCAAAAAGAAAACGTTAGATTACATGAGCCGAATTATAGTCAAACAGATGTATGAATAAACGGGTTTTATTGCTAATCAAATGATATTAAAAATTACACGAATAGAAATTAAAATAGACGAACTTTTCGGCTTTTGGCCTCACTGAACTTTTTAAGGATTATGTCATAGCTAATACTAGTCGCTATTTCAGCTTCAATTGATAGAATTGATAACGCAGATAGTCTCTCTTGGGTCATCGTCCAGAGAATTCTGGATAATACCTCTAAAGTACTAACTCACTTCCCCCACGCAAGTGTATGAAAATAAATAAATTTTAAATAATTTGTAAAACTTTTGCGAGGTCCCCTCAGGTGCGAGGCCGTCGGCGGTGGCCGACGTCGCCGACGCCTAGCGCCGCCACTGGGTGTGACAGACAGCCCTCTATGCAGAGGATGCATAGAGGAGAAGAAACGCCACAGCATGTGCTGATGTAATGCAGGAGCGTGGCAGAGCAACGGGCAAGAATACTACAGTCTCCAGCATCTGTCCCGGAGGCCTATAGCAACCCAAACAGGCTGCTAACCTTCTGAGACAGCCTGGGTTGGCTAGAGTAACATTAATAGAAACATGAGCCACGCACAACGGCCTAATCAAGAGGCCAAGTGCGGGAAATAGCCCAGGAAAACTAACTAACTATCCACCTGCAAGCTCTACACACTTTTTCAAACGTTTGGAAGCTGCAATATCCCTCTTCTCATAAAAAGATTGAGGTTGAGTTTTTGAGCCAATTGTGCACATGCTCCTCGACTTCTTCATTGTTTGCAAATCGTTTTCCTCTAAGTAATTGCTTCAAGGGTGCGAACAAGAAACAGTCACACGGGGACAAGTCTGGATTATACGAGGGCTTTTCAGCCCATGTCTTATAATTTATTCCCTGTCAAGAACGCGGTGTGAGGCCTGGCGTTGTTGTAGAGAAGGATCACATTTCTGATAGGCTTTTGCTTTGATAGGCTGCTTTTGCCCACTGTAACAACTGGCAGTAGTAAGCCGAATTCACTGGCTGTTGACCGTGAAGAAAATCAATTAATAAAACCCCTTGAGTCATAAGGGGTTTTATTAAGGCTGAGACGAGTTTTGGCCTTCACTGGGAAGCCTTCATCTATCCTTCGCCACTCTTTAGTCGCCATTTTCGATTCATGAGTGTAATTATGTACCCACGTCTCATTACATGTAACGATGCGCCATAAAAAACCCTCCCCTTGTCGAAATCGATTCAGAAGTCTCTCAGCGATCTCCGGCCTGATCTGTTTTTGATTTCCGGTCAACAACCTCGGAACCCATCGGGCACTAATATTCTGAAGAGATGATCAGTGATAACAGATTGAACACTCCCATAGCGATGAGATTTCATCAACAGCTAGTTGACTATCACATTCGGTAAGCTCTTTAACTTCACGGATATTGTCATCTGTAAAGCTCGTCCTTGGGCGTCGATCATGACCTTTGTTTTCGACACTTACTCGTCCACCATTAAATTCTCTGGCCCACGTATACACATGATTCTGAGACAGTGTACTGTCCCCAAACTACGCCTTCAATCGACTAAAAATTTCCGATGGTTTACCGCCCTCGTTGGTCAAAAACTTTATGACAATGCGTTGTGCAACAGACGAATGTACCTCTTGCTCGGTTATGGCTGTACTGACAGCAGAACCAAACGCACTCGCTAACCAAGTCGGTTACCCCACTCCTGACAAACCAAACATCAACTGCACTCGATATCGTCTACCTATAAACTGCAAATTAAGCAGAATAGCAAAATTAGCATTGGATTCACCCTCGTATAATGATAGGTCCAACATCTGTCTGTGAATTCCATGGCAGCTTCATTTGTATTTTATTTTATTTATCAGTAGTATCTTGCATTATTTTCTCATATGATAATTGTGTCATATAAAAACAAAGGCACTATGACAGGCCACTGACCCCTAAACAAACACCTGTTTACCATAGGTGTGACAGACAGCCCTCTATGCAGAGGATGCATGGAGGAAGAAGAAACGCCCCAGCATGTGCTCATGGAATGCAGGAGCGTGGCAGAGCAACGGGCAAAAATACTACAATCTCCAGCATCTGTCCCGGAGGCCTGTAGCAACCCAAACAGGCTGCTAACCTTCTGGGACAGCCTGGGTTGGCTGGAGTAACGTAAACACAAATAGAAACATGAGCCACGCATAACGGCCCAATCAAGAGGCCAAGTGCGAGAAAAAAGCCCAGACAAACTAACAAACTAACTAACTAAAAACAAAGGCGGCAATCTCCATAAAACCGTTATTTTCAGAAAACGAAAAAAACGATTTGTTATTAACAGAAACAGTACGCAGATAAAAGTGTTATCCTAATTATACCATTCCGAAGTTAAAATTATGATAAAACGCAAAAAGTTTAACAAATGTTTGTAAATAAATAGTTATAAGCAATAAGTGGTTGGAGATTTCCGCCTTTGAAAGAAACATGAGGAGATTACCGTTTTTATTGTGATTCGTAGTGGACATTGCTGAATTTGTTATGGACTCGAGTGTGTCCGCCGTACTAAATGCTCTTTTCTGATTGGCTAATTTGGAGGTTGCCATGTTTGAAACAAACAACATTGGAGATTTCTGCTTTTGATGCAAACCTTCTTAGAAACACGGCAAAAAGTATTGAATTTAGCCGCTATTGTCGGGTTCAACATTATTCGGAAAATTTGTGGTCTACAGATAAATAATTTTGCATCATTACTTAACTGAATTAGTAACCTACGACTGGGAAAATCTAGTGATTGGGAAAATCAGCACCGAAAAATTCTAGCTCCCCGACTAGTAATGATCTGGTCAGTATCCTAAGTTCTTAAGTCTACGAAGAGTTTCAAGTTACCGGAGAATCTGACAACATCCAGTTCACCAGTGATGTCATCGTCAATGCTGGTCAAATGCCTCATTGAAACCTAGATACAAAATATCATATAACTGGTAGTTTATAAAATATCATATAATAAGAAAAGTCTCAACTTCTGCAGACTTATAACGCTTTATTAATATACAGAGTAAAATTTCAAGTATAGATTTATCAAACAGTTATGAACACACAGTAAAACTGAAATATTTCCAGTGATAAGAAATAAATAATATACAATTGTTTTTAAAGATGATACATCTTGAGAAGACAGCAACTGACGACTTTCATATAACGGTCCCAGGCGTTTTTCAAATCGGCCTCTCTGTAAATATAGGAAACGAACAAATATTAAAATAGAAGTAATGCAAAATATCAAAGATCTACGTAAGTAGTCGTCTTTTAGACCTGAATCAATGATTATGTAGGGTATTAGATTGCTCAATGCCATAATAAGTTTTGGCAACCTTTCTGCGCTGGCGACATGCAATTTATTTGGCCATTGATAATGAATAGATTTTATAAACGAGTGATTGGTTATAAAAAGCCAATAATTTAACCAATGATAAAGATAACATTCAATTATTAATTTCATCTAATGCCTTTTTACATGGCTGATTTCATCACATAAATAATACAGAGAGATAGAATGCTATCTATTAACCCCTGGGTGGCCACGCACGCCGATTGGCGTTTTTCGTATTATCCGTATTATATCTGTATTTATGCCATTATTGGCTCCATTTCTTACTCCACTTCTTTTTTTTTCGCGGTTCCGGAAGCGTCCAAAAAACTTGCCCGCAACCTCACCAGATTAAAAAGGGACAAAATCCGTAAAGTCATAGGTACCATGACAGGCCACTGTCCCCTAAACAAACACCTGCTTACCATAGGTGTGACAGACAGCCCTCTATGCAGAGGATGCATGGAGGAAGAAGAAACGTCACAGCATGTGCTCATGGAATGCAGGAGCGTGGCAGAGCAACGGGCAAGAATACTACAATCTCCAGCATCTGTCCCGGAGGCCTGTAGCAACCCAAACAGGCTGCTAATCTTCTGGGACAGCCTGGGTTGGCTGGAGTAACATAAATAGAAACATGAGCCACGCGCAACGGCCCAATCAAGAGGCCAAGTGCGGGAAAAAGCCCAGACAAACTAACTAACTATGAATAGGTTTTTATAAATGACTGGTTATAAAAAGCCAATAATTTAACCAATGATAACGATAACATTCAATTATTAATTTCATCTATTGCCTTTTTATAGGGCTGATTACATCACAGAAATAATACAGAGAGAATGCTATCTATTAACCCCTGAGTGGCCACGCACGCCGATTGGCGTTTTTTGTATTATCCGTATTATATCTGTATTTATGCCATTATCGGCTCCATTTCTTCCTCCACTGCGGTAAAAGCCTGTCATTGAAGCATGCCATTGAATAAGCCACCTTTATATATTAGTATGCTCGCACACACCTTCTACAAACAAAATTTCAAGAGCTTTGAAAATTTTGCATGGAATGACTGTCTGTCGGTGTTTGCCACGGTACTTGTCTGGGACGCACTGTGTCGCACGCAATGTAAACATACCTTAACCCTTGGAGTAAATGGGTATTTTCATGGATGCATCTGTCTCTTTTGCAGGATTTTCGGCGACATCGACCTTAAAGTACTATAACTACGAAACTACTACACCAATCATAAAAAGAACAACTGCACAATGATTGCATTGAAATTTCGAATATAGAATATTGAAATCATTTTGTAAAACAATTAGATAATTATGAATAAATATGAGAACGTCAAAGAAGTGAAAAAAACGCGGAACCAGATCTGGTCGTATCATACTCAACGGATAATTGTTTCAGAACCAGATTTGGTCGTATCATACTCAAGGGGTTAAAGTGTATTAGTATTTTGTACTGAAACCTGTATAACAAATTAAAAATTGGCATCTTTATCCCCTCGAGCGCTGACGTTTGAATTGTAGTTTCTCTTAGAGAACGCGAAGAAGATTACATCACAACAAAAATATAGCGTTTCAGGAAAACGACGATTACTCCGAAACTACTACACGGATCGTATAAAGAAGACATGTTTTATGTTCCTGTTGAAATTTGCTATTAGATACGTGTAACGTCGTTTTGTAAAGCAATAAGCATTATTCAGAATTATCTGTCAAAGTTGTGGTACAGAAAAAACTGCCTTGTCCAACATTTCTATGTTTTTTTCTGGAAATAAATGACCCTATACAAGAAATTGTGAATAATTTTATAATAATTATAATATGCTTCATTCAACCTATGACTTCGTTTTACTTATACCCATACAAAAATAAAAAAATATTCGGTGTTGAAAATCAACATGAATATTGAAGTTTTTGGTTTGGCTTGGTTCAATCATAGACTAAAAAATGGCGACTGTATGAAAAATAATGAACCAACTAGTTAACGACAGAGAATCTTCTCCTCTTTTTGCACATACCACAGGCCGTATGATTTATGTGAGGTATCAAGGGTAAATAATTGGAAAACATCGGCGCCGATCTCGGCTGGGACAGATGTCCCCTTTGCCGCTCTACGGTAATTTCAATTGTGGGACAATTGTCCCGTTTGCCGCTCAAGGGGTTAAGTAAATGATATTAAAATAATAAGACCTGTGTTTCCAAAATTTGTTATTGTTTTATCAAAATTATATTATTATTTTATTTCGGGACAGCATACCGCGAGGCTACTTATGCGACATCTACCTGACTTTAGCGGTAATTTAATCGAATTTGCCGCTGATCCGTGACGCCCTTTGCTCGCCAAGGTCACTCGGGATTGGTCGGCCATAGGATCGTTTCTAAGGATAGGTGATACGAGGTCAACAACTACCCCTGCTCATTAGGAAATGTACGTCTTCAGACTCCCCCAGTTAATCGTCGGATTGCATAAGCGTGGCTGTCACAGCATAGTTTGCAAAACGTTTATTTCCGCTCAAGATGTTCCCCCGAATCCGCACTTCTGATCTCAATCGCCTCCGACTGCAGGTTACAGCCGCAGGCAGAGGTCACAGCGGCCCTGACAGGTTGCCTCTTCGAGGAGGCTACCGGATGGGAATTGGACAGTGATTTGGGCAGGTTAAGTTAACACAACGAAGGCCAACACCACCTAAGCTGCGCGGAACCATTAGGAACCCCTCAAGACCACTATAACGTATCTGGTCGTGGCAGCTGGTGATCGAGTAGTCCTTGGCTCACGATCCAGAGTCCTTATATTTACGTTGTCCTCGTACCTTGAGGATGTATACAGAGGAGAAAAACACACCGTTTTAACCCCTCAAAACAGTAACGTCCCGAATCGCATACGATGTATTGTAGTCAATGCTCAGTAACGTCCCAAAACGGGTAGGAGCGCGGCGTGACAAACCGCGCTCTCAACAAACTGAATTTATACCAAAATCACAGTGCAACCACCCCCTGTTAGATATGTGTGAGAAAGACGGATATATTCTGTGTTGTACAATTATTCAGTCGTGCTTCTCGCAGTCTAAAATCCCTAATATAATTGTTTGTATTCTGGGGGCACTTAGTCGAGTGCTGCCATTGCTCGGATCTGTGCTTCTCTTCGGATATTATGTAGTTTCTCTTCGGATATATGTATGAAAATAAATAAAACGAACTAATAGATTTGGTAAAGTATGTAATAACGTACACAAATGTGTTTAAAATTTCTAGATAGAGTTTCGTATTTTGAGATAAAATGTCGATATCACTGAATAAGTGAGTTTTTTCAGTTCTACAACTTTCTAATAATTATTCATAATTATGTAATTGTTTTATAAAATGAGATTTTAATGTTTTATATTTAAAATTTCCATGCGATCATTCTACAATTCTTTTTTTCATGATCCATCAAGTAGTTCCTTTCTTATGATCGTTTTTCTAAAGTGATATATTTTTGACCTACAACTCTCAGACATGTCGGGTGACATGAGAGGTGAAATGACAGGTGACAGGTGAGATGAAATGAGAGGTCGTAAAAGTATGAATAAAGTACCTGAGAGCATCCATTTGTAATGCGCATTGCTCGTAAGCCGTTAAGAAGTGCGCCAGATCACTTTTGGGCCAACCACCCATACGTAAAGGCTCCACACACCTATATAACACAAAAAATACAATAAATTACAATTAACCGGACTAACGACCGGCTGTGGTAGGTTTAGGACAGCTGTCTTGCCACATGTGAGGGTTCACCTTACCACCCATTCACTCCCTCTTCAAAGCTCTAGAATTTGAGATGCGGAAATCGCGGTTCTAGATATTTTTTCTAGGAAGGAGTTGATTCTGGAAGGATTTCTAGGAAGGATTGATGAGTTCTCAGAATAATATCAAATGCTGCTTGGTTTATGAAGACTTCAGAAGTAGAACACAGGATACAGTCATACAAATACCAAATAACGTCACATACCAACAGCCTAAGCCATATCCCTAAATGAACCAATGACAATGAAAAGGCTCAAACACCACCACATATTTTAAAAAAATTAAAAAAGGGTAAAAGAAATAATAATAATAATAAATAATAATAAACTAATAAATAATAATAAACCATACTAAATAAGGGGTAAAATAATTTGGAGAGACCTCAGCACTCAATATCCGCACAAAAAATCTGCTAAAAGTTTAAAAACTTGCAAGATCTACAAGAAAAAAAAACGTGTGGCACTCGGGGACTGCCGCGGTAAAGCTATTGCATAGCATTTTTAACAACTTATGCAATTATAATTTTTTATATATTTTATTTTTTCTGATATCAGATAACTGCGCTCTATCGGAAAACGTTGAAGTTATTCAGAATCATTTGCGGCTGCGAAAGCAAATGATTCGGAATAATTTAAACGTCTTCCTATAGAGCGCCGCGCACGAATTTTTCATTCGATAAAGCAAAAAAACCGGATTATTCGAAAAAATTCGTAGATAAAAAGATAGATAATTAAATTATCTTTAAAATGGGGCAGGTTTCATAATAATACGCCAGATAGTATTTGCGTAGTAGTCGTTTTTGTGTTCGGTTAGACCTAATTTCACAAATTAATTACACTATGTAATATAAACAAAATCTAAAATATTCAAAGCTAAGAATATTAGGAAAATGTTCTTGTTTAACATATATTTTTTTTCGAATCGTAAGCAGTACTCGTTTAGATGTAATTATCAGTTTAAAATCATTAATTTTCGTTAAGAAATTTCTTCATTCGGTCGCCGCGCTGGCCTAGGCCTGCGATAAAAGCTATGCAATAGCTTAAAAGGAAGGAGTTGATTATTTTCCTGGAGAGACCAAAATATTTTAAGAGGTGAATCAGAGATTTGGCTGGCAGGCCACGAGCGCCAATCGAAGGTGAACAGTGAAGCCGTTCCGGGTGACGACATTTGCGAGATCATGGTACTCATTTAATTTGTACTCGTGGTCTTTTGGGATATTTGATTCTTATGGAACAGTTAATTCTACGATACGGGCCATCTTCCGAGATAGAGAGTAAAGAGTTATATCTGGACGGAGGGCTGTGCATTCGAGACTTTCAGGAAATTTATACTGCTTAGATACCGAATCGACCTCCAGAATTCAATCTGAATCTTTGAAGGTCTACCCGAAAATTCTGACCGATAATGTGATATCATGTTTCAATTCAAGGTCTGTTCAGAAAATACCAGAACTTTTTTTTAAAACTTTATTGTTAATTTTACAGATTATTGGTCCTTGTCCCCTTCAGAGTATTCCCTTCTCCCTATTCAGACAGCACAATGAGCCAGGTCTGGCGAATGAGAAGGCTGCGGAAGGGTACTCCTAATTACATTTTCTTATTAAAGCTTATTTAGGCGTTGTTTTCCTAAATAAACTTTCATAAGAAAATAATATAATTTGATAAAATAAAATTGAATAAAATAAAATGAATACCTAAGTTCTTCCCAGAATTTTTAAATTACCCTTTTATACCTGAGCTTTCGTAATTGCTTGATACCTTTATTACAGGGACTATGGCCTACTAGGTAATAGACACGTAAACAAATTTGATTCATGAGCTATATAAATGCATTTTAACCCTTGGAGTAAATGAGTATTTTCATGGATGCATCTGTCTCTTTTGCAGGATTTTCGGCGACATCGACTTAAAGTACTATAACTACGAAACTACTACACCAATCATAAAAAGAACAACTGCACAATGATTGCATTGAAATTTCGAATATAGAATATTGAAATATCATTTTGTAAAACAATTAGATAATTATGAATAAATATGAGAACGTCAAAGAAGTGAAAAAAACGCGCGACCAGATTTGGTCGACTCGTACTCAACGGATAATTGTTTCGCGACCAGATTTGGTTGACTCATACTCAACGGGTTAAAGAAGTACTCAAATGTGCTTAAAAACAGGATTTTCTTAATAGTTTTTTTTATTTAGTAATCCTATTTGGGTACCCACTTTGTATTGTAATACCCAGTACAATACAAAGTGGGTACCCAAATACTTTCGGGCATTACTGTATGTGTGCGTGTAATAGGTGTGTAGGTGTGTGCCTTGTTATTGCATTCGATTGACAGAATTGAAATGCAATTCCGTTAATTTTATCCCGACCAAAAATGGAGATTTATCCGGGAATCAAACCTGGAATCTTACAAAGTAAGATCATGCGGCCTAACCACTATGCCATACATTCAGATTTGGAAGAGTGCATGATAACTGTCAACATACCTTTCGAGTAACTCCATAAACAAAGATCGCAGCTCTCGAGTACGGTGCAGGTTACACGCCACTCCAATAAGAGCCCTTGTATACAGCCGGAAATTTAACTCTAGTTCTTGGTATGACTTCTCCAGCAGCTTTGGCTTCAGGCGAATGCAAATCAAGCTAAAAATAGAAAAAAACAATAGATATAACAGAAAGTTATGAGTCTACAAAAATGATCGACACTGCTGTATAGGATGCTAAGAGAATTGTCTTCGGCTGCCTCAACCTACTCCCGTTGAAAATCTTTATCCGCTTTGCTTCTCCTGCAATATGTCGTGGTGTCCTGACTGATTCTGAACGCCTAAAGGTGATAGACAACCCAAGACACCCACTGCACGGGCAATAATCACACTACATCAACTGAAATCGCAATAGTCATTCTTGAGCCGCACACAATCGCTCCAAGGCAGTCAATCTTCGAAATGCATCACAATCTTCGGCTGCCTCAACCTACTCCCGTTGAAAATCTTTATCCGCTTTGCTTCTCCTGCAATATGTCGTGGTGTCCTGACTGATTCTGAACGCCTAAAGGTGATAGACAACCCAAGACACCCACTGCACGGGCAATAATCACACTACATCAACTGAAATCGCGATAGTCATTCTTGAGCCGCACACAATCGCTCCAAGGCAGTCAATCTTTGAAATGCATCACAATCTTCGGCTGCCTCAACCTACTCCCGTTGAAAATCTTTATCCGCTTTGCTTCTCCTGCAATATGTCGTGGTGTCCTGACTGATTCTGAACGCCTAAAGGTGATAGACAACCCAAGACACCCACTGCACGGGCAATAATCACACTACATCAACTGAAATCGCGATAGTCATTCTTGAGCCGCACACAATCGCTCCAAGGCAGTCAATCTTCGAAATGCATCACTCAATCTTCGGCTGCCTCAATCTACTCCCGTTGAAAATCTTTATCCGCTTTGCTTCCCCTGCAATATGTCATGATGTTCTGGCTGATTCTGAACGCCTAAAGGTGATAGATATCCCAAGACACCCACTGCACGGGCAAGAACCACACCACATCAACTGAAATCGCGAAAGTCATTCTTGAGCTGCACACAACCGCTCCAAGGCAGTCAATCTTCGAAATGCATCACTCAATAGAGGACTTCACTCGACGAGGACTTGAATGAAGAGATAGTACAGCGGTCCCATCTGCCCAATACCATCTGGCGTAGTTTCAACAGAGGGTGAGTGTGTCAAGATGCCGAGCCAATCTAGTACGCTGGGGCTACACAGAGAATCCAATAAGCGACTGTGGAACGCTGCATGATGAAGACTCCCTCCTATCCTGCCCGCAGTTGTCTAACCCCATCACATATCAGGACCTACAATAGGCGAACGACAAGGCCATCCAGGCTGCATTCTTTTGAATATTTGTCCTAATAACCTGGCCCCGACGTGTTAACGAACAAACGAGTCTACAAATTATAAGTAAAGTAAGAATGCCCGAGGAGAGGAAATTGGGAGAGGAAGAAGGGAGAAAGGAAAAGACTGGTTACTTCTTAGAAAAGTAGTACTTTTTGAGGTTCGAGATCTTTCTACAGTCTTGCGCCACGGACGCAGAAAGAGTAAGTAGAAATTAGTATTATGACGAGGAATTTTGAGTAAGTTATCAGAGGTTGACCGAAGTACGAGAATCTGGGAACTTAATGGTTCGAAAAGCTCATGGAGATAGGACGGTGTTGATTGGGATTGGGCATGGACAGATAAGGAGGCGGACGCAGAGGACGTTGACGCGCTCATCTTGTTCGCGTGTCACGAAGGCACTAAACGTTCGATCCGGCAAGTTCAAATTTTCTTAGAAGGAAAAGAAATTGACGGTCACAACAGTGGTACCAACTTAGAAAAATAAAATTTCCCTTGGCCGCTAGGAGTTTGGAGACCTTACTTTTGGGACAAGCCTCATATAATAGGCAGAGGGTAAATAAACATATCTCTTATAATACTGAAAGCATGTATATACTTTTATTCATAGAAAATTGCTTGATTGATTGACTGATTAATTGATTGTTTGATTGATTGATCGATCGATTGATTGATTGATTAAACGTATAATACTATTTACGAAAAATTATTTAATTTTAAATTATTCTGCTTGGATGGCACTAACATTAATTCATTTATAAAAACGTAACGCTTTTTATGACTGCTAGATTTTACTGACCATTAAATTGTTGTACCGGGGGCTTTAAATTATATCCTTGAGAATCAAGGTGTAAACTTCAATAAACGATCGCCCTTTCTTTCTCTGATTCTCTCTTATATTTCGTGAAACCATATGGTAACCTACACTTACCTTGACTAAAAAAATGCATATTGTGAAAAACTAATTTCGGTCGTTTTTACTAATTCTATGTGGATTCATGGCCATGAAACTCTGCAACGCCCTATATGCTTATACCTGCGCCACGATAATTTGTCTCTGACAGTGCCTCCGTGCTACAAGCGCTAGCAAAAAATACTATAACCTCTGTCCTTGTACTGGAATGCCACAATGCGCTTCAATCCATTGCAAGGTCAAATAAAGTGACCCTGCAATGGATTAAATGGCACAGCGACTCACTGGGCAAAGACGCGGCAGACGAACTGGCCAGAAGGGGATCAAAGAAAATAGTATATGGACCGGAACCCTTGATGCCCATACCCCAGGCCCAAATAAAAACATGGCTACGCAGGAACACCGACGAAACCCACCTTACGGAATGGAAAAAAAACGCAGGATGCAGGCAAACAAAGAACGCGGTTCCGGAAGCGTCTAAAAAACTTGCCCGCAACCTCACCAGATTAAAAAGGGACAAAATCCGTAAAGTCATAGGTACTATGACAGGCCACTGTCCCCTAAACAAACACTTGGTTTACCATAGGTATGACAGACAGCCCTCTATGCAGAGGATATGCATGGAGGAAGAAGAAACGCCACAGCATGTGCTCATGGAATGCAGGAGCGTGGCAGAGCAACGGGCTAAAATACTACAATCTCCAGCATCTGTTCCGGAGGCCTGTAGCAACCCAAACAGGCTGCTAACCTTCTGGGACAGCCTGGGTTGGCTGGAGTAACATAAACACAAATAGAAACATGAGCCACGCACAACGGCCCTATCAAGAGACCAAGTGCGAGAAAAAAGCCCTGACAAACTAAACTAAACTAATGTATACTCATGTACATGGATTCAGCTGTATTTTTTTTAATTTTATTTGCCGTAGGTATACAGCTGACTTTAGTCAACACTATTGTCAAATTAATATTTCTGCTTTAATAGTTTTATATCTACATATATTAATATATTACTAGCAACTGACGAATTCTAATATGTGATAATTAGCTTTAATTGATAATTCATGCTTTTATTGTATATTCTGAATGAATAAATTGAATACTGAATACTGAGACGATTGATCTGAGTCTAGCAATATCGAGGTAGATCGCCAGCAGTTCAAGTTTGAGTACCCCTGATCTATAGAAACCGCAACTAGAGCGGACATTCACTCTTACCATACACGCGGTAATTCCCTTTTATGCGTACCCCGAACAAGACTGGCAAAAGTACAGAAAAGCTACTTATACCTTAGCATTAAATTCTACAATTTACTCCCTACCACTATCAAACAACTGGAGGACAAACAATTAAAAAAAAACATTAAGGAGATGCTGATAGGCCACCCTTTCTATAATCTGACCGAATTCGAGGGCCATGACTTTGCAAATATTGTACCAATTTGAATGATAATTATATATGTACTTCTAGTATTTAAATTTAAGATTTAGCTTTAGTTTGATTATTTAACGAATTACTTACTGCTTTGGATGTTACTATGTACAGTTTTTAGTACGTATATATTTGATTTATTGACTATTTCAATTGTTAGGCTTCTGCTTTGATTAGTCAACTTTTTAACTGACTATTTTAATTATTGTGTATTTAGTAGGTAGCCATTGACTATTCTTTAATATGTTTTGTAATACGATTCTACGACGAATAACTTTTAGTAGGTTCCAAAGTTTCTTAGATACTGTATATTTTTAAAAATTATATATGTATGTAACGTAAAGATTAAAGTAGTAATGACACTTACTACTTAAAACAGAAATATTTTGACACGTCCAAGAGCGGTTTTTAGCCACCAATTGGACACGACGTAAATGTAATGTAATGTAATAGCATTCCATTACTATAGCAGAAATACCTGGCAAGTCTGGTGTGTCATCTAAATTGCGGATGGATAATACTCACTGTTTATGCTCCTTCTCCTTGTCCAGTAAAATCCTCAGCTCTCTTAAATCGAGGAGAAACTCGCGGTCCATTTCGGTGTCGTAGAACTCGGGCCCCGTATAGCAGTAGGTCCAACCAGACATAATGGTCTGAGCGCAGACAAAGAAATCGTCAAACGTGAGGTACTGGAGTTTACGCTTTGAAGTCTCAAAGCGCATGCAAGCTATAAACACCACTGCTCCGTAACGTCTGCGTATAGAAAAACAAGCATGATAAATAACCAGTAAAAGAATATTTCTTTTGCAAAAGAGAGCACTGCGCAGCATGTATCAGGTAACGACTAGGACCTCATGCAAAGAATATTTCACCAAGGCAAGGGTAATGACTATGTATTCGGCGTTCATATACCAGTGTTTCTTTAAAGATCTTGGCCTCTCCAGAAAAATAATCAACTCTTTCTTAAAACTGCGATTTGCGCATCTCAAATTCTATGGCTTCGAAGGGGGAGTGAATGGGTGGCTAGGTGAACGATCACATGTGGCAAGACAGCTGTCCTAAACCTACCACAGCCGGTTCGTAAGTCCGGAATCCACTGCTCACCCCCCAGAAGTGTAAAAAAAATAGTATTATGATGGGCCCGACTCCGGTCGGTGAATTCCATGGCAGCTCCGTTTGTATTTATTGTGAGGTTGCGGGCAAGTTTTTTAGGCGCTTCCGGAACCGCGTTCTTTGTTTGCCTGCATCCTGCGTTTTTTTTTAATGTATGGTAGACAGCACCTAGCAGAAACTGCAATTAATGCAGACATTCACTCGCATCATACCCGCGGTAGCTTCCTTTTAAGCATACAACGAATACGACTGGCAAAAATACAGAAAAGCTACTTGTACCTTAGCATTACATTCTATAATCTACTCCCTACAAAATTTAAACAGCTGGAGGACATCAAATTTTAAAAAAACATCTAGGAGATGCTGATAGGCCACCCTTTCTATAATCTGGCCGAATTTGAGGGCCACGATTTTTCAAATATTGTGCCCATTTAAATTACTTAAAAAGTAGAGCCTTATTGTCTTATTATTTTATATGGTCTTATATCTGTACTTTTAGTGAGATGCATAACGTAGATTTAATTTGATTATTTAACATTTTACTGACAATTTGAATATTACGATGAATAATTTTACTACGTATCTTTTCGAATTACTAACTTTTATTTAAATGCCTTTCAACATACACTTTCAGACCCCAGTAACCTCGCTCGTTGGAGCTATGCCGAGGATAGTTCATGTCCCCTTTGTAGCAACACCCCTTGCACAGCTAGACATATTCTAGCTGGCTGCAAGGTGGCCTTGGATCAAGGACGGTACACTTACCGCCACGACAAAGTCCTTGCTGTTATTCGCGAGGTACTTAGCCTCTCAGTGGCCGGTGCCAACAAGGGTTCCACAGTATCCTCCAAACCCCCAATACAGTTTGTGCGGATTGGCTCTAAAGGCAAAACACATCTCACTGCAAAACCTTTCTCAATAATCGAGAAAGCTTCAGATTGGATTATGGAGGTCGATTCGGTCTCTAAGCAGTATAAATTCCCTGAAAGTCTCGGATGCACAACCGTGCGTCCAGATATAACTCTTTACTCTCTATCTCGGAAGATGGTCCTTATCATAGAATTAACTGTTCCATGGGAATCAAATATCCCAAAAGACCACGAGTACAAATTAAATAAATACCATGATCTTGCAAATGCCGTCACCCGGAACGGCTTCACTGTTCACCTTCACGCGGTGGAAGTAGGCGCTCATGGCCTGCCAGCTAAATCTTTGTTTTACCTTTTTAAAGATCTTGGTCTCTCCAGGAAAATAATCAACTCCTTTCTAAAAAAAATATCTAAAGCCACAATTTCTGCATCTCAAATTCTATGGCTTCGAAGGGGGAGTGAATGGGTGGTAAGGTGAACGCTCATATGTGGCAAGACAGCTGTCCTAAACCTACCAATGCCGGTCGTTAGTCCGGAATACACCCTTCACCTCCCAGAAGTATAATAATTATATATGATGGGCCCGATTTTTGGTCGGTGAATTCCATGGCAGCTCCGTTTGTATTTTATTTAGTATTTTATTTATTCAAATATTAGACTTCTATTTTGATTATTTATATTTATAGTTTGACAATCTAGTGGTAATACTTGACTACCTATGTATGTTCAGTAAAGAGTAGTAACGAGACTTACTACCTAACCCAATTATTTTGACACGTCCGAGAGCGGTCTTTAGCCGTCAATTGGACACGACAAAAATGTAAATGTAAAAATGTAAATAAAATATAATACAAACGGAGCTGCCATGGAATTCACCGACCGGAGTCGGGCCGGGCCCATCATGATACTATTTTTTTACACTTCTGGGGGGTGAGCGGTGGATTCCGGACTAACGACCGTCTGTGGTAGGTTTAGGACAGCTGTTTTGCCACATGTGAGCGTTCACCTTACCACCATTCACTCCCCCTTCAAAGCCATAGAATTGGAGATGCGCAAATAAATCGCGGTTTTAGATATTTCTTCTAGGAAAGAGTTGATTATTTTTCTGGAAAGAGCAAGATCTTTAAAGAGGTGGAACAGAGATTTAGCTGGCAGGCCACGAGTGCCAACTTCCATCGCGTGAAGGTGAACAGTGAAGCCATTCCGGGTGATGGCATTTGCGAGATCATGGTATTTATTTAATTTGTACTCGTGGTCTTTCGGGATATTTGATTCCCATGGAATTAATGGTAAGCCCGGTATCCATATACAGACTGTATTTAATTAACTGGCATCCTTGAAGGAGGTGAATCACTACGAGCAAGTAAGCAACTTTTGATTACAAATTGTGGAAAAACGAAATATTTTGAAAGCGCTGCGCTCGATGCACCATTTTGCTGTAGGTAAAATATTATATATTAGCGATATTGTACCTACCAATAGACGGCGCAGCGCGCTCAAACTTTTATTTAACTGTCAAGTTCTTTAAAATTTCAAAAAAAAAATACAAAAAACATTTTTTTTTGCTTTTCCATTTTTTTAAATCAAAAGTTGCTTACTTGCTCATACTGATTCGCCCCCTTGAAAGATGCCGGTTAATTAAAACTCACTCTGTATATATAAAAAATCAGTTGTGTCACCCCAAGACTTTTCCAGCAAGTAGCCAAGGACTGTTTCATCTGAATCTCCCCCCCACCCCTCCGATAGCGAATGTGTTTTCGTCTGAAACTTTATATATCCCGAGTACTTGGGTACCTATTAACCCTTCAGACCTGGGCCCCTCAGCCGATTGACAAGTTGCTGTCAAGTGCGCCACCTGCATGTCGCCGGTGCAGGATTGCCCAAACGTACTACGGCATTTAGCAATCTAATACCATCAGCCAGAATGGCACTGGTCTGGGGTATGGCAGTACAACCATGAGCGATGTGGACTTGAAGAAGTCTCTCTTGCGGGGAGATTACGACAGCAATAGTCTCTCGCTATTGGCCTTCAATGCCAGAATGATTGGACAACAATTGGAGACTTTTGCATTCCTCCTCCAATGCACTGGAAAGTAATGTTGTATGACTGGACGCCAGAGATGCTGAAATTTGAAATTTGAAAACGCCTGAGATGCCCTACTGGGCATTGCGACACAACGAGCGAGGTTACTACCTCGCTCGTTGGAGCTGTGCCGAGGATCGTTCATGTCCCCTTTGTAGCAACACCCCTTGCACAGCTAGACATATTCTAGCTAGGTGCAAGGTGGCCTTGGATCAAGGACAGTACACTTATCGCCACGACAAAGTCCTTGCTGTTATTCGCGAGGTGCTTAGCCTCTCAGTGGCTCGTGCCAACAAGGGTTCCACAGTATCCTCCAAACCCCCAATACAGTTTGTGCGGGTTAGCTCTAAAGGCAAAAAACATCTCACTGCAAAACCTTTCTCAATAATCGAGAAAGCTTCAGATTGGATTATGGAGGTCGATTCGGTTTCTAAGCAGTATAAATTCCCTGAAAGTCTCGGATGCACAGCCCTGCGTCCAGATATAACTCTTTACTCTCTATTTCGGAAGATGGTCCTTATCGTCCAAACAAAATTTTGGGCTAGCGCTTAAACTGCCCTCTCTGCTCTACGCCAACTCCAGAATAACCAAAAATTCGATTCTGTGCAATTCCAAAGATCCGGCAATATCGAAGCACGTAATAAGTGGCCGTAGTGATTCAAATGAACTACAAGCCCGCGTAGACTTCCACAAAAAGTTCCTTACTGGAATCAGCCAGAATGGCACTGGTCTGGGGTATGGCAGTACAACCACGAGCGACGTAGACTTGAAGAAGTCTCTTTTGCGGGGAGATTACGACAGCAAGAGTATGGCTCATGCTATTGGCCTTCAATGCCAGAATGATTGGACAACAATTGGGGACTTTTGCATTCCGCCTCCAATGCACTGGAAGGTAATGCTCTATGACTGGACGCCAGATATGCTGAAATTTTATTTGAAAGCCTTTCAGCATACACTTCCAGACCCCAGTAACCTCGCTCGTTGGAGCTTTGACGAGGATAGTTCTTGTCCCCTCTGTAGCAATACCCCTTGCACAGCTAGACACATTCTAGCTGGCTGCAAGGTGGCCTTAGATCAAGGACGGTACACTTACCGCCATGACAAAGTTCTCGCTGTTATTCGCGAGGTAATTAGTCTCTCAGTGGCTCGTGCCAACAAGGGTTTGACAGTATCCTCCAAACCCCCAATACAGTTTGTGCGGGATGGCTCTAAAGGCAAAAAACATTTAACTACAAAACCTTTCTCAATAATCGAGAAAGCTACAGATTGGATTCTGGAGGTTGATTCGGTCTCTAAGCAGTATAAATTCCCTGAAAGTCTCGGATGCACAGCACTCCGTCCAGATATAACTCTTTACTCTCTATCTCGGAAGGTGGCTCTTATTGTAGAATTAACTGTTCCATGGGAATCAAATATCCCAAAAGACCACGAGTACAAATTAAATAAATACCATGATCTTGCAAATGCCGTAACCCGGAACGGCTTCACTGTTCACCTTCACGCGGTGGAAGTTGGCGCTCGTGGCCTGCCAGCTAAATCTCTATTTCACCTCTTTAAAGATCTTGGCCTTTCCAGAAAAATAATCAACTCTTTCTTAGAAAAATTATCTAAAACTGCGATTTGCGCATCTCAAATTCTATGGCTTCGAAGGGGGAGTGAATGGGTGGTAAGGTGAACGCTCACATGTGGCAAGACAGCTGTCCTAAACCTACCACAGCCGGTTCGTAAGTCCGGAAACCACTGCTCACCCCCCAGAAGTGTAAAAAAAAAAATAGTATTATGATGGGCCCGACTCCGGTCGGTGAATTCCATGGCAGCTCCGTTTGTATTTATTTATAACTGTTCCATGGGAATCAAATATCCCAAAAGACCACGAGTACAAATTAAATAAATACCATGACCTCGCAAATACCGTCACCCGGATCGGCTTCACTGTTCACCTTCACGCGGTGGAAGTAGGCGCTTATGGACTGCCAGCTAAATCTTTGTTTCACCTTTTAAAGATCTTGGTCTCTTCAGGAAAAAAATCAACTCCTTTCTAGAAAAAATATCTAAAACCGCGATTTCTGCATCTCAAATTCTATGGCTTCGAAGGGGGAGTGAATGGGTAAGGTGAACGCTCACATGTGGCAATACAGCTGTCCTAAACCTACCACAGCCGGTCGTTAGTCCGGAATCCACCGTTTCACCTCCCAGAAGTGTAATAATTATATATGATGGGCCCGATTTTTGGTCGGTGAATTCCATGGCAGCTCGGTTTGTATTTTATTTATTTATATTGTAATCTAATACCATATTATGTAATTCATTTATTTTTAGACTTACACTCTAGCTATAATATTCAAGGGTGATAAATAAATAAATAAATATAAACAACGGTTTGGGGTTCCTCTTTACAATGGAATGATAAAATATAAGTTTGATTCGTTTCAGAATTCTCCATCAATAGAAGAAAGCTCTTACTTGGCGGAATCATCGGAGAGTAAAAACAATCGCTTAATATTGTTGACAACACTCCCGGGCATTTCTTCGACAGCTTTGAAGATCCGCCTGGCATTGTCGAACTGGCGGCGGCATGATCTGAGCGGTACTCCACTCTTCTCCGAGACCTCGTCCAGCTCTTTGCGCGATCTGGATGTGAGCTTGCGACCCAGCAGCTCGCGGATGACACTGTCATCGAACTGATAATACCTGAAATAAGTAAATACTATAAATTTTGCTTTATGGCACATACATTACATTACATTACATTTTCGTCGTGTCCAATTGACGGCTTAAGACCGCTCTTGGACGTGTCAAAATAATTGGGTTAGGTAGTAAGTCGTTACTACTCTTTACCGAACATACATAGGTAGTCAAGAATTAACTACTAGATTGTCAAACTATACATTTGAAGTAGTTAGTAATTTGAAAAGATACGTAGTAAAATTATTCATCGTAATATTCAAATTGTCAGTAAAATGTTAAATAATTAAATTAAAGCTACGTTATGCATTTTAAACTAAAAGTACAGATATAAGACCATATAAAATAATCAGACAATAAGGGTCTACTTTTTTAAGTAATTTAAATGGGCACAATATTTGAAAAATCATGGCCCTCAAATTCGGCCAGATTATAGAAAGGGTGGCCTATCAGCATCTCCTTGATGTTTTTTTTAAATTTTATGTCCTCCAGCTGTTTAAATTTTGTAGGGAGTAGATTATAGAATTTAATGCTAAGGTACAAGTTGCTTTTCTGTACTTTTGCCAGTCGTATTCGAGGTACGCATAAAAGGGAGCTACCGCGGGTGTGATGGGAGTGAATGTCTGCATTAATTGCAGTTTCTGCGAGGTGCTGTCTAGCATACGATAAAACCACCATGTAAAGTCCTTGATGTTATTCGCGAGGTAATAGAGTTCTTGGTGTCTCAAGCCAACAAGGGTTCGACAGTAACCACTTATAACAGAAACCAGCCAAGGCCCACCTTTTGTGGTTGATTTTGTATATAATTACTAACAATATCGTTTTTATGAATTCTCTCTTGTTACTTAATCATTTGTCTCGTTAGTCGTGTATATTATATATTTATATAATATATACAGAATGAGTTTTTAATTAGTGAGTTTCGTTTTTTTTTTTTTTTGAAAAATAGCATAATAGGCAATGAGCACGATGCGCTTTTTAAAGGTAGGTAAAATATTGCTAATATTGTTTATTAGCGATATTTAACCTATTCCCAGATGGTGCAACACGCTCAACGCCTCTCAAACTTTTCTTGAATAGATACAATTTACAAATTGGACAAAAAAAAAAAAAGTTTTTTTAAAAATCTTTTTAGAAATTACTTATTTTGTCGTACTTCTTCACCCACTACAAGGATGTCACTAATTAAAAACTCACCCTGTACGGAGGCCAGCCGAAACGCCTACATGTAAATCTGTCAATCACCGTAAAAGGCCTTTCCCACGCCCCAGCGGTTAATCAACGTCTTATCAACGAAGGTCCAAATGCATTGGATAAGGCAGTCAACATCGTAAAAAATATACAATATTATTATTATTTGTTGAGTGGGGCTTTCTAAGGTCTTTATGAGCCTTGTAACACTGCGACCATTGCTGATCTATTGTGTTCGCCACCTACTATAGTTCTGCGCTAAGCCTCGTGTCATTTAAGAACCGCAGCAGGCTTTTGGCGCCAGATTGTTTTACCTCCTCAGGTTGGAGGTAACAGGTTGGACCACCCAAGTGGGTGTATCTTTTACGCATCAGCGGGCCACACTCGCACACGAGGTGCTGGGGAGTTTCCTCTGCTCCTTGGCAGAACCTGCATATTTTTGTGTCTCTGAGCTTGAGGTTGAACATGTGTTTGTTCAGGCCACAATGCCCCGTGAGCTCCCTCACCAGTATGCGTAGATTGTTCCTATTTAGCGATAAAGCCTCACGGGCCGTCTTACGGTCTACACTAACTTATATACGAACATAACGAGACAAGTTAACATCAACATTAAATTCGGAAGTCATCGGAGAACTTCGAGATAGGTGTAATAATCATCCTTCAATGAGAACATCATATGATCATCATCATCAAAGTAGGTTTAGTCATAGACAGTCTTCTGCATGGTCATCATCATCGCGGAAACGTCGGCTGCTTATAAACTTCACGCGGTAAATCAGTTTTTGTCTTGTTTATTAAAAGTATTTAAAAAAAGGAGGAGGTTATCAAATCGGTTGAATCTTTTTTTTTATGTTTGTTAACTCAGAACTCCGTCATTTATGAACCGATTTGAAAAATTCTTTTTTCATTTGAAAGGATATACTTGCACAATGGTCCCATTTTTATCGAAATCCTGTTCTGATGATGGGGTCCATGAGGAATTTAGGGAACTCCTCAAATATTATCATATGAAGTTGAAAATTTACATGTTGGTCCAATTATTTCAATTATTATTATTATTATCACATACCTTTTAAGATTATTTGAAATTTTATTTTTTACTAAAATTTTATTTTTCACGGCATTCTTCAGCGTATTATTTTTTTATTTAGCATTAAGTAGGCAGTACTTACTTATACGAATCTGAGCCTACCTTAGTGCGGACGTCTCGTGAGATCCAGTTAGGTTAGGTTTAATTAAATGTAACTGATATTATGATTTTTTGCAAAAGAATTTGAATTTGAATTTGAAATTCCGATGGCAATGCATTTTTTATGGTAAGCATGACCTGATTCTACACCCAGGGTTGGCTCCCATCAAGGGGACACCTCAACGGTCAACAGCGCAGACACAAAATTTTGTATATGCATTCAATTATGACAGCCCGTTCTAAGTTTTACCAAGACAGGACTGCGGCACCCAGGGTTGGCGTCTAATGAGGGATCTTCTCAACCGTCAACAGCATAGACACGAAATGTTGTATACGCATTCAATTATGATAGACCGTTCTAAGTTCCACAATGACACGGCTGCTGCCCTTATAAAAAAAATTGAGTAGGTTTTTTTTTTATAAAGTTTTGTCTATGATAACGTCAGATACCCCAGTCTATAGGCTAAGAAAGATGGATAAGAAGAAAACATAATATATGCATACTTGTCGATGAGCATCTGTCTGGTCTGTTGATCCAGCTGGAAAGTGGTCTGTTCGCTCATTTTTGTCGGTACAATCAATAAGCGCTCCAGTAGCGAAAACGTCCTGAAAACAATACAAAAATAAATCCTAAATTATCAGACTGACTGTATAATCCTCTGTATTGTACAGTCGGTGTGGCACAGACGTTCCATTTGTGGCAGCAAACAAGAAGCAGCTTCTGACCACTATCATGATGAAGAAGCACCTAGCTTATGCCAAGAAATCTCTGTCCGTAGCCGGTTCTCCTCGTCGTTATCTAAATTAAGCAGCGGCGAGCGCGGTCAATACTGGAATGGGTAAACGTCTGAGTGTTTGACTGCGTGTTGCTACAAATGCCAACCTAGAAGATGTGGGTACCACAAAACGACATATGCCTTCTGGGCATATGTCGTTTAACATTCGACGGCCGATGTCCATAGCCGGATCGGTCAGGCAACAGCAACATTCGCCTCGCTCAAGTGGTGCATATGGAAGCGAACGAATATTACCATCAAAACCAAAGTATGACTATACTGAACGTTGGTTCTTCCCATTCTTCTTTATGGATCGGAAACGTGGACGTTACTACAATCGGACCTCAAAAAGTTCGAAGTCTTCCAAATGCGATTGCTCGAGGCAGATTCTCGGTGTCTCACTCCGCGACCGAATTCGAAACGAGACCATTAGAGAAAGATGCGATCTAGTAACAACGATCGAAGAAGAAGTACAAAAACGTCGACTACGATGGTTCGGCCATGTTTGCCGAATGAACGACAATCGCTTGCCACGTAAACTTCTTTGGCGAGACCGTCCGACAGAATGGAGAATTCAGCGATCGGCACCGAAGAAAACCTGGCTAAATAACATCAAAGACGACATTAAAAATCGACGATTATCGGCTAGGGATGCTCGAGACTTGGCAAAAAATCGTCAAGAATGGACGCGAATCGTGAATGGAGTACGAGATCCAGCCGCACCGACAGCAGCGTATTGGCTGCCAGGGCGACCCCCTCCGCAATCGCCGGCTACGGAATAAATAAAAAATGCCATCTGAGAAAAAAATAAAAAAATACCATCACTGGACAACTGAAGTTTGTCTGGACACTGGAGAACTTTTCTCCGATGAAACATATTTTATTATGAAGGGACAGCATGTCCAGTTCGTGCGGCGAGCAGCTACTGATCCCATATCACCTGCTCATTTGGAACAGAGAGTAAAGCTATGAAGAAGATGTTTTGGGGTTGCTTCTCCTATCATGGCACTGGATCACTCGTGCCAGTCACTGGGATGATGAACTCGGACCAATATATTGACATCTTATCAAACCATATGATACGGGAGCTCCACAAGGTCTATCTTTTTAAGGTTTTTCCACATGAATTTGGGGCTCTCTTAAATTGTCGCCCGGGGCAGGTACCCCGGTCTGCCCTCCCCCCCCCCACTTGATCCCAGGCTGCGTCGCATATCACAATGCGAACAAAGCAATTCTTGATAAGGTAAAGCGACTACAGAATTTCTGGAAAAGCGAGGGGATAGCAACCAGAGCAACGCAGGGTAATTATAAACAAATGCTAATTATATATAAATGTTAATAATATGTAAATTAAATATAAATTATTCCACTCATTACAAATAAATGTACCTACCTATAATGGTCGTGTACATCGCTGGAGATGAATTCGGGAGGAACGCATGCCTTTATATGTACACCTTTCTGGCATAGCTTCGCCACGGCCTCATTTGCTGTAAACAAACAATATTGAAACAGAAACCGATGACTCTGTACTAAGATGTGAGACGAAGATCTAGTATTTCTGAAGAGTAGTATTTATGAAGGACCAAGTTGCATAATATCATCTCTCCTTTTCAAACTTCGGAATTCGAAGTGACAGCAGCATTAATGGTAAATTTTCCGTAATAAAATCGTAATCTATACTAATATTATAAAGAGGTAAAGTTTCTGAGGTTGTAGGAAGTAATCTCTGAATCTACTGAAGCGATTGTGAAAATTATTTTACAAATAGAAAGCCACGTTATTTGTGAGTGTCATAGGCTATATATTAATCCGAAAAATGAAAAGACTTTTTCGTAATAGTCGGAATTGCAAAATAAGTCGGAGAAAAGACGGTCGAACGAAAATGTTTCTAACTAACGCTGCCCTAACGATGAGAGATATATTATTAAGTTCTACAGAAAAGTTGTAGAGCTTGATAATGCCTACAAAAAAGTCACCGACAGCATATGTCTAACTTTTATATTTAAGTCACAAAAAGTAGTATTTTATATTTAAAAAATAATTTAAATCGTTAGGTCATGTTTATTGGTCATATTATCAACAATTATGAATTCATATCAAAATAAGTAAATTTATCGTCTCAAGTGTTTAAAACCAAAGACTTTTCCATTTTACTGCATATAATTTCCCTTTTACTGCATAAATGATTAAAGAGATAAGACACTCACAAATAACGGTAATATAGTCAAATTGGCATGCAAATATATACACACATATGCAGTAAAAATATAACCCTTCTATTGGCAGTCAGGAAATAAATCATAGCACTCAGTACTAACCGAACCACACTCATAATTTCATTACAAGTAAAAAGTCTTACCGCCGAACGAAGTGGGCACGGGTCAGCTAGTATAGTATAAAATGGGACACAGAAGGAAGTTCCTCAAAGATTGTGCACATTTTTGACAGTCTAGTCTGTGACGATGAACAATCGGGCGTCTCTGTTAACGGTGAGTCTAAACTCACAGGACAATCCTTCTACCACCGGGCAAAAAGACATTGCGACAGAATGTCAAGCCAATCCCGTCCGCTGTGGCTACACAGTGAATTTAATATGCAACTGTGGAACGCTACAGGATGAAAACTACCTTCTATCCTGCCCGCGGCCAGGCCCGGACTGACCAGGTCGGCTAGTTGGCGATCGCCGAGGGCCCCCGACTCAAGAGGGCCCCAAAGGGGCCTCAATAGGGGCTCATTTTATAAATTGGATAAAAATGTAATGATAGTAGCCAGGACTAGTAAAGAATTGGCCAAGAAGCTATAAGGTTAGGATACTTCTTGATTTAAATTGTAAATAATTAATTTCGACCATTTCTGTCTTTTGATTATAAAAATGTAATCGTACTGAATTATAAAAACGTACTAGGGTTGTCGACTACAGCGGGCGAGCCCGTCACCTCAGGAAGTTTAAACGATTAGTCGTTCTATCTCCCTGGAGTGAGCGCAGAAGACTTGGACAAAACAGTCCACCGTCAAGCACCGCCACAAACCTGTAAGAGGCCAACGCTTTAACCGCGAGATAGCCAGGAGTGTTACCAAGCGGGTTTACACTCACGCTCTTACTTCCAATTCTCTCGATTGGTTACGAGTTCGAGGTCGCTTGCGCGGTCCTCTCCCTTACGAAGCGGTGAAACGGTGTATACCAAATCTATAGCCGACCACAGCGTCCTTTGCCCGGCTGTTCACCCAGGATCGGATAGCTGATAATCGTTTCAAGAGCAGTCGCCGTAAGGTCCGCAACCACCCCCGCTCTATAGGAAACAGTACTGCTTCCAGACTCCCCCGACTGTTAGTCAGAGTGCGCAATCGATTGGCTTATGCCGCACGGTGCACAGACCGTCCAGGAGCGCCAGAAGGTTGATTCCTAGGGGAAACTAACCCTAAGGCCAGAGTCCTACCCAGGCTCGCACTTCATGCGTGGAGGCCGCAGAATGGGTGTTGACCCGTGAGTGTGACCAACCCTGAACAGAATGGGTCTTCGTGGCCAACTCAGCAAGGGCCCATTAACTCCCAAGGGCCCAAAAACATACTGTTTTTTATTTTATTTAGGGGGAGTGAATGGGTGGTAAGGTGGACGCTCACATATGGCAAGACAGCTGTCCCAAACCTATCACAGCCGGTCGTTAGTTCGAAATCCACTGCTCACCCCCCAGAAGTGTAATAACAATATATGATGGGCCCGACTTCGGACAGTGAATTCCATGGCAGCTCCGTTTGTATTTTATTTATTTTATTTATTTATTTATTTATTTATTTATTTCATAACAAATCAACATTACAGTTTCTACCAATCCGTTGATATGCAATATACACAAAAATATAAAAAAAAAAAATAGAATTCTTACAAGTACATACATAACATGTTTAAATAAACGTTAAATACAAATACCGGCATTAAGAATAGAAAATCTTACAAACTTTCAAACTTACAGTACATAAGAGTGAAAACAGTTTATATTATTGTGCCATAAACAAGTAGCGCAATGCCCACACCTTGAAGAGATGCGGGCTCGCTGTAAAAATATCAAAGTCTGGCGCTGTCGAACATACCGCATTTATGTGCCGCAAAGCTCGTGTAAGCAGACTCCATCGACTTAGGTTGGTGCGCGAGGACGGCTCCGCAAATAGATTATGAGTGCGAGCACGATTATAAATGTCCGGGACAAAGAGACAAACCTTCGCTAGCATGCTAGGATTATCAACTCTTCCCCTAATCAGCTTGAAAACGTAGGCCATGGCGAGCATTTCTCTACGCAACTTAAGAGAGTTATAGCCCACCATGCCTAGTAGGAAACTAGTAGGGTATAAGTACGGATAATATCCGTACTGCTTAAAATATATAAATCGTAAGAAACATTTTTGCATTTTTTCCAAAATTATTCTTACGATTTTTATATATTTATATATTTGTATATTTGTTATATTTTTATATATTTATATATTTGTATATTTATATATTTGTATATTTATATATTTATATATTTGTTTACTCATTACCGTTTTCCCTAATTAAATATTTTACTGAGGTATTGTAGTAGGATTTAGATAATGGCTTTGGCTCAGGTTAATGATAGAACGTCCAGTGGTCTGTCCTTCCGGAAGGTCCTTCCAGAAGGACGTTCTGACGGTATTGAGTCCTGCCAGCAGTACTCATTTTATCGTTAAATTTGTATGAACTTCCCTCACTGGTCCTGCTGGCAGGTCCGACTTGCCGTTCGAAACGAATGCGGGTAGAAGCCGAAAACCTTTTTTATATGACATAACAGTTATGCTTGTAATTTTAACAATGAGTTATTATTCTCGAAGTATAGTAATATATATTTGTGGGTTGAGAATTGTATTGTACAAGTGAGCGTATCACATATGGGTGTATTGAATATTTCAGAAAAAATAGGTAAATAAAATAAAGTGAATAACAAAGAACTGCTTGTATGTTTTATGTCATTTATTTATTCGTAGACCAACAAGATGTAGTAATAAAAATAAAAATAATGATAAAAAAAGACAAAATAGTTTGAAGAAAATATTAAAAATTAAGCTGGGATTCCGTGTTGAATGTGATACGTGAAACAGTTCCGCCCCGTTTGTGGTGAACATAAGACACAACGTGGACCACACGCTTTGCAATAGTAACTTGCTTTTTGTTGCCTCTTGTGGATTCTGGAGCAAACAATGCATTTTCTTTGAACTCTTTGTCTTTCATCATTTTTTGATAGACGCTCAAGGACATGCTCGCCACTGAGGATGGAGCCTTGATTGGAACGAGCATCATTTTGTTGTTCTTGCCTATCACATGATTTGTCATCGTCCACCAGTGCAAGTACCAACTGAGTAGTGAAATCGCGGTGGGATATTTGATTATGTTCCGACCGAACAAAAAAGTTATATGCCAAATAGGCATTTGCTTCAATTATTCCTAAAATTGAGGCGTATACTCTGTGTTCCCATTTATGTGTGCCCCATGCTTTTTCCAGAGCTAACCCGTCTAGTCGAATATGGTTATGTATATCAATAGCTGGAGCACCATCGAAATATTGCTCGATTATACGAGGTCGTTCGATTTCTTTATAATATGGGTTACCATCTTCATCCCATCGCTTTTTACGTGATGGTCTACCAGGCAAGGTCGTGCCACAAGAAGCAATAAATTTGTGAACCCGCCTGTCCCTCCATGCGATAGCAGTTAACGGAACTGAGTCTTTGTTTGCTGTGCCCACCACAAATTTGCCTTTTTGTACTGGATACCTGGCAGTTATTTCAGAGACAGGATAAAAACTGTGCGCTGTTTTTACCATTCCAAGAAAGAACATACCAGCTTTACAATTGTATACACGTTTTAACAGAGGCAAACCAGGAGTCTCCGATTACTATTCTACCAGAACCATGCCATGGTTCAGTCAATCTCAAAGTAGTTGCAGTACCGGCGCCAAGTTCTCTTTGCCACTTTTTGACACTCATTGATTCTTTACCCTCATTTATTTCCATTCTTATCATTATATTTGTCGCACTGTCACAAGCCGTTTTTACTTCACATCCTACTCCTTTGGGCTTTCTTTTAATCTTCATCACTGCAGGCATCCCATCTTTAAAATACGAACCTCTTCCATACCATGCAAACATAGATTCGTCCACAGTAATTTTTGAACCAGGACTGATAGCACTTTCAAGTTTTTCATTAATCATATTCACCAAAGGCCTTACTTTATGCCATTTGTCAGAATCATCATTATTAATGGAAGCTGGTGAGAAGCTTAGCGCCATTAAAATAGTTTCAAATCTTTGACGACTCATTCCAAACCTTTTTCCAAAGTTTGTTGCGGGATATATCCCATCTGAGGTAGTATTCCAATAGGATCGTCGAACTGGCAGTTCATGAAGGGTCATGGCATATAATAGAGCAAAAAACTTCAATAACTCTCCTTCTGTCAATAGTTTTTGTTTGGCTGGAAATTTAGAGTTGGTGCACTGTACTATGTAACTTAATTTCTGCCTGGGAAATACTAAGAAGAATGCGTCCTTGATACTTTGTAGTGCATTGGAAGGCTCAAGCAAGGTAGCGTTGAAGGAGCCCTGATGCCGTTGGTCTAAAATTACTTCCTCACCGAAAGTCCAAGTTACATCCTTTATAACAGCTGTATTCGTAGAAGAAGGTTGTATCAAAATACTGTTGTTGGCATCAAGTTGTTCTTCATTAATAGTGTCGTCACTGCTTGTGGATGATTCGGATGACACTGAAATATAAAGACTAGATTTAAAAAAATAATAACTATTAGTCAATTTGTACGCATACCTACCTTTTTTTATTAACTAAACAAACCTAGGTTTATTAAATTAGACCACGAAATCCCAGCATATATATATACTTGACCAAGGACGTCAGCTAAACGTGTGTCAAAGTTGGATACATTTAGTTGCTGCTGGATTAGGTAAGCAAAAACAACCCAATAAGCCAACATACTTTCGTATATTTATTATGTTCATATTAATTTATTTATTTGCACACCCTAGTTTAAAATACAAGGTTTTAAAAAGTAATACATACTTAGGCCAGGACTTTCCTAGGCTAATTCCCGCTTTGGTTCGGTTTCGGCTCGGTAGTGCTAAAAGCATAGTCTCATAAAAGCTAGTATTTCGTTGTTGTCAACTACACGCGTGTCAATCAATATCAAATGTTTATGATATATGATTGTGACCTATGATTATGATATACCTACATTTTATAATATTATGTAGATTGATTCAAACACACTTATTGTATCCTCAAATAAGTAAGTAGTAAGTTCATAAATAAATTAAATAAAATATTATATTTTAATTATAGGTACTTACAACTCTCTTCATTAATATTGTCACGGGTTTAGTCGCCGGCTGCGTCGTCGAAATTTCCAATCAAAATTTCTTTAGGGACGGTTGAAACTTTTCGATTTATGTCCCAAAACAAGGGCAAAGTTATTTTCTACTTTTCTTACTGTGCCCCAACAATAACTACTGTCGTAGTCGTTCCCGAAATGTTGACGACTCCACGTGTTTTCGCCATTTTGTCCATCGAAGAATGTCGCTTTGGCGCGCACGCGCACCCCACGTCTTATACAGGCAGCCAATTGGGCCAAACTGGTCACAACGACGTGATTTAAAAACTCGCTAGGAGCGAATGAGATGCACTATCTACCAAATAAAATTGCGTCCTGCTAGCATGCCTAGAAATCCTCAAATAAACAGAAAACGGAAACGATGCCTAGAAACAATAAACAGAAATATTTCTCACCATCATATTCATACAAAATATTCTCACCACAAGTAATAAACTATGTCATTGATTACTGTTTTACCTAGTATGTACCAAGTTTAGATTCAATGAAAAAAAATATGTAAAAAAAAACAATAAGCTTAAAGTAAACTACAAAATAAAAGCTTCATTTTTGATAAAGGTTAAAATTAAAGTCAACCTATCTACATAAATAGGTTTAACCCCTCAAGCCCCGATTCGCCGATATCGGCCACAACACGATTCACGTTTTAATTTAATTTTAATTTAATTTGTTTGATTTTATTATGCTTTATTATGTTAATATGTTTCATTTTAATTATGGGTACAGTGGTTTGGCAGTAATTAATGTTTTGGTGAGACAGTGTCGTAATTCAATTTTTTTACTAATTTTTACTTAATTTTTTTGGGACAGCAACTTGTCAATCGGCTGAGGGGCCGAGGCCTGAAGGGTTAAAAACGAATTTACCATGTGGTAAATTAGTTTCAAAACAAACTTTATGCGGTAAATTCGTTTTTTTAAACTTATTTATGATGTCAACCGCGATAGTCTTCGATAACTAAACTTGTCACCAGTGGTGTGCCCAGGGTTGGTGAATGGGGCAAGCCCAACCTACCTTTTTGTGTTTTTTACGCTTTTCATAGTAAAAAAAAAAAGTTGTGCCTCTTTACTATTCAATCTTAAGTTTGAAATTTACTGCTAGTGTCGTAGATTTAATAAAGCACACTGAAGGCATGCTACTGTTAGACAGAATTTATCGTATACTTATCAGCAGTCGCATACCTGCGGTGGCTTTAAGGAATGCCGTTTTATTTGCTTGAGCGAGTGAACTCAAGTTAAGACAGAACTCACCACAAGGGACAATTTCCTCCACTGTTTATAAGCAAAAAAAAACACAAATCAATTGAAATTATACAATAAAAAATCTGGTTTGTAACTTGTTCAAAAGAAACGGAACTAAATACGGAACACGCTCGCATTCTACTTCCATAACGCAAGCCTGGCTTAAACGTCAATACAAAAGTCGTATAGATACATATATTTGTTTTGCTTAATTTGGCACAGGTTAGAAAGAGAGGACCACTGATTTTGAAAGCCCCGTTGCAAGCCCATGTGTGTGAGCGAGATGACTAGTTGAACTGAACTAGCGAATTGTCTTTTTGTCGATAAGCTGTTGTCGCGTGGAGCGATCTGTGCCCGCTGGATAGAAATAGGCGCTCGCGAATTCATATATTAGTTTAGCGACCTTTTTAAGAACATTTTTAAGATATAAGGCAACCCGGGCTTTAGAGCTTGTATGAAGGAACCGCCACTGCTTGTCACCACATAGGTGTTCATGTATATAAAAAAAAATTAAGCCCACCGAAATGTAGGTATTTGACGCTTTTTTAATCATAATCAAAATCATTATCATAATCATCATTTATTTTTCAAAAAATATTAGATATCTACAACAAAGATACCTAATCTGGTGAAATCGTAAAGAAAAAATACATATTAGATAAATTACATATTAGTTAAATTTTAAAATGAAAAACCATAATAGAAATGTAATTAGTGGCAATAGTGTCAAATTAAAAGACATAACAAAATAAAATAAAAATAATCGCATCAAAAAAAAAAATATACAAAAAAAAAATATAAAAAAAAACAAAACAAAAAAAATATATAAAAGGAATGTTAAATGATCCACTAATTAAATTCCAACACAATTTGGAAATACAGTAGAGCGTCGATTATCTGAACGTCGGTCAACCGAACGACCGCTTAACCGAACTGCTGCGGCCGCAGACTCTTGATTAATTTATCCTCTCTCGCTCGCACGCGGATGAGGGTTGATAATGCAGATCCAGGGTACCAAATCATGCAGGACAGCGATATTGTAGACCTCGTGACTGATAATGCTGACGCCGCCAGCACCTCATCGACTAGTGAATCAGAGAATGAAGATGAAAAAATACCTACACCTTCTGAAGCATTTACATGTCTAGATACTGTCTTGCGATGGTTTGAAGCTCAAAATGAAAGCGACCAGTATCAGATATCTGTACTGAAAAAAGTGCGGGAATTAGCTGTTCATAAGCAAGTAGGCTTGCTTCGACAGACCAAAATTAACACCAAAATAGATATGTGTTTATTACATACACACATATCTATTTTGTTCACTGGATTACTACTCACTATTGTAATAAATAAAAAAAGTTAAAACAGATTACATAGATAATACATATTATTATGTCCATATATGATTTTATTAATACAGCTTTTTATACAGTTCGATTATCCAAATAAATCGGTTTTCCGAATACCCTTGTCCCCCAATGAGTTCGGATAATCGACGCTCTACTGTAATACCGTTTCAATAGTCAACTTAACAACTAAAATGCCTGAAGCGTATCTTAAAAAAAACCAATATTGATATATTGTAAAATAGCATTTCATGCCCTAAACTTTATATATAAATACTATTTAGACTACAAACGATTCAGCACAGCTGTAGAACTCGTCCAACGTATAGAAAGCATGTGTGGATGCCAATTTTCTTTTTATAAAACTTTCGAAAAATTTTAACTCCAGAAGTCTAGTTTGGAGTGGGAGGCAGTTAAAAAGCTGAAAACTAACGTAATTGAAGGACTTTTGAGTCTGTGTTAGATGCACTCTGGGAAGGGCAATATTTAACCAGTGGCGGTGGCGAGTATCATGGGTGTGCTGATCACCATTTAGATCACGTTTTGTGACGTTGGTTCTCGCATAAATTAAACACCGAAGAATATATTCAGCTACCATTGTTAATATTTTATATTTTTTAAAGCACGGAACGCAGTGAGTATTTCGCGTTAGTCCCGCGATGGCTCTTACTGCCTGCTTTTGGAGTATAAATATTCGAGAGCTATCAGTGGAGTTTCCCCATAGAATTATACCGTAGGCCATTTACGAATGGAAGCAGGCATGATATGCTGAGAGGGATGCAGATTCTCCAGCGAAGTATTTAATTTTGCGCACAGCATCTATTGCAGACGAGAGGCTACTACTAAGTTCATTTATGTGCGACTTCCAGTTTAATTTATTGTCAATCACAAGACCAAGAAATTTGGAATCCTTGCTTAAACTTATTTGGTCGTTTTGAACTAATAGGGTGGGCGAATCAATCGACCTTCTGTAATTAGACGAGAAATGCATGCCTGTGCTTTTTTTTGAATTGAGAAGGAGATTGTTCTGATTAAACGAATTGCATGCGGTATTCAAAGCATTATTAGCCTTATGATTTAGGTCAAGAATATTTTTATCACTAATTAAAAAGCTAGTGTCATCCGCATATAGGATTGTATGGACATTTTGTGGTAACGAATTTCCAATATCATTAATAAAGAAGAGAAAAAGTAAAGGATAAAAAGAGGAGAAAAAGTAATGTATATATCTAGCTTATTTATTGAGGCCGAATAAAGATTATTGCTGTTTCGGAATCATCGTGGTGGATAGTCGGGTGACGTAAAAAAAAAGCAGCATTGTAGAATAGGTTCTTACTATACATTATTACCGATGTATTAGTTGTACCTGTTAGTATTTATTTTTGTATGTTGCTAATAATAAAATAAAATACTATTTTCCTCAATACTCACACGAGTATCCCTCGATCCATAGCTGGTAAATCTCTGGATCGACGATCGTGTAGCTGCTAAGAAACACGTCTAATTCGGAATACATCTTAATTATCTCGAGGTATAATTTTTTAACTCGGCATTTTCCAACTCCAAACCTTCATGAATTTTCTCGCGAAAATTCTCAACTGACGTTTAAAATGACAGCTGAGTTTTTTTTAATTTCTCGTCTAGGTTTATGTCAGAAGGGAAAAGTTTTCCTGGCAGCATACCAACCACGAAAATCTGTTTCAGTCGTGGATTTAATTTATTATATGTCGTTTTTAGGTGCCACTACTTGTTTTTAATAAATTATAGGGTAGGAGAACTAATCTTGTGACGTAAGCGCACATTCATTCACCAGTGACGTGGGCGCACATTCATTCTTCTTTTTATTTGAGTCTTTTTTTCTAATGATCGCTCTACACGTCGGCCAATGTTGGGCAACATCGTTAAGGTGGAAGCGAGTCGGCACCAATGTAACGATTGAATAATGAAAGAGCGAGAGAGACATAGGCGCATATGTTGGCCAATGTGTAGAGCGAGCGGTATAAAGAGGTGATTTCTAGTGTCGTTGCAACGCTAGGAGACCTATTTTTGTAAGCGGCTGTCCTTGGATCAAATAAAACGAAACACCGACGAGAAGACAGAATACATACCTATTATTATATTATCATTAATTAAAATAATATGGTGGAACATTACAATATTATTTGAGGGACATATTCTTGAGTATAATTTACAATTGAAATTGTTGATTTTAGGTAATACCACAATCGGCAAATTTGAATTACTTTCTAGTGGGGCAAACATGACGTAGTCCCTGCAATAGCAATGGTTGCAATTACTTGGATTTAAATCCTTTAATCATCCTAACTGGCACCGATAACCGAAAATGACCGCAGTCGAAAAGCAAGCACTTCTATATCGATATCAAGTGCATTAATCCACGGATCTGTTTGTTTGTGAGTGACGTGTAAAACGTCAAACCGTGGCCTTTCAAAAAACCGACAACATTTTCCAGGTTTTGAAATTCCTGTTCAATTATCCGGCAATTTCATAGCTGGTTTATTACAAAAAGGAGTGAAAGTGAACCGGTTTACTTCTTTAAGCAGTGTCGCGGCCCGGTGTTGTTATAAATTAGCAAAATGTTTGATTTAACGGACGTACAAAAGATCGGCCTGGGACTGACCGGCTTTGGGCTCACCTTTCTCTTTCTGGGAGTGATTCTGCTGTTTGATAAGGGTCTGCTGGCCATCGGGAATTTGCTGTTTATCAGCGGACTCGCCTGTGTTATCGGCATCGAGAGGACTTTAAGGTTATTATGATCGATTATACCAAATATATTATTAGTGTGAAAATGGCGGGCGAGCGTAAAGCATTGCATATAAGTAACTAGACCTCGTGACCAGCCTGAGAATGCGTCAGCCGAATAGAAAGCGACAACTGCCTATAGTACCCCCTCCGTCCTTGTCTAGTCGCGCATGCACGGAGCTGCGTACATATATCACTATGGCAACGCTTATATATCACCATGGCAACGCTTCGCCGCCATAAGTCTGCTATGCTATGGATACTTGCGCATGCGCATCTAGACAAGGATGGAGGGGGTACTATACGCTGCTGTCTCTTTTCGGTGAACGCGGTCACTCACAGCCCACCTTCGCACTCCCGTTCTCTGTTCTATACCTCTGTGGGGAAAAGTCGTGTTTATACGTAGGTGGTTATATGTTTGGTATAACTGCAGTATAGGAACCTCTCCTGGATTGTTGATTTTTAAAAGTCATTCTACTATATTCGCTACGCAGATTCCGAATCCGCAATAATCTTTTGTCGGTCTCAATAAATAAGCGAGATATAGGCATTCAAAGTTTTCATCTATTATGTCAACAACACGGCCATTTTGTTTCGGAGTAAGTGTCGTGAATATAGTCGACATATCGCGAGTTCTCTAATATGGCTAACAATTCGCGATATTGCACAAATTATGACATGGTCGGGAAAAGACATGTCTGCGACATGAATTTCGCGCGAAATTCGGAAAAAGAAAATTTGCCTTCGGCACTATTAACGTGTTAGCGATAACCTCCAAGAAAAATGCACACTTAGTGAACATGTTACATTTAAAATTTCCAGTATAAAAATAAATGTAGGTCAACGAATGAAGTATTTTAGCACTGCAAGTAAAGGGATTTATTGCAAAAAAAATTGACTTAGAGTTGGAGTAGGATTTTAAAACCTATGTTTGTTTCATGATGAGGTATAAAACAGACAAATCCTCATCTGCTCTGACAGCACAGCAGCACTGGACGCTCTGGCTAAAGCCACCACAGAATCTTCTGTGGTCTGGAACTGCATTCAGGAGCTCAACAAATTGGGAAAATCCAACAAAATCACCCTAATATGGATACCGGGTCACCAAGGCATACCCGGAAACGAAGAGGCCGACAGACTGGCAAAACTGGGCACACTGGAATGCCCAGTGGAGCCAGCTGTAGGGGTCCCTTCGCTACAGGTAAGAAAATCATCAGGGACTGCTTGGAGCAGGAACATCGGGCTTCCTGGAAACAGAGTCAGGGATGTCGCCAGGCAAAAGCCACGATGGAGCAACCACTACAGAAGAAAACCAAGGCCCTACTTGACATGAGCAAGAAGAACCTTAGAACCACTATCGGTCTCCTCACCGGACACACGACCCTTAGAGCTCATCTATTCAACCTTGGCTTGACTGAGAGCAAGGATTGCCGAATATGTGGCGAGGAACCTGAAGACAGCATACACATTGTTGGTCGCTGTCCAGGGCTCGCCGCCAAAAGACACAGTTTACTGGGACGAGCCTTTCTCGAACCCAGCGATCTGCCCAACTTGTAGGTCAGTGACCTACTTGGACTGGTAAGAAGTACCGGGCTACTAGCTGACCACTGACCTAACCACACAGTGGGTAGTTACAAAAGACCTTACAGATCTAGGTGACATCAAGGGCTGGAAACAAGCCCCCCACTCTATCTACTACTACTACTACTACTTCATGATAAAACCGTTGTTGAAAAAAATCCTAAAATATCGCATTTTTGTAATTGTACTTTTATCGTAAGCGTTAGCAACTTAGAAGATGACAACTTTTTAGAGATGCATGTCAAGCAGGGTTAAGATTCCGCTCTTTTAATTTCACTCGCAGACATGACTACTCACTCACTCATTTCTGTGTGTTTGTTGCAGGTTTTTCTTCCAGAAGCATAAAGCGCGCGCGACTTTCTGCTTCTTCGGCGGCATTATCGTCGTGCTGATCGGCTGGCCAATAATCGGCATGATAGCCGAGACGTACGGCTTCTTCCTGCTCTTCAGCGGCTTTTTCCCGGCCGTAATCAACTTCCTGAGAGGCGTACCGGTGATCGGAACGTTCCTATGTTTACCGGTCATTAGCTCAATCGTGAACCGATTAGCTGGGGACTCTGGAAAAACCATGGCTTAGAGACTCGTACAGTGATGCGTTGTTGACGTGTAAATAATAATAATATGTGTACATACATTCCTGGGGCGCTCAAGAAGTTTTGAGAAAATAAATAAATCGTTTTTCGATATACTTTCCACTGAGCAATGACATTTTGAAATATTTTACAAAAAAAATAAATGAAAATGTAAACAGAATTGAATTGGGAAATATGTATTGGTTTTTAAAAATCATTGATAGCCTTTCTTTCAAGTAACACCTAAATCGACAGTTTTCCTCTTTTAAAGTATTTTTTCTCGAAACTTTTTGACTGATCTGGTATTTAAACTAATTTATATGCTTGTAGCCCAAACAAATTAGACCAAAAAAGCGCCATGCCTTGAAATAATTCCGACAAAGCTGGAAATGATTTTATTTCACTCTAGGCTTCCTAAATATTAGTAATGTAAGTTTGCGACGGTTTATAAGTGGAGCGTTAGACGCTATGGCCAAAAAACAAAAAAAAAAGGCACTTTTTTCGATTTTTTGCTTATAAATTTGGAACGGTACTTCCTGTCTAAAAAAAATCAAAATAAACAAAAATTGTAGTACATAAAATTCCGCATCCAATGACTACTTCAAAAATTGCATTTGTTTTAGTGGTATGGCCATAATCGTCATTCAAATATAGGCAAATTTTACCGTCGTCTTAAGTCTTCTTTCAAACTTTGAAAGTCTCGGATGCACAGCCCTCCGTCCAGATATAACTCTTTACTCTCTATCTCGGAAGGTGGCTCTTATTATAGAATTAACTGTTCCATGGGAATCAAATATCCCAAAAGACCACGAGTACAAATTAAATAAATACCATGATCTTGCAAATGCCGTAACCCGGAACGGCTTCACTGTTCACCTTCACTCGGTGGAAGTTGGCGCTCGTGGCCTGCCAGCTAAATCTCTATTTCACCTCTTTAAAGATCTTGGCCTTTCCAGAAAAATAATCAACTCTTTCTTAGAAAAATTATCTAAAACTGCGATTTGCGCATCTCAAATTCTATGGCTTCGAAGGGGGAGTGAATGGGTGGTAAGGTGAACGCTCACATATGGCAAGACAGCTGTCCTAAACATACCACAGCCGGTTCGTAAGTCCGGAATCCACTGCTCACCCCCCAGAAGTGTAATCGGTGAATTCCATGGCAGCTCCGTTTGTTTTTTATGGAGTAGCCATTTTTGAGTCATAGGAAAATGAGCGTAAAACACCTTTGAGTCATAATGGTAAATTTGCCTATATTTGAGAATTTATAAGTGAAAAACCGTAAAAGTGCTAAAATTTCGCAGTTTTTTGGCCATAACTTTCTAACGCTCCACTTATAAACCGTCGCAAACTCAAATTACTGTTAGGGGGAGTCAGGGAGAGTTTACCAGGGGGGAAGGAATAGCCACTGCTCGTAGAATCTTTGTGGCACAATGTATTGCGACGTTGCTGCACTTCTTAAATGTCTCACACCCAACCCGTCCCTCTCACGCAATGCCATTGCATTTGGCAGTCAGTCTTGGAAGTGCGAAGTGATAACGTGTTTTTCCGTGCGGTAAGTGAATTTTAAAATTTTTGGACATTTGATTGGTGTTGTTTTGTATGAATAGATTCAAACAAGTTACCTATATAAATGGCAAGTGTATTTATCCTAGTAACACCTACAATACATTGATTTTATGAATGTGGCATAGTTTTAAAAATGCTTTTAAAAAAAGTTAAAAAAACTTTACCTACTTGGAGGGTAAAGTCTCCCACCCAGGCGGGAGAAATTAGCCAAAATCATTTTTGGGACAATTCTTTAATAACTGACAAATTATTAAAGTTATATCAAACGTTCTTAAGAGAAAATATAGATAAATAGTGCAGCTTAAAGACACAATTCATAGAAACTACCAATTATGTAAGTATAAAAAAATATGCGTATTTTAGTGGAGGGCGGGTAAACTCTCCCGGACTCCTCCTATTTGGGATGCCCAAAGAAAAATAAAATCATTTCCAGCTTTGTCCGAATTAATTCAAGTTAATTTGATTGGGCTGTTGTATTGATAGGGGCTTTTATTAGGATATGGAAAAGTAGCTATCGTGCCTATATATGCAGATTTATTGACAATATAAAGCGGTTCACTGTATGTAACAAGGCCAGCATCAAAGCCGCAATCGTATTACTATTTACGTTATTGAGCCTAAATAGAGAAAAATGTACTTGAGGTGTCAACTACAACGGGCGAGCCCGTCACCACAGGAAGTTTTAACGATTAGTCGTTCTGTCGACCTGCAGTGAGCGTAGAAGACTTTGGACAAAACAATCCGACGTCTAGCTACGCCACAACCCGTAAGAGACCAACGCCTTACCGCGAGATAGTACCCGGCGGCTCGAGACACTCGCGCCCTTTCTTCCAATTGTGACCAGATTTCTCCGGTCTCTCGATTGGTTCCTAGTTCGAGGTCGCTTGCGCGGTCCTCTCCCTTACGAAGCGGTGGAACGGTGTATACCGAATCTATCGCGGACCAAGGCGTCCTTTGCCCGGCTCTGAACCGGGATCGGATGGCCAATGGTCATTTCAAGAGCAGTCGCCGTAAGGTACGCAACCACCCCCGCTCTATAGGAAACAATACAGCTACCAGACTCCCCCGACTGTTAGTCGGAGTGCACAATCGATTGGCTTGCGCCGCACGGTGCGCAGACCGTCCAGGAGCGTCGGATGGGTTTTGACCCGTGAGTGTGACCGACCCTGAACACATGGGTCATCGTGGCCAACTCATCATGGGCCCGTTAGCTCCCTAAGAAGAAAAATGTACTGTATTGCAAGCGAAAAAAAATACCTACATTTGAATTTGAATTTGGCTTAGCCAAACTCTAAGTGAGGCAACGAAGGGATTTAAGAATTATCCTGTCACATGATCTAAAGTGGAGCCAACTCATAAACATATATGGTGAAGATAGGAAATACGACTATATATCTCATCCGTAAGTCTTTTCAAGGCTTGATGCCATATCTATACAAGGCGTGACATATATAAAACCTCTCCTGGAAGTCTGACACCAGATATAGAACTCTTACTTTGCCAAGGATGTAGATCTTCTTGAAAAATGGCAACGTAAGGCGATAAAAACCAGTTGTATAACAAGGTGTTTATAAAGATCCCCAAGGCATATGTGAGACCTATTATTGAGTATGGCTTGATAGCAATACAAAATAATAGTAGTAATATTAGGGGTTCCAGAGCTGATGCTCTGGAACCCTTACTTTTGCAAAGATGTAGATGTCCTGGAAATGGTGCAGCGAAGGGCAAGCAAAATGGCAGTGGGCCTAAAGAATAAGAATTATAAAGATCGCTTGGAATTCCTTGGACTGACTACTCTCAAAGAAGACTTAATTGAGACAGGGACATTGAGACATATACAATTGTCACAAATTATTACAATGTACCTAGGCTAAAGAATATATACAAATTTAACGACAACGGAATTTTTTGAGATTACAGCAAAAAAGTGCAAAACTTGAATCTAATTCTCTTAAAAACGTACTGCAAAATAGAGTGGTGGGCATGTGAAATAAACTACCATTTGAAGTAATTAGTGCAAGCTCTATCAATTAATTAAAAAACACTTGATGTTTACCTAAAAACTTACTAACCCCTCAAGACAGTAACGTCCCGAATCGGGTACGTCGGTACGATGTATTGTAGTCAATGCTCAGTAATGTCCCAAAACGGGTACAAGCGCGGTGCGACAAACTGCGCTCTCAACAAACTGAATTTACACCAAAATCACAGTGCAACCACCCCCTGTTAGATATGTGTGAGAAAGACGGATAAATTCTGTATTGTACGGTTATTCAGTGGTGCTTCTTGCGGTCTAGAATCCCTAATATAATTGTTTGTATTCTGGAGGCACTTAGTCGAGTGCTGCCATTGCTCAGATCTGTGCTTCTCTTCGGATATTATGTAGCTTCTCTTCGGATATATTTATGAAAATAAATAAAACGAACTTATAGATTTGGTAAAACATGTAATAACGTACACAAATGTGTTTACAATTTCTAGATAGGGTTTCATATTTTGGGGATAAAACGTCGATATCGCTGAATAAATGAGTTTTTTTCCGTTCTCCAACTTTCTAATAATTATTCATAATTATCTAATTATTTTACAAAATGAGATTTTAATGTTTTATATTTCAAATTTCAAAGCGATCATTCTACAATTCTTTTTTTCATGATCCTTCAAGTAGTTTCTTTCTTATGATCGTTTTTCTAAAGTGCTATATTTTTGACCTTCAACTCTCAGAAATGACAGGTGACTGCCAAGATTTACACCCGCCGCTTGAGGGGTTAACCCCTCCTCTCGCGAAGTAAAAATTCAGCTATCACTTTTGCCCGCGACATTTTCGCGCATAAAATCGACGCGAGTCGACGACCTTGATACAAACGACCATAACTTGTAAACCACTATACGGATCATAAAAAAAAATACTGTAAAATGATCGCATTGAAATTTGACATATAAAAAAATATAACCTGGAAATTGGGGGAGTCGGCTGTTGGTCCCGCAAGGGATGTTAGGGAGTTACCGGGTTAATATTGTTTATGAATAGCTTTACAAGATCTGATAGCATGAATAGCTTTACATATTAGCACATCTTCCTGTCCAGAATAACTAATAATAATAATAAGGAGAGGTTGACATAGTAGCAACTGCGAAGTGCGCCGGGCGATAGGTGATCTGTATCAAGACCATCAAGATAGTGAATAGATACTACAATTGCCCATGCCTTAGCTCCATCTTTACGCCCAACATCGGCATGGTCGCCGATTCAAGTTAAGCAAGACCATTTTGGCAAGCAAGCCAATAGAGCACTTCTTTGCCAACAGTGGATGCATGCCAACAGTGGATGCTGCCTGGTAAATAAGAACTGTGCCACGTGTCTGTCTGAAAATTCGACAGCTTTCCTAAAATAGATTGGTGTTGCCAACCATCACAACCATTTTGCGAGATGGGCGCCATCTCTTGGCCATTCCGGAAACTTTTCAATCTACCCTCGTATTGGCATACAGTATATTGTATAAGTATATTTGTAATATCCTAATAAATGCCCTGATACAATACATTTTCCTGTAATCATGATGTACCTATACTGTGTATATTTTAAGTTGATTTCCTATGTTAAAAGACATAATTTAGTACTTAATGAAAATAAATAAAAAACTCTTTAATTGCATATATTTACTATTTCTTCTCCCTTTCCTTAATTATTCATATGTCATCTTTGTCGCCATCAGGGAAGGTCTGGCCACCAGGGATGAAAGGTTGCAAAATGTCTGCATTCGCTTTATTTATGACCTAAGAAAGTGAACAGATTACGGGTGCAGAAGAGGCTGACGACCCGAGCAAGGAGAGATAATTTCTCGGTTCTACATAATCTATCCAGGATCTACAGAATCTTGAAGGAGGGCTCTTCAAGATATCTCAAGTATGTTCAATGCTCTATCAGCCCACGGGCGCCCTCGGAGTTCTGAAGACAACCTACTGCTCTCGGTCTACGGTTACAGTAGTGATTTCTACTCGTACTCCTTTTACCTATATAGAGCCCATCTCTGGAATGCTTTAGCCACACATGTAAGGACACCACCGAGTTTGTATTATAACACTTTAACCCGCGCTCATACATTTTTCTCATCCTCTCCTTTTTCTTCTCTGCTTCATTATCGATTTTTTGATTTTTAACGTTTGTAATTTTTGATATTTCATTTTCTGCTGGATTTAAATGTTAAATCACTGGGAGCATTCACCTATAATGTCACATTTTAGATTTGTTTTTGGCATTACAGGGCAAAGAGTGAGAACAGAATGGTTAATTATTTTTTGCTTTTTGGTGCATTACTTATAAAAGTGTTTTTTTTGTTTTTTAAACTATTGTTTTATTTTTTTAAATATTTTTCTTTCAATAATATCTTTTGTTTACAATGTACTTATAATAATGACTATACTAGTGTTATTCCACAATATTTTTTCCACATATAATAATACGTTATTCCACAACATTTTTTCCACATAATATGTGGAATTTTTTCCACATTATATTATAATGGTATGTTATAACTTCCATTTTTTCCACATTATATTATAATGGTATGTTATTCCACAATATTTTTTTCACATATAATATATTATTCTACAATATTTTTTCCACATATAATAAATAATATGTTATTTAACAATATTTTTCCACATATAATAATATGTTATTCCACAATATTTTTTGTACATATAATAATATGTTATTCCACAATATTTGTACATAAAATGGGCTGTATTTTAGGTAATAAATAAAATAAAAATAAAATAAATACTCGAGGATATTAGCTTAAGGAGATTTAGGAAAAAGAAGAACTGGTTAAGGCTGAGAGAGATAAAAGTCTTTGTGATGATCCATAACCACTGGAATGCCAATACCACCGATCGGTGGTTTTTCTGTTGTGACAATTCGCAGGCGGCGGAACTCCGTATTTATGCAATTATATGCGGTAAAAGTCGCCTTTATTGAATAAGCCATCATCATATATTAGTATGCGGGCACTACCACCTCCTACAAACAAATTCTCGAGGGTTGAAAACATGCCGTTGTGAGTTTCATTCCCATAGCTGGCATTTTAAGGATTAAATGATGTTCCCGAAGGCGAGTTTCTCATATTTCCTGGTAGATGGTGCCAGAGCATGAAAACTGAAAAAGTAGCTAAATAAGTTGGGTCCGGTGAAGTAGATGTACGATAATGGTAAGGTGTACGCTCACATGTGGCAAGACAGCTGTCCTAAACCTACCACAGCCGGTTCGTAAATCCGGAATCCACTGCTCACCCCCCAGAAGTGTAAAAAAATAGTATTATGATGGGCCCGACTCCGGTCGGTGAATTCCATGGCAGCTCCGTTTGTATTTATTTATTATCTAAAGCACAAAGTGTATGGCCGTGGGATTTTTACTTTCGAAAAATTCGTAGAAATAGCCTGCAATGCCGACTATAATTCTCAGGTTTCTCGTAGACGTCCAAGCAACACAAGTCTTGCATTAGCTGTCTTTGTCTGCCTGCATTTTGACGTTATTCATCTGTCTTATCCATGCTCTCGTACTTAGGCATACAGCTATTTAAGTTCAGGCATTGATTATACAGAGTATTAGATTGCTTAACCCCTAGAGCCCCGATCGGCCGATATCGGCCACATCACGATTCAGCGTGACGGCCCCGTTTTAATTTTATTTCAATTTGTTTTATTTTATTATGTTATTATGTTTTATCTCTACAATAGCTCCAGAAAAACCTCAAACATCACCACAAGCCATAACTACCAATTTCATAAATGACAGTGTGGAAAAACGAACTAAATCCGAAAAAAATAGCTCTGCAATATTGAGTACAAATTTAACAATGACAGCCATTGCTGTGTTGGCGATTAATTAATTTATTTTATTTTATCTGCATTCAAACTTTTCTCTGGTTGTAACGGTCTCTGTTCCATCGGGTTCAGAAGAGGGAGGAAGAGAGAGTGTACCCGTGGTCGCGCGCCCACCTGTGCACTATAATATAGCCCGCGCACTTGACTGCTTCCGAACAATGGACTCTGAGAAGACTAAAGAAGTCACTAGAATCTACAAGGCAGTCGCTATGGCAGAACACGGCTAGAAGGATATATATGTTTTATTTTAATTATGGTACAGTGGTTTGGCAGTAATTAATGTTTTGGTGAGACAGTGTCATAATTCAATTTTTTTACTAGTTTTTACAAAAAAATTTTGGGACATCAACTTGTCAATCGGCTGAGGGGCCGAGGCCTGAAGGGTTAAGCCTACTCAAGAAGGAAATAAAGAAGAGGAAATATTGGGTGCATCCAATAAAACAGTAAGAGGAACACGAAGTGAATAGCATTTATCTATACTAATATTATAAAGAGGTAAAGTTTGTGACGTTGTAGGAAGTAATCTATGGATCTACTGAACCGATTTTGAAAATTCTTTTACCAATAGAAAGCCACGTTATTTGTGAGTGTCATATGCTATATATTAATCCGAAAAATTAAAAGACTTTTTCGTGGTAGTCGGATTTCCAAAGTAAGTCGGAAAAAACGGTCGAACGAAAATGTTTCTAACGAATGCTGCCTTCACGATAGAGATATATGATTAAGTTCTAGAGAAAAGTTGTAGAGCTTGACAATGCCTACAAAAAGTCAGCGACAGCATATGTCTAACTTTTATATTTAAGTAACAAACAGTAGTATTTTATATAAAAAAAAATATTTAAATTGTTAGGTCATGTTTATTGGTCATATTATCAACAATTATGAATTATTATCAAAATAAGTAAATTTATCGTCTCAAGTGTTTAAAACAAGAGTGTTTAAAACATACATATGCAGTAAAAATATAACCCTTATTTGGACAGTCAGGAAATAAATCATAGCACTCAGTACTAACCGAACCACACTCATAATTTCATCACAGGTAAAAAGTTGTATGTCATGTGTATTGGTCATCATCGAGGCCAACGCCTTAACCGCGAGATAGCCAGGAGTGTTACCCAGCGGGCTTACACTCACGCCCTTACTTCCAATTGCACAAAAGACTTCCTTTTTATTGCAGATAATTTCCCTTTTACTGCATAAATAGTTAAAGAGACAATACGCTCACAAATAAGACACTCACAAATAACGGTATTACCATACATACATATACAGTAAAAATACATACCTACATATACAGTAACGGTGTTACATACATACATATACAGTAAAAATATAACCCTTCTTTTGGCAGTCAGGAAATAAATCATAGCACTCAGTACTAACCGACCCACACTTACAATTTCATCACAGGTAAAAAGTTTTACTGCTCAACGAAGTGGGCACGGGTCAGCTAGTTAATCATAAATATAAATAAGCAGGGTTGAGCTCATCGTTATATTAATATTACACATCTGGGGAAGGATTGGTAAGCCCCGGACTAACGACCATCTATGTTAGGTTTAGTACAGTTGTCTTGCCGCATGCGAGCATTCAACTTACCATCCATTCACTCCCCCTTCGAAGCCAAACCTCCATTAAAGTTCACCTGAAATATTGATAATTAATAACAAAATACATTTTTTATAGTATTTATTTTATATAAAAAAAATACACAAACTGAACATCGGAAATTTCGCCGTCATTCACAATAATTCAATTTTAAATAGAAAAAAAATAAAAATAAACAAATATTTACAATTTTATTTTACCTAACTAGGGAGGAAGACGCTTTAGAGTAGAAGAGAGAACGAAACAGCGATGCTAAGAATAATCCGTCGAAAAATGACTTAGAGGAAACTTTGATTTTGCGCAATTACAAGTTTACAACGAAAAAAAAAGATTTGATAATAATAATAATTATAAAAACCCAACTAATGTTACAATTAAGCTATGTCACATGTAAGCTATCATACAGGTAACAATGTTTTTCTCATTTTTTAAAATAAAAAACGTTAACGACTAGTTGTCATAGTTATGGTTACACTTTTTTCACAACCTCTCGAAATTCCCGTTAAACATTGAGCAAAAGTTCCAGCGGGCGAAATGTGAGCATTCTGCGTTAATGAGACAAATAATACACTTATACATACACATAAGTTTTTTATTATTAACAATTATGCAGTGTGTGAATCGGCTAATGGGCCCTTTGGGAGTTAATGGGCCCTTGCTGAGTTGGCCACGAAGACCCATTCTGTTCAGGGTCGGTCATACTCACGGGTCAACACCTATCCGACGGTAGGACTCTGGCCTTATGGTCAGCTTCCCCTAGGAATCAAACTTCTGGCGCTCCTGGACGGTCTGCGCACCCTGCGACTGTGCACTCTGACTAACATATTGAGATGTCAGCCACAACGGGCGAACCCGTCACCGCAGGACGTTTTAACGATTCTTCGTTCTATCGACCGTGCAGTGAGCGTAGAAGACTTTGGACATTACAAATCCGACGTCTAGCTACGCCACAACTTGCAAGAAGCCAACGCCTTAACCGCGAGATAGCAAGTATGTTACCTGGCGGGCCGACACTCGCGCCCTTGCTTCCAATTGTGACCAGATTTCTCCGGTCCCTCGATTGGTTCCGATTTCGAGGTCGCTTGCGCGGTCCTCTCCCTTACGAAGCGGTGAAACGGTGTGCACCGAATCTGTCGCGGACCAAGGCGTCCTTTGCCCGACTCTGAACCGGGATCGGATGGCCAATGGTCATTTCAAGAGCAGTCGCCGTAAGGTAGGCAACCACCCCCGCTCTATAGGAAACAATACAGTTCCCAGACTCCCCCGACTGTTGGTCGGAGAGCACAATCGATTGGCTTGCGCCGCTCGGTGCGCAGACCATCCAGGAGCGCCAGAGGTTTGATTCCCAGGGGAGACTGTTTGACCCAGTGTCCTACCCAGGTTCGCACCCCATGCGTGGAGGCCATCGGATGGGTGTTGACCCGTGAGTGTGACCGACCCTGAACACATGGGTCATCGTGGCCATCTCATCATGGGCCCGTTAGCTCCCAAGACTAACTCTGACTAACAGTCGGGGGAGTCTGGAAGCAGTACTGTTTCCTATAGAGCAGGGGTGGTTGCGGACCTTACGGCGACTACTCTTGAAACGACCATCGGCCATCCGATCCTAGGTGAAGAGCCGGGCAAAGGACCTCGAACTCGTAACCAATCGAGAGACCAGAGTAATCTGGTCACAATTGGAAGTAAGGGCGTGAGTGTCGGCCCGCCGGGTAACATTCCTGGCTATCTCGCGGTTAAGGCGTTGGCTTCTTACGGGCTTGTGGCGTAGCTAGACAGTGGACTGTTTCGTCCCCAAGTCTTCTACGTTCACTTCCAGGGAGATTGAACGACTATTCGTTAAAACTTCCTGAGGTGACGGGCTCGCCCGCTGTAGTCGCCAACCCAAATTGTGAATCGGTACAAGCAGGTAAGCAACTTCTGACAATTTTTTTTTTGGATTAAAAAATGTTTTTTTATTTTTTTATTCGAAGAACGTTACTGCTAAATAAAAGGTTGACAAGCGTAGAGGACACTGTACTATCTATCTAGCAGTTGGTAAAATATCGCGAATTTTGTTTATTCGCTATATTTTGCCTATCACTAGATGGCGCAGCACGTTTCTCATGATTTTGTTAAACCAAAAATGCTTATATGCTCGTACTGATTAACCCACTATGTCACTAATAAAAAACTCTCATATTTATAACATTTCAAAATTCTGGAAAACTAATGAAAAGTGCCTTCATGATTAATGGAGATTGTTACTGCCACTTGCTCCCGCTAGTTGGCACAGCGGGTGGTTGTCCCATGGAAGTGTGAAGTGAGCATGCAGTGCGCCAGGAAGCATTCGTACAAAACTCGGGTTGTAAGATTCAATATTAGCCAGCCAGCTAAATCTTTGTTTCACCTTTTTAAAGATCTTGGTCTCTCCAGGAAAATAATCAACTCCTTTCTAGAAAAATTATCTAAAACCGCGATTTCTGCATCTCAAATTCTATGGCTTCGAAGGGGGAGTGAATGGGTGGTAAGGTGAACGCTCACGTCAGGTCTCACACGTGGCAAGACAGCTGTTGTAAACCTACCACAGCCGGTCGTAAGTCCGGAATCCACCGTTCACCTCCCAGAAGCGTAATAATTATATATGATGGGCCCGATTTTTGGTCGGTGAATTCCATGGCAGCTCCGTTTGTATTTTATTTTTTTATTTATCAATCGATGAAGTTGCCACCAAATTGTCTGTTTTTTGTAGTTTGGCGAGTCTCGGGCAATTTGGTGATTTTTTCTGGGATTTTTAAGGAAACATATTTTTTTCGGTTTTTAATGGTGGTATGACTGGAAATTGGGCCAATCATCTGGCAGCACTGCGGCAATCAACTGCCAGAGCTTCGTTCGGGTATACCGTATTTAAACAGTAAGCGCACTCTTAAGTGGCAAGGCGTTGCGAGGGAAGTGAGCAGTGGGATACGTTACGTCAAATGCCTGTAGTTAGCGTTATGCGCGGGTCAGGTTTGTAAAATTTCTCGAACGTTTGAATATCTGCATCGGCGGAGCGGCGGCCATATTTGAATTTCGTTCAATATTCTTAGAGTCGGAGCGGATAGTGCCTGTCTAGTAATCATATCACGATTTGTGGTAGCCCTTAGGACTAGATTTCAATTTTGTTCTAAGAGAAGCTAATATCTGTATACTGTGCTCGCTCATTGCATCTCACTTCACTCCTCCATAGGTCAATCGCTGAAAAAGTTTTTCGCACACATCCCCATTGTAGTCGCTATAATAAAAATACTATTATTGTCGCAATTTCGGTCCCCAAAACTAGCCCTCATAAAATATCACAACTCACCCCCTCACAACGGACCCTTTCTGACCATATATTAAGGGCTTGATGGATCGATTAAATAAGATGCTGAACAAATTCGATTTAAAATTGATCATCAAATCAACTCAGAGTAAATTTTTAATTTCTGAGGCTTGTACTTATATATGGTGTAAAAAAAATTTTTTTTGGCCCTTATAACCCCTTACGGTGCGGGACAACCTTAATGTCTAATGACAATTATCTTACGGGCTGCTTTCTTTTATAACATCACTTGGCAGTACTCAGTCAGTCACAAATCCAAGCCTTTCTTGTTTAGTTTCCTCATTTTTTCAGAATTTTAGAATGCGTATTTTTTCTGTTTTAGTCAAAATGGAGTATAATCATCTCCTTAACGCCAGAATGTTCACATTTAAACCACTATAGACTTATTTTTATGAATATTATCTGACAGTCGTTGAGCAATTGGTTCAGGTATTACAAAAAAAACACATCGTAAGTAGGATAGGTCGCACCTTTTTTCCTAAACTTAAAATTACATAATTAAAGCATATCACATACTTTTTCGTTTAAAAAAATCACCTTTTTCTCCTTAATTCTTATATACAATATAAACGTTATTATGACACCTTCGCACTGCGCTCTATACAAAAAAGATCTTTTTAAAAAATAATAAAATATTAATTTAATTTTATCATTTACGTAGTTAAAAAATCTTATCTCAGTCTGTCTTGTATTTTTTTAAGGCAACTCTACATATTTTTTTAGTTTGTTTTTTTTTTCGTTTTTGATATTTGTGGTGGTTTAATACTGTAGGTATAGAGTGGGAGTTAACGGTTCCTGTGCAGTTGGGCCATTAGGACCTGCTCGTTATTTCCGGTCGGCTCAACTCACGGTTCAACTCCTATCCAGTAGCCTCCTCGAAGAAGGTCGACCCCGGTAATGACTCTGTTCCCATGCTACGGCAGGTTGGGCAGTTTCCGCTGCGGTTTGCACACCGTGCGGCGTCAGCCAGTCGATTGTGCAATCCGGCGAATATCTGGAGGGGTCTAGAAAAGATCTTATACGTTTTCTAAGCAGCGGGGGTGGATGTTCACCTGATGCCACCCACTCTTGAAACGACCTGTTGGCCACCCGATTTTGATTGAAAGACGGACAAAGGAAGCCACGGTCTGCGATAAATTCGAACTGAATTACCGCTAACATCAGGTAAAGGCCGCGCAAGCGACTTCGGACTCGTAACCAGATGGGAGGTTGGAGAAATGCTCTATTACGCACCAGGAGTTATATGGAGAGATCTGAGGTGATATCAGTCTATTACCCACTGGTTGAATCACATATGCGCTATGGTATTCTACTATGGGGTAATGCAGTGCACATCCAGCCCGCAAGGCTGCCCGCTTTGTCAACTTCACAATGCTACGCTGTTAGGCGTTGGTCTCTCATGGGCAAGTTAATCTAGCTCGACGTTGGACCGTTTCCTCCCCAAGTCTCTGCGTTCACTCCAGGTTGAAAGAATAATGAAATCATTATACCTTCCTGGGGTGATGAGTTCTCCCAAATTAGGTGACCACACCCCACTGTAGGTATAGAGTTTCGGGATTCGAACAGGTGGTAGTATAATACGATTTGTCGCTTGTTAAAAGTCTTTCGATTCAGTTGATTTTGATTCACTAGTAGATTCTTCAAAGAACTGCCTAATTTCGATTGAAACAAATAGCTGAGTAGCTAAGTATTTTCACTCCAAAGTGAGAAAGTTTCGGAGGCAGAGATTTCTTAAAATCAGAAGGCTCATGTGAAAATGAACATATTTTTTGCAGAACACACAAGGTGCGTCGTAAAGTCGTACGGCCAAAACTGCAATGGCTTGATTCTGCTGTTAAAGACCTAAATGCACGGTTAAAGACCTATGTGATCAAGTAAACAACTAGAAAACCAAAGCTTAGAAGGCTGGAACAGAAGAAGATTCTTGACAAAATCAAATACTATGACGATGACCACAATCCACCTGCTAATAATCTATTGACCAATAGAATGTAAAATTTTTCGAGATGATGGTTGTTACAGTTTGAAGTTCTTAAAAAACGACGATGACGAAAACCATCAAATAGGCACCTGCTAATAATATATTGACCAATGGAATGTTTAAATTTTAGAGATTATGGTTCGTACAGTTGGAAGTTCTTTTTAAATCAATCTTGCAACTTTAGAAGACGGAATGTCTGCAGGCAGCCAGCGACCTACGTCAAAAGCAGATGGAGTAGCATCATTTCAGATTAGGAAACCATGACAAAGACAATGAAATAGCCACCTGCTACTGATCTATTGACCAACGGAGTGCTTAAAATTTTGATATTATGGTTCGTACAGTTTGAAGTTTTTTTAAAAAAAGAAATCAATCTTGCAGCATTAGTAGATGGGATGACAGTGCTGAAACGTCACCTAAGAACAGGAAAACGGAATGTCTGCAAACAGCCAGTGACTTGCGTCGAAAGAACATGGTGTAGCATTAATACAGGTTAGAAAAGACCGACTGTGTACTAGTTCAGAATAAATTCAGATTTTGTAGCCTTTTTACTATTTTTAGATAGAAAATCATTCAGTAACATTCACGACTTATAACTCGTTACTAACACCTTTTACTAAATATATTCACGTAAAACCCTCTTCCAACTACGGACGCACGAGATAGAAAATAATTATTGCAAACTCGATGGAACTTGAAGACGACTTCAATTTAACAGTTAGCATTGATTATTATAGCAAACACGATTGTAGGTAGTAAATTGGTACTCATTTGAGTTAATATAGGGGAGATGGGGGAGGTTGATACGTTCTTGCTTGATAATTTTTGAAAAAGAAACTAAATGAGATTTCAATCTGGTTGTAGTACTATGCGGATTTTAATCAGTAGGTAAAATATGCAGATTCTAGCTTAAGGTACCGATTATGTATGTATTAAGGTATTCAGGATTGTTTTAATCTTTCCAGATGAAGTACCATTAATACTGATTCAGAATAAGAGGGCCAACCGATGGCGAGTAACGTCAAGCTGATTTTGAAAGTTGCATTTTCAGCTGTGCCATTTGTCTTTTCTGCGTGACACAGCTACATAGAGAGGTAACCGCATCGATTTAAAATGCTACATTTAAAACACCCAGATATGTATTCTAATCCATAATAGAATAGACCACGCGACCATCCTGAGAAATCGATAGAGGAATAGAAAGAGAAAACTGCATATGGGCCCCTTCTATCCTTTTATCCGTAAATATATACCATTTAGAGAATTATAAACGTGCATGCGTGATTAGACAAGGATAAAGGGGGCCCAGCTATCTCTTTCTATTCTACTATCGCATTCACTCACAGTTCACCTTCCTACTCCCGCGGTCTATTCTAGTATGTTTTTGATTGGAATTTCCATAATAAAATGGTACTTTTCGTAGACTCCACATATTCTATCTAATATAGCAGAACCCACATAGTTCTACTGCTTACTCTAGAACCCATTCTATTGTCATCAAAATGCAATAGCTTGGATTTTGATAAAGCTAGAGGTGAAAACTTTTGATTGATCCGAATTGCTTAATATTTCAAATTAGGAATGGGCATTTTAGTTAGAATGGGAGTTATTGCGATCGTATCTGTGCCCCCCCTTCCCCCATATGAATCTCCCCCATCACCCCCTACAGATTGAAAAATTAATACGAATCCAGATCTGGATCTTTTTCTTTTCTTGTGGATATTCACGGATACGGATCTCCGGCATACCACTATAAGAGACTCAGGGCCTATACAAAAAAAAAACAACAAACTTAAAAAATCCTAATCAGACTCGCTTCTGGAGTTGGAGGAGATGGTCCTCAGCTCCTCGCCCTGGTTGTTGAGTAAACTGTAGGAGTCCCTCACGATGAGCAGACGGTGCTGGCTGTTGACGAGGAAGGTGGAGCCCCGGCGGATGGACTCCTTGCCCAGCTCGATGATCTCGATGGTCTCCCTGTTGAAGATGAAGCTCTTGTACGCCTTGAGGAAGATGTAGGCGAAGAGCGTGACGCTGAAGACGATGAGGCCGTACGTCAGCGCCGGCGCTGCCACGTCCGCAACGGTCGTCGCCAGGTACACCCATCGCCAGATCGGCGGCGGCAGCTCCGCGATGCCCTGAAACAGACGCCAATTTTATACACGCTTTTGTTAGGTCGACCTGTATGTAACTAACTATGTAATGGAATCTAAGGTGACTAATTTAACCATCTTCCAAGGATCGTAGCGTCATGAAAATTGGCAGCTGTATGTAGTTCTGATGACAATACAATAATATGGTACTGTCGAACTGATCTGATGATGGAGTCGGAAGATATGAACTGGAACTTCACGATGGAACATCGTATCATAGCTGTGTTTGGCCTTGTTAGACAAGTCTCGGAATGAACTTTGACCACGATTAGGTTTCAAGGTCTGATGATGTGGTTTTTACGTGCATTTATAAAAGCGTGTCTTTAGTGTTTTTTTAAAACTATTAATTTATTTATTCTCCTTCTGATGCCGTTGAGTATCCTGCAAGCAGCATATGGCTCGTGCTGACCAACACGTATATGGAACTTCTTGTAATATGAAACTCTGTGCCTTTGCCACTGAGACCACTTGAAAACCTGATCGGGTTTGAAAAAATCTATTGAAAGACATTTATAACAATTGAGTCCATATAAACTGTATATTATGGTAGGTATTCCGATGATACACTCAGCCCCGATTCTAGGGGGGGAGGGGGGGAGGGGGGTGCAATGGGGTACTACCCCGAGCGGCAATTTAAGGGGCGCCAAATTTATATGTATCAAAAGATTTGTTTCACTGAAGAGCATCCAGAAAGAGTATTTTTTTTATTTTTTTTTTATTTGTTGAGTGGGGCTTTTCTAAGGTCTTTATGAGCCTTGTAACACTGCGACCATTGCTGATCTATTGTGTTCGCCACCTACTATAGTTCTGCGCTAAGCCTCGTGTCATTTAAGAACCGCAGCAGGCTTTTGGCGCCAGATTGTTTTACCTCCTCAGGTTGGAGGTAACAGGTTGGACCACCCAAGTGGGTGTATCTTTTACGCATCAGCGGGCCACACTCGCACAAGAGGTGCTGGGGAGTTTCCTCTGCTCCTTGGCAAAACCTGCACATTTTTGTGTCTCGGAGCTTGAGTTTGTACATGTGTTTGTTCAGGCCACAATGCCCCGTGAGCGCCCTCACCAGTATGCGTAGATTGTTCCTATTTAGCGACAAGGCCTCACGGGCCGTCTTACGGTCGTTAGCCTTAATTAGCGCTTTGGAATGATTCAACCCTGGCGTGTTGTTCCAGTGGTTGACGGATTGTTCTAAACATATTTGTTTGAGCATTATGTTTGCAAGGCTTTTTGGTACGCCACAGCAAGGTTCAGGGCCGTATAAAGTTCCCTTTGCTCCCGTCTTAGCAAGTGCGTCGGCTTTTTCATTTCTGGAAGAGTCATACTATCGATTGTTCATTTGATTTTAGAACTCGTTGATTTTTGAGCGCGTGCGCTGTGTGTGTAATGGCCTTGTTTCGTGTGATGAAACGTCGACTTTTACAGTTTTAACTTCAAAATGGCAGATATATCTTATCAGCTTTTCGCATCTCGGCATTAAGAAGACCAATTTTTGTATGTAATATCGTCTTAATTAGTAGTGTACCTAGTTTCTGAGATACAGTTGGTACAGACACACACACACACACGGCACATACATACACAACCCCCACTCAAACACACACACACATTGACAGAACTTATTTATTGGTTTCCAGGATTGGGCTATAATAATAATAACAAATAGGTTCTAATAATTGGACATCTCTGTTCACCTCTTCCAGCCACATGATCGGGTGAATATGTATGGCGATTCCGAGCTCTGTAATCATTTTTAACTGGAGCGTTGTTCGGTCAGTCCACAACTTGATAAGATATAAAATTTGCCAAATATTTAATTTTGACGCCTCAAAGAAAGTGTATTTACGCAGTGATTGTCTAGATGTGCATTTGGTTTTTTTCTTTCTATTCTGTTTATCAATGACGCCATTGCAACGCCAATATGCACCATCAACTTTGTATGTAGACGCGCATAAGGTCATTTTTGGATGATTACAATATTCATTCGCGCAATATGGACCATTATCTGCAGCCGGTAACAACCCCAACGTCCGAGCCATTTCTACAGTGTAAGACACAGGCCGGTCTTCTAGTTTGGCCAGAGCCCGCAAGGTGTATTTGTCCATCTTAATTAACACAATGTCCATTACATTAATATTTATAATGAAAAGTTTGAGAAACAGTGGCATTGTAAAGTCATGCATTTCGGAAGCTTTCTTAGAGAAAACAATTTAAAAGTACTAGATTTGATAATTGTAATGCTAAATGCAATAAAAAATCCTTGGACGCACTATTTAAGTATTATTAAACTATTTAAGTATTATTATTTAACTAAGTATTTATTAAAACACTGTCTCGTAAAACGAGCGTCCAATAGACCTTAATGTGGAATACCCTCATGCTATTAATATGCAAATTACTCACTTTTATGGTGGTTTAAGATGAAACACGTTTTTTTGTCGACTTCTCCGTTACGAGTTCGAAAAAAAGAGGGTGCTATGAGTGATGTCTCTCAACGATAATTAATGTCATCGATGTTTTCGATAAATAAATACCATTATTTAAGAAAACATCGAAAAACTCAAATTTCTTTGCAATAACGGTGACATTGTTACTCGAATGTGCAGCTTTCCTTTTTAAACGTTTATTTCCGTAATATTTTATGTCGTCAATACCTACACAAAGTGTTTGTGTAAATCGGAAATAAATTCGCATGCGGTGTTAGTTTCATATCTAACTAATTTCGTTTGTTTCAGTCAACCTTTTGACATCAATACGCAAAGTCATCGATAAAAACCTCACAAACAGTCCAACTATTTTGTATTACCGCCAAGACATGGTCACATTGAAAAAATTCGCCGCAGGCGAATTTTTTTCGTCGCCTGCGGTGTTTACTTTTATATTTAATAAATGTCGTTGGTTTCAGTCAACCGTTTGACATGAATACGCAAAGTCATTGTTAAAAACCTCCAAATAAAGGCCTATTGTTTCGTAATATTGTTAAGACATGCTCTCATTAATAGCGCCGCAGGCGAATTTTTTTTTCGAATTTCGCGCGAAATTCTTTAAAAAAATTCACCTGCGGTGTTACTGTCATATTTAAGAAATGTCGTTGGTTTCAGTCAACCGTTTGACATCAATACGCAAGGTCATTTTTAAAAACCTCCAAATAAAGGCCTATTGTTTCGTAGTATTGTTAAGACATGCTATCATTAATAGCGCCGCAAGCGATTTTTTTTTTCGAATTTCGCGCGAAATTCTTAAAAAAAAAATCGTCTGCGGTGTTACTGTCATATTTAAGAAATGTCGTTGGTTTCAGTCAACCGTTTGACATCAATACGCATATTATAAAAACATATTAACATACTTATGCATATGCATATCAACTTTTTGTCATCAAATAACAGTTATTGATAAAAACCTCAAAAATAGTTTTTTGAATATCGCAGATACCTTTTTCACCGCCCATTTCTCCAACTTATTGCGTCATTGCAAAAACTTCGCAAAATGTCATCTGTTTTGTAATGTAGCTAATTGTTATCGATAAGAAAGACCGCGCATAATTGTTTTTTTTAATTGGCAACATTTTGCTTTTGACATGACTGTGTGTTGTCCCTATATACGTATATTGGCCCTGCATACGCATACACGCATATGTCCGTGCATCCGTGTAGCGGCCTTGCATCGTACGGCCGCGCCGCGCTAGTTTGTTGACATAAAACTTTGAAACTTAAAGTGCCTATATCTCGCTTATTTATTGAGAGCGACAAAAGATTATTGCAGATTCGGAATCAGCGTAGTGAATATAGTCGGGTGAAGTTTAAAAATCAAGAATCCAGGAGAGGTTCCTATACTGCAGTTATACCCAGTGCGGTCCTACTAACAATAAAGTTCCCAAATTAAAAAAAAATAATAACCACCTGGCAGAAATCACCCTCATTGGGTGGATTGCCAAAAAGAAAAAAGAAGAAGAAGAAGAAGAAAATTTCGCGGTTGGGAGATGATGGGTCCCATCAAACTTGCAGAAGGCAGATTTGCAGACGGCAATCTTGCAGACGGCATTCTTGCAGGCGGCAGTTTTGCAGAAGGCAATCTTGCAGAAGGCAGTTTTGCAAATGTCAAACTGACGTTTCGAGGGTCGGCATTTTTGCAGACGGCATTTTTGCAGAAAATGAAGTTAGAAGCAAAACATCGTATTTAAAATTTAGTGTTACCAGAGTAGAAATCGACAAAAGCCGCGTTTTCATATGTCAGGGTAGGGAAACCAGTCCACTTCTTTGAGTGTCCTCTCCATCGCGGATCTCAGCAATCAACTTTCGATTTTAGGGAAAGAAAAACCTAACCTAACCTAACCTAACAGAAAAACTTAAAACATTTTTTTTAATGTTTAGTTTGATGTACTGAATCATCCACTACAAGGATGCCGGTAATTAATGTCACTTCGATTTTAGGGAAAGAAAAACCTAACCTAACCTAACCTAACAGAAAAACTTAAAACATTTTTTTGTTTAGTTTGATGTACTGAATCATCCACTACAAGGATGCCGGTAATTAAATGTGGAGAGGTAAAAATATTCACCACTTTAATTTACCCTGACATGATAATTTGCTACTTCTTTTTCTAAATTTAAAATTAATAACATATGACCGCTTTACTGCTTTATTTTTGGTTTGTAAAATAATATAAAATTATTTTATTCATGTAATCATGTCCTAATGCGCCATTCTCAAACTTTGCTAACTTCGGGTTTGTATGCAAGTTTGCTTTCTGCAAGAATGCCGTCTGCAAAAGAGCCGCCTGCAAGGTTGCCGCCTGCAAGGTTGCCTCCTGCAAATCTGCCCTCAACAGATTTGGAACTGTCAAAAGTGACATTTGTGCAAGACTGCCGCATGCAAAACTAGCGCCCCCCGAGATGATCAGTGGTTGGGAGAGTGAGCGACATTTCGCCAGCCGAGCGGCATTTATTTTTTAATGCGCAGTTGAGGGAGTTTTTTTTTAATGTAGACGAAAGTGTGTGTGACTTATCTGGTAAGCATTTAATTTCCTTTTGGGTAGCTTTTCATATAAGATCCTCGCGATTTTAACGGATTTTTCTATTGATCGCAGCTGTGATCTCTTTTTTTTTTTGAACAATACTGCTGCTAAATAATTGACGAAATCGTCGCTAAATGTAACGGGACTTGCCTCCACGTCAGGGAATTTGTCTTCCTATCCGGAATGTACCATTTTTATGTGGCTGAGCACATGTGACGCGCCGATAAGCGGAATTTGAAGAAGGGTGCCTGCGGGCGAATAAACACGGATACTTTTCATAACCTTGTGTTTCTTTTGTGCTTTAGTCTTTTGTGTGTCTGAGGAAAAGGGTTTTCTGTTGGCCAAATTCAGTGCCGATCAATATAGCCCACCCTCTGAGATCGATTTTTTTTGAGGTTAACTTTTTTCTTTTTTTAAATTTCTTTCGGGTATCTTTTTTTATATAATAAGTTTCCTTCTTTTTCTTTAAAAGGAGGTGGCGTCCTTTTTTCTTTCATTCTTTTGGGTTTTGGTGGATTCAACCGTGTTTCTTCCAAACACGGAAATTAGTATTTTGAGGTTATAGTAATATGTAAATTTATTTCCCTTAATAATATTTCTGTATAGTGTAATAGCACATTTCACATCATTTCCTTGTTTGATCATCCCCAATAACTATGTTTTATGCTATATGTACCTACATTTCTATAAATTAGTACCCTTGTTTCAGTATTGTGCCGTCTTATACATGTAACTGTGCATGTGAAACTAACTTAGATGCCCTCCGAAAACGAGTTGGCAGAAAAGCACCGACTATCGGTGATTGCCATAAAGCAACAAGAAGAAGAAGAGAAGAAGACAACATTTTCCAGGTTTTCAAATTCCTGTTCAATTATCCGGCAATTTCATAGCTGGTTTATTACAAAAAGGAGTGAAAGTGAACCGGTTTACTTCTTTAAGCAGTGTCGCGGCCCGGTGTTGTTATAAATTAGCAAAATGTTTGATTTAATGGACGTACTAAAGATCGGCCTAAGACTGACCGGCTTTGGGCTCACCTTTCTCTTTCTGGGAGTGATTCTGCTGTTTGATAAGGGTCTGCTGGCCAGCGGGAATTTGCTGTTTATCAGAGGACTCGCCTGTTTCATCAGCATCGAGTGGATTTTAAGGTTATTATGATCGATTATACCAAATATATTATTAGTGTGAAAATGGCGGGCGAGCGTAAAGCATTGCATATAAGTAACTAGACCTCGTGACCAGCCTGAGAATGCGTCAACCGAATAGAAAGCGACAACTGCCTATAGTACCCCCTCCGTCCTTGTCTAGTCGCGCATGCACGGAGCCACGTACATATATCACTATGGCAACGCTTATATATCACCATGGCAACGCTTCGCCGCCATAAGTCTGCTATGCTATGGATACACGCGCATGTGCATCTAGACAAGGATGGAGGGGGTACTATACGCTGCTGTCTCTTTCTATTCGGTGAACGCGTTCACTCACAGCCCACCTTCGCACTCCCGTTCTCTGTTCTATACCTCTGTGGGGAAAAGTCGTGTTTATACGTAGGTGGTTATATGTTTGGTATAACTGCAGTATAGGAACCTCTCCTGGATTGTTGATTTTTAAAAGTCATTCGACTATATTCGCCACGCAGATTCCGAATCCGCAATAATCTTTTGTCGGTCTCAATAAATAAGCGAGATATAGGCATTCAAAGTTTTCATTTATTGTGTCAACAACACGGCCATTTTGTTTCGGAGTAAGTGTCGTGAATATAGTCGACATATCGCGAGTTCTCTAATATGGTTAACAATTCGCGATATTGCACAAATTATGACATGGTCGGGAAAAAACATGTATGCGACATGAATTTCGCGCAAAATTCGGAAAAAGAAAATTTGCCTGCGGCACTATTGACGTGTTAGCGATAACCTCCAAGAAAAATGCACACTTGGTGAACATGTTACATTAAAAATTTCAAGTAAAAAAATAAATGTGGGACAACGAATGAAGTATTTTAGCACTGCAAGTAAAGAAATGTTAAGGGATTTATTGCAAAAAAAATTGACTTTTGGAGTAGGATTTTAAAACCTATGTTTGTTTCATGATGAGGTATAAAACAGACAAATCCTCATCTGCTCTGACAGCAAAGCAGCACTGGACGCTCTGGCTAAAGCCACCACAGAATCTTCTGTAGTCTGGGACTGCATGCAGGAGCTCAACAAATTGGGAAAATCCAACAAAATCACCCTAATATGGATACCGGGTCACCAAGGCATACCCGGTGACGAAGAGGTCGACAGACTGGCAAAACTGGGCACACTGGAATGCCCAGTGGAGCCAGCTGTAGGGGTCCCCTTCGCTACAGGTAAGAAAATCATCAGGGACTGCTTGGAGCAGGAACATCGGGCTTCCTGGAAACAGAGTCAGGGATGTCGCCAGGCAAAAGCAATGATGGATCAACCACTACAGAAGAAAACCAAGGCCCTACTTGACATGAGCAAGAAGAACCTTAGAACCACTATCGGTCTCCTCACCGGACACACGACCCTTAGAGCTCATCTATTCAACCTTGGCTTGACTGAGAGCAAGGATTGCCGAATATGTGGCGAGGAACCTGAAGACAGCATACACATTGTTGGTCGCTGTCCAGGGCTCGCCGCCAAAAGACACAGTTTACTGGGACGAGCCTTTCTCGAACCCAGCGATCTGCCCAACTTGAAGGTCAGTGGCCTACTTGGACTGGTAAGAAGTACCGGGCTACTAGCTGACCACTGACCTAACCACACAGTGGGTAGTTACAAAAGACCTTACAGATCTAGGTGACATCAAGGGCTGGAAACAAGCCCCCCCACTCTATCTACTACTACTACTACTACTACTACTTCATGATAAAACCGTTGTTGAAAAAAATCGTAAAATATCGCATTTTTGTAATTGTACTTTTATCGTAAGCGTTAGCAACTTAAAAGATGACAACATTTTAGAGATGCATGTCAAGCAGGGTTAAGATTCCGCTCTTTTAATTTCACTCGCAGACATGACTATACTCACTCACTCATTTCTGTGTGTTTGTTGCAGGTTGTTCTTCCATAAGCGTGAAGCTCTCTTCTGCTTCTTCGGCAACATTATCGTCAATCTGATCGGCTGGCCAATAATCGACATGATAGCCGAGACGTACGGCTTCTTCCTTCAGCGGCTTTTTCCCGCTCGTAATCAACTTCCTGAGAGGCGTACCGGTGTTTTCCTGAGAGGCGTTCCTATGTTTACCGGTCATTAGCTCAATCGTGAACCGATTAGCTGGGGACTCTGGAAAAACCATGGCTTAAAGACTCGTACGGTGATGCATTGTTGACGTATAAATAATAATAATATGTGTACATACATTCCTGGGGCGCTCAAGAAGTTTTGAGAAAATAAATAAATCGTTTTTCGATATACTTTCCACTGAGCAATGACATTTTAAAATATTTTACAAAAAAAATAAATGAAAATGGAAACAGAATTGAATTGGGAAATATGTATTGGTTTTTAAAAATCATTGATAGCCTTTCTTTCAAGTAACACCTAAATCGACAGTTTTCCTCTTTTAAAGTATTTTTTCTCGAAACCTTTTGACTGATCTGGTATTTAAACTAATTTATATTTTGTAGCCCAAACAAATTAGACCAAAAAAGGGCCATGCCTTGAAATAATTCCGACAAAGCTGGAAATGATTTTATTTCACTTTAGGCTTCCTAAATAATAGTAATGTAAGTTTGCGACGGTTTCTAAGTGGAGCGTTAGACGCTATGGCCAAAAAACAAAAAAAAAGGCACTTTTTTCGATTTTTTGCTTATAAATTTGGAACGGTACTTCCTGTCTAAAAAAATTCAATAAACAAAAATTGTAGTACATAAAATTCCGCATCCAATGACTACTTCAAAAATTGCATTTGTTTTAGTGGTATGGCCATAATCGTCATTCAAATATAGGCAAATTTTACCGTCGTCTTAAGTATTCTTTCATTTGGAGTAGCCATTTTTGAGTCATAGGAAAATGAGCGTAAAACACCTTTGAGTCATAATGGTAAATTTGCCTATTTTTGACTGCCAAGTGTGACCATAAATCTGAACCGAATTTAACGTCTAGTAGATCATTCGATGCATAATTTTATGCTCTACAATTTATAGTAACAAAATTTTGTAAATAGGAAGTACTGTTAAGAATTTATAAGTGTAAAACCGAAAAATTGCAAAAAAAACACATTTTTTGGCCATAACTTTCTAACGCTCTACTTATAAACCGTTGTGACTTAAATTACTGTTATTTGGGATGCCCAAAGAAAAATAAAATAATTTCCAGCTTTATCGTAATTAATTCAAACCAAAAGTTTAATTTGATTGGGCTGTTGTATTGATAGGGACTTTTATTAGGATATGGAAAAGTAGCTATTGTGCCTATATATGTAGGTTTATTGACACTATAAAGCGGTTCACTGTATGTAACAAGGCCAGCATCAAAGCCGCAATCATATTACTATTTACGTTATTGAGCCTAAATAGAGAAAAATGTACTGTATTGCAAGTGAAAAGAGATATATTTGAATTTGAATTTGGCTTAGCCAAACTCCAAGTGAGGCAACGAAGGGATTTAAGAATTATCCTGTCACATGATCTAAAGTGGAGCTAACTCATAAACATACATGGTGAAGCTGGGAGCTAACGGGCCCATGATGAGGTGGCCACGATGACCCATGTGTTCAGGGTCGTTCACACTCACGGGTCAACACCCATCCGATGGCCTCCACGCACCTGGGTAGGACACTGGGTCAACCAGTCTCCCCTGGGAATCAAACCTCTGGCGCTCCTGGATGGTCTGCGCACCGAGCGGCGCAAGCCAATCGATTGTGCTCTCCGACTAACAGTCGGGGGAGTCTGGAAACTGTATTGTTTCCTATAGAGCGGGGGTGGTTGCCTACCTTACGGCGACTGCTCTTGAAATGACCATTGGCCATCCGATCCCGGTTCAGAGCCGGGCAAAGGACGCCTGGTCCGCGATAGATTCGGTATACTCCGTTTCACCGCTTCGTAAGGGAGAGGACTGCGCAAGCGACCTCGAACTCGGAACCAATCGAGAGACCGGAGAAATCTGGTCACAATTGGAAGTGAGGGCGCGAGTATCTCGAGCCCGCCGGGTTTATTCCTGGCTAACTCGCGGTAAGGCGTTGGACTCTCACGGGTTGTGGCGTTGGATTGTTATTGTCCAAAGTCTTCTACGCTCACTGCAGGGCGATAGAACGACTAATCGTTAAAACGTCCTGTGGTGACGGGTTCGCCCGTTGTAGTCGACACCGCAAGATGGTGAAGATAGGAAATACGACTATATATCTCATCCGTAAGTCTTTTCAAGGCTTGATGCCAAAACTGTTCTGTGACATATATAAAACCTCTCCTGGAAGTCTGACACCAGATCTAGAACTCATACTTTGCCAAGGATGTAGATCTTCTTGAAAAATGGCAACGTAAGGCGATAAAAACCAGTTGTATAACAAGGTGTTTATAAAGATCCCCAAGGCATATGTGAGAGCTATTATTGAGTATGGCTTGATAGCAATACAAAAGAAGAAGTAGTAATATTAGGGGTTCCAGAGCTGATGCTCTGGAACCCTTACTTTTGCAAAGATGTAGATGTAGATGTCCTGAAAATGGTGCAGCGAAGGGCAAGCAAAATGGCAGTGGGCCTGAAGAATAAGAATTATAAAGATCGCTTGGAATTCCTCGGACTGACTACTCTCAAACAAAGAAGACAAAGGGGGGACTCAATTGAGACATATAGAATTGTCACAAATTATTACAATGTACCTGGGCTAATGATATATATATAAATACAAACGGAGCTGCCATGGAATTCACCGACCGGAGTCGGGCCCATCATAATACTATTTTTTACACTTCTGGGGGGTGAGCAGTGGATTCCGGACTTACGAACCGGCTGTGGTAGGTTTAGGACAGCTGTCTTGCCACATGTGAGCGTTCACCTTGCCACCCATTCACTCCCCCTTCGAAGCCATAGAATTTGAGATGCGCAAATCGCAGTTTTAGATAATTTTTCTAAGAAAGAGTTGATTATTTTTCTGGAAAGGCCAAGATCTTTAAAGAGGTGAAATAGAGATTTAGCTGGCAGGCCACGAGCGCCAACTTCCACCGCGTGAAGGTGAACAGTGAAGCCGTTCCGGGTTACGGCATTTGCAAGATCATGGTATTTATTTAATTTGTACTCGTGGTCTTTTGGGATATTTGATTCCCATGGAACAGTTAATTCTACAATAAGAGCCACCTTCCGAGATAGAGAGTAAAGAGTTATATCTGGACGGAGGGCTGTGCATCCGAGACTTTCAGGGAATTTATACTGCTTAGAGACCGAATCAACCTCCAGAATCCAATCTGTAGCTTTCTCGATTATTGAGAAAGGTTTTGTAGTTAAAAGTTTTTTGCCTTTAGAGCCATCCCGCACAAACTGTATTGGGGGTTTGGAGGATACTGTCAAACCCTTGTTGGCACGAGCCACTGAGAGACTAATTACCTCGCGAATAACAGCGAGAACTTTGTCATGGCGGTAAGTGTACCGTCCTTGATCTAAGGCCACCTTGCAGCCAGCTAGAATGTGTCTAGCTGTGCAAGGGGTATTGCTACAGAGGGGACAAGAACTATCCTCGGCAAAGCTCCAACGAGCGAGGTTACTGGGGTCTGGAAGTGTATGCTGAAAGGCATTCAAATAAAATTTCAGCATCTCTGGCGTCCAGTCATAGAGCATTACCTTCCAGTGCATTGGAGGCGGAATGCAAAAGTCACCAATTGTTGTCCAATCATTCTGGCATTGAAGGCCAATAGCATGAGCCATACTCTTGCTGTCGTAATCTCCCCGCAAAAGAGACTTCTTCAAGTCCACGTCGCTCGTGGTTGTACTGCCATACCCCAGACCAGTGCCATTCTGGCTGATTCCAGTAAGGAACCTTTTGTGGAAGTCTACGCGGGCTTGTAGTTCATTTGAATCACTACAGCCACTTATTACGTGCTTCGATATTGCCGGATCTTTGGAATTGCACAGAATCGAATTTTTGGTTATTCTGGAGTTGGCGTAGAGCAGAGAGGGCAGTTTAAGCGCTAGCCCAAAATTTTGTTTGGACCTGAAGAGAGTCGAGGGGTCAGCTGGTTTGGCTAAGGACAGCCAGGATTTTAAACTAGCTGTCACCAGTGCATCTAGACGGGACAGTTGGGTTTTGGTAAAATCGTAAATAAGAAAGGGCCATGACAAATGTGACGTTAGATAATTGTCATAGATCCAGGCCTTACGAGGGCCAGAAATTAGCAAGGCATCTATTTTCGCCAGGCAACTTTTGAAAAGCTCTATAACATGATCGCCCGAGATGTCTTTTCCCTGATGGGTGATTTTTCTACCGAGGAATTTGAAATGATTGTTTGGGTCTATAAGGGAGATATTAGAGCCCTTATAGACCAATTTGGGGTCATAGGATGTAAATTTTGTGCCCATGCGGGCGAGTCCAAGGCAAAAACATTTGGAGGGCTTCACTTTAATACAGCCTGACCAGTCGCAGAAAAGCTCCACTTTCTGTAATAGCAGGGAAAGCTGCTTGGGGCTTCTGGTGATGAAAGTTAGGTCGTCGGCAAAAGCGAGGCACGACGAGGTGTATTGGCCGTCTGTTTTAAAACGGTAGCCCCACTTCCTGTCAAACTGGCTCAGGCTTTCCAGAAGTATATTAAAAACTATATTAAAAATCGTCGGGGAGAGGCAACAGCCCTGAAATAGTCCAATTGAATATGGTATAGAGCGGGTAGTCCATTCTTGCGTTTTAACATGGAAAGTCAGACAGTTGTAGTAGGAGGCTACAATGTCACGCACGACTGGTGGGAAGTTGTACCAGCGGAGTGCAAAGTGGAGGAGACTGTGTCGGATTGACCCAAAGGCATTCTCTAGGTCGAGCCAGCATACATTGATTTGGCGTTCGTGCTGTCTCGCATCCTTGATGGCAGCAGCCAGGAGAGAGTTGTGCTCGAGGCAGCCCGAGACGCCGCGCATGAAGCCTTTTTGAACTGATACTCCAAGGTACTCATTCCGGTGCATGAATTCGCTCATCCTCGTGTGGACTATACTAAAAAAGATTTTGGCCACAGTGTCTGTGAGAGCAATGGGCCGAGCGTCCTTTGGTCCGGTGCAAACTGGGACCTTCGGAATTAAGATGACTGTCGCTCGGCCAAAATTCTGTGGGACTACACCGCTATTCCATATATTTCGGAAGATGGATCCTAAATATTGCAGAAGGCAGGGGCATTTTTTGTATACTAAATAGGGAATACCATCGGGACCCGGAGTAGAGCCCGACGGCTTCCTCTTTACTTGATTAAGAATCTCATCTAGTGATGGAGGTTGAGAAGCAAAAGCTACCGTAGGCAGGGGCGGAGGTGTAATGCCCGGCGGAGGGCTGTAATTATGGAGCCGCATTGGGTCCTCATACGTGGTCGAAAAATATTCCGTGGCCATATCTTCCGGGATTTGGATTTTTCCCTTGGCGGCAGACAAAACCGTTTTGCTGTAGTTAAAACGGTTTTTGTCGAACCGGGCTTCCTCTTTGGATTTGAGAAATGCTGCCTTGCGCTTGTCGTTTTGCGTTGCTACGCTCTGTATGAGTTTTAGTATAGAGCGGTACGCGCGCGAGAAGTTGTGGCAGAGGGCTTTATCCCCGGCTTTCTTGGCTTCACGTAACTGGCGACGAAGTAGCCGCTTTTGCCTACGGAGCTTTGCCTTAAATGCGTTTTCTCTGTGAACCGGGTCGACATGGGTAGATTTTGGGTAAACACCCGAGAAGTATTCATGGACCGCCACCTGGAAGGATGACAGCTGGACGCTGGCAGGGGCATTACGGTTCACAGAGTGGTCAAGAATAGAAGTTAAATTATTATTATGAAATTCCCAGTCCTCTTTCGCAAGTGAAGGGAATTTTAGAGGAGGGAAGGATACGATTTGCGCGGGTAGAGGAGACCGGTCGGGTGACAAACTGCGGGAAGATGTGGAGTCAAGGGACATGTGAGGTTCAACTCTGTCCGTGACTCCTTGCGACGGTTTAAGACACTGACGTGCAGCGTCGCTATCATCATGCCCAGCAATGTGTTTATTTAACCATGCTAATCGTTTATATTGTTTCCCGCAGATAGGGCAAGCAAGGTCCGGTGTCGTTTTAGCCGTGTCGTTGTTTGGGGTTTCTACTGGGGTAGCGGGAATTCTCCCCCCCTGATATACAAATTTAACGACAACGTAAATCTTTTAGATTACAGCAAAAAAGCGCAAAACTTGAATCTAATTCTCTTAAAAACGTACTGCAAAATAGAGTGGTGGGCATGTGAAATAAACTACCATTTGAAGTGATTAGTGCAAGCTCTATCAATTAATTAAAAAACACTTGATGTTTACCTAAAAACTTACTAACCCCTCAAGACAGTAACGTCCCGAATCGGGTACGTCGGTACGATGTATTGTAGTCAATGCTCAGTAATGTCCCAAAACGGGTACGAGCGCGGCGCGACAAACCGCGCTCTCAACGAACTGAATTTACACCAAAATCACAGTGCAACCACCCCCTGTTAGATATGTGTGAGAAAGACGGATACATTCTGTATTGTACGGTTATTCAGTGGTGCTTCTTGCAGTCTAGAATCCCTAATATAATTGTTTGTAGTCTGGGGGCACTTAGTCGAGTGCTGCCATTGCTCAGATCTGTGCTTCTCTTCGGATATTATGTAGCTTCTCTTCGGATATATTTATGAAAATAAATAAAACGAACTTATAGATTTGGTAAAACATGTAATAACGTACACAAATGTGTTTACAATTTCTAGATAGGGTTTCATATTTTGGGGATAAAACGTCGATATCGCTGAATAAATGAGTTTTTTTCCGTTCTCCAACTCTCTAATAATTATTCATAATTATCTAATTATTTTACAAAATGAGATTTTAATGTTTTATATTTCAAATTTCAATGCGATCATTCTACAATTCTTCTTTTCATGATCCTTCAAGTAGTTTCTTTCTTATGATCGTTTTCCTAAAGTGCTATATTTTTGACCTTCAACTCTCAGAAATGACAGGTGACTGCCAAGATTTACACCCGCCGCTTGAGGGGTTAATATTGTTTATGAATAGCTTTACAAGATCGATAGCATGAATAGCTTTACATATTAGCCCATCTTCCTGTCCAGAATAACTAATAATAATAATAAGGAGAGGTTGACATAGTAGCAACTGCGAAGTGCGCCGGGCAATAGGTGGTCTTTATCAAGACCATCAAGATAGTGAATAGATACTACAATTGCCCATGCCTTAGCTCCATGTTTACGCCCAACATCGGCATGGTCGCCGATTCAAGTTAAGCAAGACCATTTTGGCAAGCAAGCCAATAGAGCACTTCTTTGCCAACAGTGGATGCTGCCTGGTAAATAAGAACTGTGCCACGTGTCTGTCTGAAAATTTGTCAGCTTTCCTAAAATAGATTGGTGTTGCCAACCATCACAACCATTTTGCGAGATGGGCGCCATCTTTTGGCCATTCCGGAAACTTTTCAATCTACCCTTGTATTGGCATACAGTATATTGTATGAGTATATTTGTAATATCCTAATAAATGCCCTGATACAATAAATTTTCCTGTAATCATGATGTACCTATACTGTGTATATTTTAAGTTGATTTCCTATGTTAAAAGACATAATTTAGTACTTAATGAAAATAAATAAAAAAGTCTTTAATTGCATATATTTACTATTTCTTCTCCCTCTCCATAATTATTCATATGTCATAAGGGAAGGTCTGGCCACCAGGGATGAAAGGTTGCAAAATGTCTGCATTCGCTTTATTTATGACCTAAGAAAGTGAACAGATTACGGAGCGCAGAAAGAGACTTCACTGGCTGACGACCCGAGCAAGGAGAGATAATTTCTCGGTTCTACATAATCTATCCAGGATCTACAGAATCTTGAAGGAGGGCTCTTCGAGATATCTCAAGTATGTTCAATGCTCTATCAGCCCACGGGCGCCCTCGGAGTTCTGAAGACAACCTACTGCTCTCGGTCTACGGTTACAGTAGTGATTTCTACTCGTACTCCTTTTACCTATATAGAGCCCATCTCTGGAATGCTTTAGCCACACATGTAAGGACACCACCGAGTTTGTATTATAACACTTTAACCCGCGCTCATACATTTTTCTCATCCTCTCCTTTTTCTTCTCTGCTTCATTATCGATTTTTTGATTTTTAACGTTTGTAATTTTTGATATTTCATTTTCTGCTGGATTTAAATGTTAAATCACTGGGAGCATTCACCTATAATGTAACATTTTAGATTTGTTTTTGAGCATTACAGGGCAAAGAGTGACAACAGAATGGTTAATTATTTATTGCTTTTGGGTGCAGTACTTATAAAAGTGTTTTTTTTTTGTTTTTTAAACTATTGTTTTATTTTTTTAAATATTTTTCTTTCAATAATATCTTTTGTTTACAATATACTTATAATAATGGCTATACTAGTGTTATTCCACAATATTTTTTCCACATATAATAATACGTTATTCCACAACATTTTTTCCACATATAATGGTATGTTATTCCACAATATTTTTTTCACATATAATATATTATTCTACAATATTTTTTCCACATATAATAATTAATATGTTATTTAACAATATTTTTCCACATATAATAATATGTTATTCCACAATAATTTTTGTACATATAATAATATGTTATTCCACAATATTTGTACATAAAATGGGCTGTATTTTAGGTAATAAATAAAATAAAAATAAAATAAATACTCGAGGATATTAGCTTAAGGAGACCTAGGAAAAAGAAGAACTGGTTAAGGCTGAGAGAGATAAAAGTCTTTGTGATGAGCCATAACCACTGGAATGCCAATACCACCGATCGGTGGTTTTTCTGTTGTGACAATTCGCAGGCGGCGGAACTCCGTATTTATGCAATTATATGCGGTAAAAGTCGCCTTTATTGAATAAGCCATCATCATATATTAGTATGCGGGCACTACCACCTCCTACAAACAAATTCTCGAGGGTTGAAAACATGCCGTTGTGAGTTTCGTTCCCATAGCTGGCATTTTAAGGATTAAATGATGTTCCCGAAGGCGAGTTTCTCATATTTCCTGGTAGATGGTGCCAGAGCATGAAAACTGAAAAAGTAGCTAAATAAGTTGGGTCCGGTGAAGTGGATTTTTTAATTAATTATCTAAAGCACAAAGTGTATGGCCGTGGGATTTTTACTTTCGAAAAATTCATAGAAATAGCCTGCAATGCCGACTATAATTCTCAGGTTTCTCGTAGACGTCCAAGCAACACAAGTCTTGCATTAGCTGTCTTTGTCTGCCTGCATTTTGACGTTATTCATCTGTCTTATCCATGCTCTCGTACTTAGGCATACAGCTATTTAAGTTCAGGCATTGATTATACAGAGTATTAGATTGCTTAACCCCTAGAGCCCCGATCTGCCGATATCGGCCACATTACGATTCAGCGTGACGGCCCCGTTTTAATTTTATTTCAATTTGTTTTATTTTATTATGTTTTATTATGTTAATGTGTTTTATTTTTTATCTCTACAATAGCTCCAGAAAAACCTCAAACATCACCACAAGCCATAACTACCAATTTCATAAATGACAGTGTGGAAAAATGAACTAAATCCGAAAAAAATAGCTCTGCAATATTGAGTACAAATTTAACAATGACAGCCATTGCTGTGTTGGCGATTAATTAATTAAATTTATTTTATCTGCATCCAAACTTTTCTCTGGTCGTAACGGTCTCCGTTCCATCGGGTTCAGAAGAGGGAGGAAGAGAGAGTGCACCCGTGGTGCCCACCTGTGCACTATAATATAGCCTGCGCACTTGACTGCTTCCGAACAATAATAATAATAATAAACTCTTTATTTGCACTTAAAAAGTATACAAAAAAGGCGAGCTTATTGCCACATGGCAATGTCTTACAGCTAACCTAAACATAGTGGTACATGCGCGCATTGTGAAAATAAAGATTATTACATAACATACAGACAAGTGGAAGAATTTAAGACTAATAGTGCCCGAGGAGAGGAAATTGGGGGAGGAACAGGAGAGAAAGGGAAGAACTGGTTACTTCTTAGAAAGGTAGTAATCCTTAAGGTGAGTCTTAAACGATGGTAAAGAAGGCGAGTTTCGTATATTTGCTGGGAGATCGTTCCAGAGTCTTGCACCATGGACACAGAAAGAATAGGAATAGAAATCACTATTATGACTCGGAATTTTTAATAAACTGTCAGAGGCTGACCGAAGTACGAGACCGTGGGAACTTAGTGGTTCAAAAAGCTCCTGGAGATATGATGGTGTTAGTTGGGTGAGTACACGATATAGGAGAGCCAGTATATGAACATTTCTTCTTTGGCGTATTGGCAACCACTTTAACTGTGCCCTATAGTCGGACACGTGATCATACTTACGTAGACCGAAGATGAATCGTATGCATACATTTTGCAGACGTTCAAGTTTGTTGAGCAGTTCCTCTGATAAAAGATAAGCCACATCTGCATAGTCAAGGAGAGGCAAGAGGAGAGACTGTGCAAGAGATTTTTTTGTGTCCATAGGAAGAAATCTTCTGAGTGTTTGCAGAGGGTGAAAACTAGCAAATATTTTACGACTTACCTCGTCCACGTGTGGTTGCCAGGATAAATGTTCATCGATAATTAGACCAAGATCTTTCACTTTTTGCGACAATGGTATGGTGATATCGTTTAGTTTTAAAAGCGGAAGGGATTTTACATTTACTCTGGAGAGCAATTTACGACCTCCAATGAGTATAGCCTGGGATTTCAAAGGGTTGATTAGTAGACCCATCAGAGCACACCATTCACAAATGGCCTGAAGATCAGAGTTCATGATGGCGATCGAGGCATTGATGTTTTCGGGAGAGAAATGATTATATATTTGGACATCATCTGCATACAGATGAGTATGTTCACGAACTTGGTTGGAGATAGGATTTATAAAAATTGAGAAAAGAAACGGGGACAGAACCGCACCTTGTGGAACTCCAGCTGTTAGATTAATCCATTTGGATGATCGATCGCCTACTTTTATACGCTGTTGTCTGGCTCTGAGATAGGAGCTGAACCAATTAATAACGGTTTGCGAACAGTTGACAGTTTGTAGCCGTGCAAACACGGCTAGAAGGATATATATATATATATATGTTTTATTTTAATTATGGTACAGTGGTTTGGCAGTAATTAATGTTTTGGTGAGACAGTGTCATAATTCAATTTTTTTACTAGTTTTTACAAAAAAAATTGTCAATCGGCTGAGGGGCCGAGGCCTGAAGGGTTAAGCCTACTCAAGAAGGAAATAAAGAAGAGGAAATATTGGGTGCATTCAATAAAACAGTAAGAGGAACACCAAGTGAATAGCATTTATCTATACTAATATTATAAAGAGGTAAAGTTTGTGACGTTGTAGGAAGTAATCTCTGGATCTACTGAACCGATTTTGAAAATTCTTTTACCAATAGAAAGCCACGTTATTTGTGAGTGTCATATGCTATATATTAATCCGAAAAATTAAAAGACTTCTTCGTGGTAGTCGGATTTCCAAAGTAAGTCGGAAAAAATGGTCGAACGAAAATGTTTCTAACGAATGCTGCCTTAACGATGAGAGATATATGATTAAGTTCTAGAGAAAAGTTGTAGAGCTTTACAATGCCTACAAAAAAGTCAGCGACAGCATATGTCTAACTTTTATATTTAAGTAACAAACAGTAGTATTTTATATAAAAAAAAATATTTAAATTGTTAGGTCATGTTTATTGGTCATATTATCAACAATTATGAATTATTATCAAAATAAGTAAATTTATCGTCTCAAGTGTTTAAAACAAGAGTGTTTAAAACATACATATGCAGTAAAAATATAACCCTTATTTTGACAGTCAGGAAATAAATCATAGCACTCAGTACTAACCGAACCACACTCATAATTTCATCACAGGTAAAAAGTTGTATGTCATGTGTATTGGTCATCATCGAGGCCAACGCCTTAACCGCGAGATAGCCAGGAGTGTTACCCAGCGGGCTTACACTCACGCCCTTACTTCCAATTGCACAAAAGACTTCCTTTTTATTGCAGATAATTTCCCTTTTACTGCATAAATAGTTAAAGAGACAATACGCTCACAAATAAGACACTCACAAATAACGGTATTACCATACATACATATACAGTAAGAATACATACCTACATATACAGTAACGGTGTTACATACATACATATACAGTAAAAATATAACCCTTCTTTTGGCAGTCAGGAAATAAATCATAGCACTCAGTACTAACCGATCCACACTTATAATTTCATCACAGGTAAAAAGTTTTACTGCTCAACGAAGTGGGCACGGGTCAGCTAGTTAATCATAAATATAAATAAGCAGGGTTGAGCTCATCGTTATATTAATATTACACATCTGGGGAAGGATTGGTAAGCCCCGGACTAACGACCATCTATGTTAGGTTTAGTACAGTTGTCTTGCCGCATGCGAGCATTCAACTTACCATCCATTCACTCCCCCTTCGAAGCCAAACCTCCATTAAAGTTCACCTGAAATATTGATAATTAATAACAAAATACATTTTTTATAGTATTTATTTTATATAAAAAAAATACACAAACTGAACATCGGAAATTTCGCCGTCATTCACAATAATTCAATTTTAAATAGAAAAAAAATAAAAATAAACAAATATTTACAATTTTATTTTACCTAACTAGGGAGGAAGACGCTTTAGAGTAGAAGAGAGAACGAAACAGCGATGCTAAGAATAATCCGTCGAAAAATGACTTAGAGGAAACTTTGATTTTGCGCAATTACAAGTTTACAACGAAAAAAAAAGATTTGATAATAATAATAATTATAAAAACCCAACTAATGTTACAATTAAGCTATGTCACATGTAAGCTATCATACAGGTAACAATGTTTTTCTCATTTTTTAAAATAAAAAACGTTAACGACTAGTTGTCATAGTTATGGTTACACTTTTTTCACAACCTCTCGAAATTCCCGTTAAACATTGAGCAAAAGTTCCAGCGGGCGAAATGTGAGCATTCTGCGTTAATGAGACAAATAATACACTTATACATACACATAAGTTTTTTATTATTAACAATTATGCAGTGTGTGAATCGGCTAATGGGCCCTTTGGGAGTTAATGGGCCCTTGCTGAGTTGGCCACGAAGACCCATTCTGTTCAGGGTCGGTCATACTCACGGGTCAACACCTATCCGACGGTAGGACTCTGGCCTTATGGTCAGCTTCCCCTAGGAATCAAACTTCTGGCGCTCCTGGACGGTCTGCACACCCTGCGACTGTGCACTCTGACTAACATATTGAGATGTCAGCCACAACGGGCGAACCCGTCACCGCAGGACGTTTTAACGATTCTTCGTTCTATCGACCGTGCAGTGAGCGTAGAAGACTTTGGACATTACAAATCCGACGTCTAGCTACGCCACAACTTGCAAGAAGCCAACGCCTTAACCGCGAGATAGCAAGTATGTTACCTGGCGGGCCGACACTCGCGCCCTTGCTTCCAATTGTGACCAGATTTCTCCGGTCCCTCGATTGGTTCCGATTTCGAGGTCGCTTGCGCGGTCCTCTCCCTTACGAAGCGGTGAAACGGTGTGCACCGAATCTGTCGCGGACCAAGGCGTCCTTTGCCCGACTCTGAACCGGGATCGGATGGCCAATGGTCATTTCAAGAGCAGTCGCCGTAAGGTAGGCAACCACCCCCGCTCTATAGGAAACAATACAGTTCCCAGACTCCCCCGACTGTTAGTCGGAGAGCACAACCGATTGGAGCAAACCCCGCACGGTGCGCAGACCGTCCAGGGGCGCCAGAGGTTTGATTCCCAGGGGAGACTGGTTGACCCAGTGTCCTACCCAGGACTCGCACCCCATGCGAGGAGGCCGTCGGATGGGTGTTGACCCGTGAGTGTGACCGACCCTAGACACATGGGTCATCGTGGCCAACTCATCATGGGCCCGTTAGCCCCCGACTAACAGTCGGGGGAGTCTGGAAGCAGTACTGTTTCTTATAGAGCGGGGGTGGTTGCGGACCTTACGGCGACTACTCTCGAAACGACCATCGGCCATCCGATCCTAGGTTAAGAGCCGGGCAAAGGACCTCGAACTCGTAACCAATCGAGAGACCGGAGTAATCTGGTCACAATTGGAAGTAAGGGCGTGAGTGTCGGCCGGCCGGGTAACATTCCTGGCTATCTCGCGGTTTAGGCGTTGGCCTCTTACGGGCTTGTGGCGTAGCTAGACGGTAGACTGTTTCGTCCCCAAGTCTTCTACGTTCACTTCCAGGGAGATAGAACGACTAATCGTTAAAACTTCCTGAGGTAACGGGCTCGCCTGCTGTAGTCGACAACCCAAGTTCTGAATCGGTACGAGCAGGTAAGCAACTTCTGTAAATTTTTTTTTGGAATAAAAAATGGTTTATTTTTATTTTTATTTGAACAACGTTACTGCTAAATAAAAGGTTGACAAGCGTAGAGGACACTGTACTATCTATCTAGCAGTTGGTAAAATATCGCGAATTTTGTTTATTCGCGATATTTTGCCTATCGCTAGATGGCGCAGCACGTTTCTCATGATTTTTTTAAACCAAAAATGCTTATATGCTCGTACTGATTAACCCACTATGTCACTAATAAAAAACTCTCATATTTATAACATTTCAAAATTCTGGAAAACTAATGAAAAGTGCCTTCATGATTAATGGAGATTGTTACTGCCACTTTTGCTCCCGCTAGTTGGCACAGCGGGTGGTTGTCCCATGGAAGTGTGAAGTGAGCATGCAGTGCGCCAGGAAGCATACAAAACTCGGGTTGTAAGATTCAATATTAGCCAGCCAGCTAAATCTTTGTTTCACCTTTTTAAAGATCTTGGTCTCTCCAGGAAAATAATCAACTCCTTTCAGTTTGGAGAAAACTGAAGTAATATCGGCCTATTACGCGCTAGTTGAGTCACACCTGCGCTATGGTATTCTTTTATGGGGTAATGCAGCACACATCAACAGTGTATTCACTCTCCAGAAAAGAGCCATACGTGCGATAGTAGGTATTGGTCCACGGCAGTCATGTCGTGAACACTTCCAAAAACTAGGGATATTGACCGTATATGCGATTTTTGCTCAAGAAGCTCTTTGCGAATTCTATTGCAATAAGAGCTCGGCCATATCCCACGAGGAAGTACATCGGCATGACACCAGGAATAAAACCCTGTATCTCCAACCGTTCGTAGCACGTACTGCCAAGTTCCAGGCGACTAGTCGATACTTAGGCCTCAAACTTTTCAATAAATTGCCGGAAAGATTAAAAGCAATTAAAAACATCGATATTTTCAAGAGATCCATCCGAGTCTATCTGCTTAAAATCAACATGTATGCCCATAACGACTTCTTAAAATATTTTGAAAATACATAGCATCGTATCTACCCATTTAATCTAATACATATTATTTACCGTTAATTGTTTTGTTGTAAACTGTTATCATATAGTCTATGTTTTTGTAATTTGGTAAGTTTAAAGCTATATATTGTATATCATCTCTTGTCTAAATTGAGTAACTAGTTTAAGATTAATTACTGTCATTCCTACACAATTGTATGGTTGTATTGGAAATAAATACCGTTTACTTTACTTTACTTCACTTTCTAGAAAAATTATCTAAAACCGCGATTTCTGCATCTCAAATTCTATGGCTTCGAAGGGGGAGTGAATGGGTGGTAAGGTTAACGCTCACACGTGGCAAGACAGCTGTCCTAAACCTACCACAGCCGGTCGTAAGTCCGGAATCCACCGTTCACCTCCCAGAAGCGTAATAATTATATATGATGGGCCCGATTTTTGGTCGGTGAATTCCATGGCAGCTCCGTTTGTATTTTATTTTTTTATTTATCAATCGATGAAGTTGCCACCAAATTGTCTGTTTTTTGTAGTTTGGCGAGTCTCGGGCATTTTATGTTTCGAAAACTATTAATTTGGTGATTTTTTCTGGGATTTTTAAGGAAACATATTTTTTTCAGTTTTTAATGGTGGTATGACTGGAAATTGGGCCAATCGATATCGATCGGGCCACTGCGGCGATCAACTGCCAGAGCTTCGTTCGGGTATACCGTGTTTAAACAGTAAGCGCACTCTCAAGTGGCAAGACGTTGCGAGGGAAGTGAGCAGAGGGATACGTTACGTTAAATGCCTGTAGTTAGCGTTATGCGCAGGTCAGGTTTGTAAAATTTCTCGAACGTTTGAATATCTGCATCGGCGGAGCGGCGGCCATATTTGAATTTCGTTCAATAGTCTTAGAGTTGGAGCGGATAGTGCCTGTCTAGTAATCATATCACGATTTGTGGTAGCCCATAGGACTAGATTTCAATTTTAGAAGCTAATATCTGTATACTGTGCTCGCTCATTGCATCTCACTTCACTCCTCCATAGGTCAATCGCTGAAAAAGTTTTTCGCACACATCCCCATTGTAGTCGCTATAATTAAAATACTATTATTGTCGCAATTTCGGTCCCCAAAAGTAGCCCTTAGAAAATATCACAACTCACCCCCTCACAACCGACCCTTTCTGACCATATATTAAGGGCTTGATGGATCGATTAAATAAGATGCTGAACAAATTCGATTTAAAATTGATCATCAAATCAACTCAGAGTAAATTTTTAATTTCTGAGGCTTGTACTTATATATGGTGTAAAAATTTTTTTTTTGGCCCTTATAACCCCTTACGGTGCGGGACAACCTTAATGTCTAATGACAATTATCTTACGGGCTGCTTTCTTTTATAACATCACTTGGCAGTACTCAGTCAGTCACAAATCCAAGCCTTTCTTGTTTAATTTCCTCATTTTTTTCAGAATTTTAGAATGCGTATTTTTTCTGTTTTAGTCAAAATGGAGTATAATCATCCCCTTAACGCCAGAATGTTCACATTTAAACCACTATAGACTTATTTTTATGAATATTATCTGACAGTCGTTGAGCAATTGGTTCAGGTATTACAAAAAAAACACATCGTAAGTAGGACAGGTCGCACCTTTTTTCCTAAACTTAAAATTACATAATTAAAGCATATCACATACTTTTTCGTTTAAAAAAATCACCTTTTTCTCCTTAATTCTTATATACAATATAAACGTTATTATGACACCTTCGCACTGCGCTCTATACACAAAAGATCTATTTAAAAAATAATAAAATATTAATTTAATTTTATCATTTACGTAGTTAAAAAATCTTATCTCAGTCTGTCTTGTATTTTTTTAAGGCAACTCTACATATTTTTTTAGTTTGTTTTTTTTTCGTTTTTGATATTTGTGGTGGTTTAATACTGTAGGTATAGAGTGGGAGTTAACGGTTCCTGTGCAGTTGGGCCAATAAGACCTGCTCGTTATTTCCGGTCGGCTCAACTCACGGTTCAACTCCTATCCAGTAGCCTCCTCGAAGAAGGTCGACCCCGGTAATGACTCTGTTCCCATGCTACGGCAGGTTGGGCAGTTTCCGCTGCGGTTTGCACACCGTGCGGCGTCAGCCAGTCGATTGTGCAATCCGGCGAATATCTGGAGGGGTCTAGAAAAGATCTTATACGTTTTCTAAGCAGCGGGGGTGGATGTTCACCTGATGCCACCCACTCTTGAAACGACCTGTTGGCCACCCGATTTTGATTGAAAGACGGACAAAGGAAGCCACGGTCTGCGATAAATTCGAACTGAATTACCGCTAACATCAGGTAAAGGCCGCGCAAGCGACTTCGGACTCGTAACCAGATGGGAGGTTGGAGAAATGCTCTATTACGCACCAGGAGTTATATGGAGAGATCTGAGGTGATATCAGTCTATTACCCACTGGTTGAATCACATATGCGCTATGGTATTCTACTATGGTGTAATGCAGTGCACATCCAGCCCGCAAGGCTGCCCGCTTTGTCAACTTCACAATGCTACGCTGTTAGGCGTTGGTCTCTCATGGGCAAGTTAATCTAGCTCGACGTTGGACCGTTTCCTCCCCAAGTCTCTGCGTTCACTCCAGGTTGAAAGAATAATGAAATCATTATACCTTCCTGGGGTGATGAGTTCTCCCAAATTAGGTGACCACACCCCACTGTAGGTATAGAGTTTAGGGATTCGAACAGGTGGTAGTATAATACGATTTGTCGCTTGTTAAAAAACTTTCGATTCAGTTGATTTTGATTCACTAGTAGATTCTTCAAAGAACTGCCTAATTTCGATTGAAACAAATTGCTGAGTAGCTATGTATTTTCCCTCCAAAGTGAGAAAGTTTCGGAGGCAGAGATTTCTTAAAATCAGAAGGCTCATGTGAAAATGAACATATTTTTTGCAGAACACACAAGGTGCGTCGTAAAGTCGTACGGCCAAAACTGCAATGGCTTGATTCTGCTGTTAAAGACCTAAATGCACGGTTAAAGACCTATGTGATCAAGTAAACAACTAGAAAACCAAAGCTTAGAAGGCTGGATCAGAAGATGATTCTTGACAAAATCAATACTATGATGATGACCACAACCCACTTGCTAATAATCTATTGACCAATAGAATGTAAAATTTCTCGAGAAGATGGTTGTTACAGTTTGAAGTTCTTGAAAAACGACGATGACCAAAACCATCAAATAGGCACCTACTAATAATATATTGACCAATGGAATGTTTAAATTTTAGAGATTATGGTTTGTACAGTTTGAAGTTCTTTTTAAATCAATCTTTCAACAGGTTAGAAAGACCGACTGTGTGCTAGTTCAGAATAAATTCAGATTTTGTAGCCTTTTTACTATTTCTAGATAGAAAATCATTCAGTAACATTCACGACTTATAACTCGTTACTAACACCTTTTACTAAATATATTCACGTAAAACCCTCTTCCAACTACGGACGCACGAGATAGAAAATAATTATTGCAAACTCGATGGAACTTGAAGGCGACTTCAATTTAACAGTTAGCATTGATTATTATAGCAAACACGATTGTAGGTAGTAAATTGGTACTCATTTGAGTTAATATAGGGGAGATGGGGGAGGTTGATACGTTCTTGCTTGATAATTTTTGAAAAAGACACTAAATGAGATTTCAATCTGGTTGTAGTACTATGCGGATTTTAATCAGTAAGTAAAATATGCAGATTCTAGCTTAAGGTACCGATTATGTATGTATTAAGGTATTCAGGATTGTTTTAATCTTTCCAGATGAAGTACCATTAATACTAATTCAGAATAAGAGGGCCAACCGATGGCGAGTAACGTCAAGCTGATTTTGAAAGTTGCATTTTCAGCTGTGCCATTTGTCTTTTCTGCGTGACACAGCTACATAGAGAGGTAACCGCATCGATTTAAAATGCTACATTTAAAACACCCAGATATGTGACGTAATCGGCTGTTGCTTATATTCTAATCCATAATAGAATAGACCACGCGACCATCCTGAGAAATCGATAGAGGAATAGAAAGAGAAAACTGCATATGGGCCCCTTCTATCCTTTTATCCGTAAATATATACCATTTAGAGAATTATAAACGTGCATGCGTGATTAGACAAGGATAAAGGGGGCCCAGCTATCTCTTTCTATTCTACTATCGCATTCACTCACAGTTCACCTTCCTACTCCCGCGGTCTATTCTAGTATGTTTTTGATTGGAATTTCCATAATAAAATGGTACTTTTCGTAGACTCCACATATTCTATCTAATATAGCAGAACCCACATAGTTCTACTGCTTACTCTAGAACCCATTCTATTGTCATCAAAATGCAATAGCTTGGATTTTGATAAAGCTAGAGGTGAAAACTTTTGATTGATCCGAATTGCTTAATATTTCAAATTAGGAATGGGCATTTTAGTTAGAATGGGAGTTATTGCGATCGTATCTGTGCCCCCCCCTTCCCCCATATGAATCTCCCCCATCACCCCCTACAGATTGAAAAATTAATACGAATCCAGATCTGGATCTTTTTCTTTTCTTGTGGATATTCACGGATACGGATCTCCGGCATACCACTATAAGAGACTCAGGGCCTATACAAAAAAAAAAACAACAAACTTAAAAAATCCTAATCAGACTCGCTTCTGGAGTTGGAGGAGATGGTCCTCAGCTCCTCGCCCTGGTTGTTGAGTAAACTGTAGGAGTCCCTCACGATGAGCAGACGGTGCTGGCTGTTGACGAGGAAGGTGGAGCCCCGGCGGATGGACTCCTTGCCCAGCTCGATGATCTCGATGGTCTCCCTGTTGAAGATGAAGCTCTTGTACGCCTTGAGGAAGATGTAGGCGAAGAGCGTGACGCTGAAGACGATGAGGCCGTACGTCAGCGCCGGCGCTGCCACGTCCGCAACGGTCGTCGCCAGGTACACCCATCGCCAGATCGGCGGCGGCAGCTCCGCGATGCCCTGAAACAGACGCCAATTTTATACACGCTTTTCTTAGGTCGACCTGTATGTAACTAACTATGTAATGGAATCTAAGGTGACTAATTTAACCATCTTCCAAGGATCGTAGCGTCATGAAAATTGGCAGCTGTATGTAGTTCTGATGACAATACAATAATATGGTACTGTCGAACTGATCTGATGATGGAGTCGGAAGATATGAACTGGAACTTCATGATGGAACATCGTATCATAGCTGTGTTTGGACTTGTTAGAAAAGTCTCGGAATGAACTTTGACCACGATTAGGTTTCAAGGTCTGATGATGTGGTTTTTACGTGCATTTATAAAAGCGTGTCTTTAGTGTTTTTTTAAAACTATTAATTTATTTATTCTCCTTCTGATGCCGTCGAGTATCCTGCAAGCAGCATATGGCTCGTGCTGACCAACACGTATATGGAACTTCTTGTAATATGAAACTCTGTGCCTTTGCCACTGAGACCGCTTGAAAACCTGATCGGGTTTGAAAAAATCTATTGAAAGACATTTATAACAATTGAGTCCATATAAACTGTATATTATGGTAGGTATTCCGATGATACACTCAGCCCCGATTCTAGGGGGGGAGGGGGGGAGGGGGGGGGGGGGTAGGGGGTGCAATGGAGTACTACCCCGAGCGGCAATTTAAGGGGCGCCAAATTTATATGTATCAAAAGATTTGTTTCACTGAAGAGCATCCAGGAAGAGTATTTTTTTTATTTTTTTTTTATTTGTTGAGTGGGGCTTTTCTAAGGTCTTTATGAGCCTTGTAACACTGCGACCATTGCTGATCTATTGTGTTCGCCACCTACTATAGTTCTGCGCTAAGCCTCGTGTCATTTAAGAACCGCAGCAGGCTTTTGGCGCCAGATTGTTTTACCTCCTCAGGTTGGAGGTAACAGGTTGGACCACCCAAGTGGGTGTATCTTTTACGCATCAGCGGGCCACACTCGCACAAGAGGTGCTGGGGAGTTTCCTCTGCTCCTTGGCAAAACCTGCACATTTTTGTGTCTCGGAGCTTGAGGTTGTACATGTGTTTGTTCAGGCCACAATGCCCCGTGAGCGCCCTCACTAGTATGCGTAGATTGTTCCTATTTAGCGACAAGGCCTCACGGGCCGTCTTACGGTCGTTAGTCTTAATTAGTGCTTTGGAATGATTCAACCCTGGCGTGTTGTTCCAGTGGTTGACGGATTGTTCTAAACATATTTGTTTGAGCATTAGGTTTGCAATGCTTTTTGGTAAGCCACAGCAAGGTTCAGGGCCGTATAAAGTTCCCTTTGCTCCCGTCTTAGCAAGTGCGTCGGCTTTTTCATTTCTGGAAGAGTCATACTATCGATTCTTCATTTGATTTTAGAACTCATCTTAAGTTGATTTTTGGGCGCGTGCGCTGTGTGTGTAATGGCCTTGTTTCGTGTGATGAAACGTCGACTTTTACAGTTTCAACTTCAAAATGGCGGATATATCTTATCAGCTTTTCGCATCTCGGCATTAAGAAGACCAATTTTTGTATGTAATATCGTCTTAATTAGTAGTGTACCTAGTTTCTGAGATACAGTTGGTACAGACACACACACACACACGGCACATACATACACAACCCCCACTCAAACACACACACACATTGACAGAACTTATTTATTGGTTTTCCAGGATTGGATAATAATAACAAATAGGTTCTAATAATTGGACATCTCTGTTCACCTCTTCCAGCCACATGATCGGGTGAATAATATCGGGGAACTTGGCGACGCTGGCAATGTTAGGCGCTTTGTCCACTTTCAGGTTCAGCTGAACTCGTACTTTTCCCTCCACTGGAACACCCAATTTCTGCAAAGAAATAGATAAATAATTACACAATTATCTGCTATACTAGCGGTTCCCAAAGTGTGGGTAGCGACCCAATGGTGGGTCGCAAGCCGATTCCAGGTGGGTCGCGAACACAACGTATGAACGTAGGATATAATATAACGTAGGACGACGAGATAGAATGACGAGTTTTATTGTATTTAGGATACCTACAGACAATATAATTAAATAAAATAAAGATAGCACTTTAAAAGAATAGAATAGCGTTCATGAGAAAACTTGTGTCGTGGAAGAATAACACTGAGCAGCGAAAGTTGGTCTGCTTTCCAGCTTTTGATACATTTATAAACAAAAATCAACTGCAACCATCCAGTAGCTTAATAAAAGCGATTTCCGATCATTTGAATTCGTTAAAATGCGATTTCGAACATTCAACTAATGCCGATGAAGAGTTAATTGACTTGTCAGAAGATACCTACTTGAAGAGTACATTTAATCGCCAACCCTTGACACAATTTTGGCTATCTCTACTTGCTACACATCCGCACATTTATGCTGAGGCAGTAAAAGTTCTACTCCCATTCACAACGTCGTATTTGTGTGAAGTAGGTTTTTCTGCTATGGCAATTATACAGACAAAGTACAGGAAAAAGCTAGATTTGTCAAATTCTCTGTAATTTTGAAAAATAGAAAGCAAGCTCATCCGTCACACTGAATTATTTAGCCGTACCTACCCTATGATTTTCAAAGTAGGTAGGTAGATAGGTATATAAACGTAGTTCTTAGGTTCTATTTTTTATGTTGTCGCACATTACAATTTATTATAAAAATAAAGACTTATGATATTTACAAATGAATTGTTTATTTTTTACATCAAACCACTCACTTATTTTCTGAAAATGTTCTCGCGGGGTCGCAAAATATTGTGATTTAAAAAGTGGGTCGCGGGGTCAATAAGTTTGGGAACCCCTGTGCTACACAATTTACTAATTTCCAGAACATAAAATGAATTGATTTTGACAATAAAATAAAATACTAATGTAGCTGCCAAGGAATTCATTAACACTTATGGGAGACGAACGGTGGACTCTGCACTAACGACTGGCTGTGATAGGCTTAGGACAGCTGTCTTGCCACAAGTGATTCACCATACAACCTATACAAGCCCTTCGAAGTCATAGAATTTGAGATGCGACAAATCGCAGATTTAGATTATTTCTAGGAAGGAGTTGTTTATTTTCCTGGAGATACAAAGATCTTTAAAGGGGTGAAACAGAGTTTTGGCTGGCGGACCACAAGTGCCGACTTTCACCGCGTGAAGGTGAACAGTGAAACCATTCCTGGTGACAGCATTTGCGAGATCACGGTAGTCATTTAATTTGTGCTCGTGGTCTTTTGGGATATTTTATTTCCCATGGAAGAGTTAATTCTAAAATAAGGGCTATATTCCGAGATAGGGAGTAAAGAGTTATATCTGAACGCTTGGTAAAGAGTTACATCTGAATTTATACTGTTTAGAAACCGAATCGACCTCCAGATTCTAATCTGAAGCTTTCTCGACATTGAGAAAGATTTTGCAGTGGAATGTTTTCCCTCAAAAAAAAAGGAGGAGGTTATCAATTCGGATGTATTTTTTTAAATGTTTGTTACCTCAGAACTCCGTCATGTAAGAACCGATTTGGATAATTCTTTTTTTATTTTAAAGGATATACTTCCAGATTGGTCCCATTTTTATCAAATTCTTTTCTGATGATGGGATCCATGAGGAATTAAGGGAACTCCTCAAATATTATCACATGAAGTTAAAATTTTTCATGTTGGTTTAAATTAAATTACAAAAACCTTTAAACCATAATTTAAATTAAAATTGAGTTAGAATATTAATATTTTGAAGGCGTGTTAAAATGTTGTTAGACATGTTACTTAATATTGTCGATGAAATGATGTCCACAAGAGAGCTTGGTGTATTAAACTACAATAAAGTCATTTTAAAGTCAATAAAATACAATATATTGGTAGCCATTATAAATTCTAGGTTTGCGACGACAAATGATCATGTAGCTTCCTTTTATTACCATCATTTCAAGGCATTACCCAACTAGAAGTTGTAATAAAGTACCTATCCCTTGGAGACACTATTACATCCGCTGGCTATATAAGGGTGCCACAGCAAGCGTAAGTGCTTTATAAGCGCTTATTCAGCTTTCTTATACCACCGAAGGTAGCCGTTATGACTGCTATTCAGCCACTATTCAGTTAAAAGCCGTATAAATTGCGCCTAATCCGGTGGTATAGACGTTATATAAACGTTTACATATATGACTGCTGTATGACCAGTTCTTGTGACTAAAAGCTGTAGCGGTAACGTTGCCGTGACCGTTATATAGTCAATTTGTGCTACTTGAGCTATCCTTAGAAACGATCCGTCGGCCACCCAATCCTGTTATGTTGTCGGACAAAGAGCGCCACAAATACGCAATAAATGAGTTGCCGCTTGACGAGCATTGGGAGAGGCCTATACCATATACAACAGTAGGAAAATACAGACTGATACGTTATTAATTATAGATTAATTATTAATTATAGCCCTCATCAATCCAAGTTTGAGGGATTTTCTGGAATCGCCTATTGAAAGCGGTTGGTACATACCGGTTGTATCTTGAAGTATGTCTCGTGCTTTTCCTTGTCCGGATTAAGCCCTATGAAGGGATCCCGTAGTTTTGGATCGGCGTCATAGAAATGAGGAAACGACAGATATACTGGAGCATCTGTAAATCATTACAAAAAATTAAGCAGCACGACAGGCCTTTTACTTTCAAGGGCCACTAACCAACGAGAAAGGAAAGTATTGTGAAGAGCAGCTTTTTTCGAATTGAAGATGGAAATATCTATTTTGAGACCCCCTGGAAGTCCACGATAGCGCCCAACGCTTAATTCGATTAAGCTTAAATTTGTCATGTAGGCATCATTTGGTCATAGCAAGAGTTGAAAAAAATGTATTTGAAATCAGTCCACCAGATGGCACACTAGTCATATACCAATCTTGAAACATTTGACTTAGAGACTTCAAAATTCGGTACACATATGCTTTATTGGGCTGAAATCACATTGTAAAATTTTAGTTTGAATATCTCATATACAGGTTACACTAATAATATTTAAATTCTCTCATATATTTTAATCAAATATTATTCCTTGGGCTGCGTGATTCGTTTCTCGTCTAAGGGCTAAAAGATGCAACGGAACAAAACCAGGTTCGTCCGCCGACCGAGAGAGAGCGCTGATCGATTTTTTTAATGAAAATATTCAGATGGAATCAGTCCTTGGCTACTTGCCGGGGAAGTCTGGGGGTGACACAATCGATTTTTAAAAAAATATTCGCGAAAACCTCATTAGAACCTTACATTATCACAGTTCATATCGCATTCGGTGTACTCCAGTTCAGATTCGGTGTACTCCGTTTCACCGCTTCGTAAGGGAGAGAACCGCGCAAGCGACCTCGAACTCGGAACCAATCGAGAGACCGGAGAAATCTGGTCACAATTGGAAGTGAGGGCGCGAGTATCTCTAGCCCGCCGGGTTTATTCCTGGCTAACTCGCGGTAAGGCGTTGGACTCTCACGGGTTGTGGCGTAGCTAGACGTTGGATTGTTATGTCCTAAGTCTTCTACGCTCACTGCAGGTCGATAGAACGACGAATCGTTAAAACGTCCTGTGGTGACGGGTTCGCCCGTTGTAGTTGACATCTCAATATGTTCATATCGCATCTGAATCGAATATCTTATCATATCCAACAACAGCCATATTCAGTGGTTTGTTGTATCTACTTACTGCATTGAATCCCCTTGGCTCGCGAAGTAAAAATTTAGCCGTCACTTATGCGCGGGACAGTTTCGCGCGTGAAGTCGACGACCTTGAGAAAAACGACTGTAACTTGTAAACTACTATACGGATTAATAAAAGAATGACTGTAAAATGATCGCATTGAAATTTGAAATATAAAACATTATAACCTTATCTCGTAAAACAATTAAGATAATAATGAATAAATATTAGAAAGTTGGCGAACTTTTCGCCGCGCGGAGCGCCTTAACCCGTACAGGTCGCCTCGCATCTTAGCGTTGGTAAGCGTCTAACCCCAAATGGTTAGCTCAAATCAGAGGTACAAACGGAGCTTCAATGGAATTCACCGACCGGAGTAGGGCCCATCGTATACTGTTATTACACTTCTGAGTGGTGATTGGTGGACTCCTGACTAAGGACCGACTGCGGTAGGTTTAATACAGCTGTCTTGCCACATGTGCGCGTACACCTTACCACCCATTCACTCCCCTTCGAAGCCATAGAATTTAAGATGTGGAAGTTGCGGTTTTAGATATTTTTTCTAGAAAGGAGTTGTTTATTTTCATGGAGAAACCATTATATTTAAAGAGGTGAAACAGATATTTGACTGGCAGGCCACGAGCGCTAACTTCCACCGCTTGAAGGTGAACAGTGAAGCCGTTCCGGGTGATGGCATTTGCAAGATCATGGTATTTATTTAATTTGTAATCGTGGTCTATTGGGATATTTGATTCCTATGGAACAGTTAATTTTACGATAAGGGCTATCTTTCGAGATAGGGAGTAAATAGTTATATCTGGACGGAGGGCTGTGCATCCGAGACTTTCAGGGAATTTATAACGCTTAGAGACCGAACCGAACTTCAGTCTGAAAATTTCTCGCTTATTGAGAAATGTTTTGTAGTAGTTTTTTTTTGCCTTTAAGGCCATCCCGCACAAACTGTGCTGTAGGTCTTGAGGATACTGTCAACTAGAGTTATCAACTATAACCCGTCACCTCAGGAAGTTTTAACGATTGTTCGTTCTATCTCCCTGAAGTGAGCGCAGAAGACTTGGACAAAAACAGTCCACCGTCAAGCTCCGCCACATGCCCGTAAGAGACCAACGCCTTAACCGCGAGATAGCCAGGAGTGTTACCCAGCGGGCTTACACTCACGCCCTTACTTCCAATTGCGACCAGATTACTCAAGTCTCTCGATTGGTTACGAGTTCGAGGTCGCTTGCGCAGTCCTCTCCCCTACGAAGCGGTGAAACGGTGTTTACCGAATCTATCGCGGACCACAGCATCTTTTGCTCGGCTGTTCACCCAGGATCGGGTAGCCGATGGTCTTTTCAAGAGCAGTCGCCGTAAGGTCCGCAACCACCCCCGCTCTATAGGAAACAGTACTGCTTCCAGACTCCCCCGACTGTTAGTCAGAGTGCACAGTCGATTGGCTCACGCCACACGGTGCACAGACCGTCCAGGAGCGCCAGAAGGTTGATTCCTAGGGGAAACTAACCCTAAGGCCAGAGTCCTGCCCGGGCTCGCACTTCATGCGTGGAGGCCGCCGGATCGGTATTATAACAACCCTGAACAGAATGGGTCTTCGTGGCCAACTCATCAAGGGCCCATTAGCTCCCTAATACTGTCAGACCCTTTACAACAAGGATACTGTCGGACCCTTGTTGGCACGAGCCACTGAGAGGTTTGCCTCTCAGTGGTCACGACAAGGTCCTTGCAGTTATTCACGAGGTAATTTGTTACCTCGCGAATAACTGCAAGGACCTTGTCGTGGCGGTAAGTGAACCGTCCGCCATGCAATGGGTATTCCTACAAAGGAGACATGAACAATCCTCTGAATAGGTCCAACGAGTGAGGTTACTGGGGTCTGGAAGTGTATGCTGGAAGGCATTTAAATATAATTTCAGCACATCTGGCGTCCAGTCATAAAACATTATCTTCCAGTGCATTGAAGGAGTAATGCATAAGTTCCTAAGTGTGGTCCAGTGATTCTAGCATTGACGGTTAAAGCATAAGCCATACTGTTGCTGTCGTAGTCTCCTCGCAAGAGGGATTTCTTTAGGTCCACATCGTTGTAATACTTGCAGCTATGCATAAGTAATGCAGCTATGTAATACTATGTAATACGATGCAGCCTGGAGTGAAGTAGGAAACTGGAAATCTGTAAAACCAAATGCTATAACTTTGCTATAATATTATTATCATTGTTGTTTATCCCTTTATTGTTTCCTATGTATCAGTGTATTTTGTTAACCTTGATATATTTTCATATATAGAGTAAGTTTCAACAATCTGTAAAGATTTAAAAAAATAAATTGAATTGAAATTAATTGAATATACCCAAGACCTGTACCATGATGGCTCACTTTAATTTACTCAATAAGACTCCAAATTTCTTACCGTATTGGCAAGGGCTTATGTTCTGCAGACCTTTAGGAGGGCAGTATTCTGAACCAGGACAGTAACATTTATTGTCAGGGTTGATGTCAACGGTCTGGAATGTGTCCTCAGGTGGTGTGTAGATGTCAGCACTTATACCTGAAATTAAAAAAACGTATTAAAGTAAGTATTTATTTTCAAAAACCCGATCTGGGTATAGAAATTACACTTCCATTTACACACAAAAAATTACTATTTCATTTACAGACAAAATTAATAAAAAAAATATAATAAAAACATAAAGATATTGAGATGCAGTTAAAAATATAAAAAAGTTGAAAAATACAAAAATGGAAATAATGAAAACACACAAAATCAGTAATTTAGTAACAAAATTATTAAAAAAAAACTAGAAAAACTAGAAAGCATCCAAAGAGAGTTCTAGAGTGAGAAACCTAAGAATAAAACTAACATTAACCCTTTACTGGGAACATGATTTTAAACTACGTAATAGGGAACATCGCTCTGTGGGACCGCTATTTTGAATTATTGATAATAAAACCACTTCTAAAACAGAACATTGTACCAATATCAAAAGACTGATATTTTATGAACTAGAAAGAGTTAGGTGTAACAGTTATATGTATTGTCTATCTTATTATAAGTAATACTTATGTCCTATTCGGAGCACAATTTCTGCAGACCTTCACAGAACACTATAAACATATAGGATCCGAGCATTTGATGCATTTATAGCCTATCTTGCGCTTCTTGTTGTAGACAGAATTTGTAAGTTTTTCTTTTTTCAAGTTTGTCCTCCACGGAAGGTCTCACAGACCGCTACTAATAATTACGACTTTTAAGAAAGCGTTAAATCAATGACACAGAACTTTTTGGTGTAGATAGAATTTGTAAGTGTTTCTTTTTTCAAGTTTGCCCTCCGCAGAAGGTCTCACATACCGCTACTAATAATAACGACTTTTTAAGAAGGCGTTAAAACAATGAAACAGACGCTACTATAGACAAGATCGCCGCATGCGCCGACACAGCGGGAACTAATAGGAGACTACTGGGAGCGGTGGGTCGCTGAGGGGGGGGGGGGGGGGGGACCGACTGGAAGCATTTCTAAGAAACCATAGCGGTCTGTGAGACCGATGTTTCTGATAAAGGGTTAAAAAAACAACATGAATAAAATTATCGAAATATAAAATCTGAATTAAAAATTACAAATAAAATAATAATAATAATAAAAAATAATAATAAAAAGAAAAATAAAGTAAAAATATTAAAATTTAAATAATTAAATTAGGTATAGATAATCAAAATCATAGTAAAGCAATAAGAGGCAGAAAATAAATTTAAGAATTAGAAATTAATATACAAATCACAAATGAGACTAATATCAATAGATTTTGAAACTCTTACAGAAAATATAACCTATTATATTACATTTAATTAAGCTGATATAAGCATTTCTGAGTTAAATATTTCTTCATTTCTTTCCTGAATTTGTTGTTGTCTTTCTAATTTTGAATATTTTTTATATTTTCTGGTAATTTATTACAAAAATTGAGGCTTATGTAGGGAGTAGTGCTCTGGAATTCTGCAGTTCATGGGGGGAGATGTCTGAACGTATAGGGATTTATTCCTCTTCTCATGGTATTTGGTAATGCATGTTAGCGTGCGTTACCTACATAACTATTTTTGCGTTTGTTGAATCCCCATAACATTATATACTTTCAGGAAAGGTTTCATAATGTGTGGTTGAGGTTATTACAGCATATTACAGCAGTCGGATGCCGTCTTATTTTCATAGAATTACGCAAGAATGCAGAAATGTCTATATATTTTTATGGGTTGGATGATGTCACCAGAGAATGGAATATTTGGTATATTTGGATCTTTGGTATAATTCAACTATGTTTCTAGGGATAACAATTGACTCCAAATTACAATGGGCCCACAAATTGAGAAAATGTCAGGAAAACTTAGCTCTGCGGCATACGCAGTTAAAACAATAAGGCGGCTGACTGATGTAGATACAGCAAGAGTAGTATACTTTAGTTACTTTCATAGCATTATGTCCTATGGGATTCTTCTCTGGGGAAGCTGTGCGGACATCAATAACATCTTTATACTACAGAAACGTGCTGTAAGAGCTATATATAAACTTGGTCCTCGAGTTTCACTAGAGAAAAATTCAAAGAGATAAATATTCTTACTGTTGCATCACAATATATATATATATATATATATATATATATATATATATATATATATATATATATATATATATATATATATATATATATATATATATATATATATATATATATATATATATATATATATATATATATATATATATATATATATATATATATATATATATATATATATATATATATATATATATATATATATATATATATATATATATATATATATATATATAATTCGCAGTAAAATAAAATTAGTAAAAGCTACTTGAACAGCAGCAAAGGAAATCCCAGCTTGGATTGGGAAACGCTTATGTTTGAATGAGATATACTTACGGATGTGCACGACTTTCGATTGTGCATGTTAGTTTATGGGTCCCTTTACCGTCGACGAACGATCACTCATCATCCATATATCTCAAAAATCGAGCTTTTCCTTTTGCAACACAAAATGCCTCCAATTGAGGCGAATTAAAGCGAAAAAACTAAAATAAAACACTTTGATCACATCGGCAAAGGCCGTTTCATAAATGGAGGATGACGTTTCGAAATAATTCAAAATTTCGGACGTTTCCAACATTTAAAATATGACATTATTAGGCTGCGTTAGTTATCAACGAGCCATTAAATCGAAATAAAAATATATAAAACCTCCAATGCACATTTCATTGTGCATTGGAGGTTTATATATATACGAAAATCTGTTGTATGTCCACAAGAATATTGACAAGTTTAAAATAAAAAGCGACACTCAAACCTTGTTGTACGTGCTACTCGTCTCCACAAAATAAGCAATTCTTTTTTGGGACAATGTATACGCTTCTATAACAAACTTCCTCATACTATTAGAGAACTATCTGTAAATATGTAAGTTTAAAGCTACCATCAAAGCAAAATTGTATAAAAAAGCATACTATACAATATCTGATTATGTAAATGACAAAACGGCTTGGGAGTAAGGCTTGGACGCATCATAAGAACATAAATTAAAAATAATATTTAATTGTGCCTATATGAATAAAGAACATTTTGATTTTGATTTTTGATTTTGATGACGAATTTACTAGAAGGCAATATAAGGGCTACAGAAAGCAAGGCTCTCTTTAATTAATTAATTTAAATAATTAATCAAAACATTTACAAATCATGTCTTACTATTAGCCACATATTTCAAAAATTATAACATTTATTTATATAAAAAAATCAATATAACCGATATGAGCATTACATTATGTAGGTGTACTGCTGCTGTCTAACTAAGTGAAAGTAAATAAACGGAACAGAGACAAAGCTTCATACAACCGCGCTATGACACTCGCCACCGGTTAAATATTGCCCTTCCCAGAGTGCATCTAACACAGACTCAAAAGTCCTTCAATTACGTTAGTTTTAAGCTTTTTAACTGCCTCCCACTCCAAACTAGACTTCTGGAGTAAAAATTTTTCGAGAGTTTTATAAAAAGAAAATTGAAATTAAAAAGAAATATAAAAAGAAATTCAAAAAAGAATGTTATTATCAATATATTACATAAATTCGGAAAAGGTAACCAAGAAGCCGGGGTACAGAGGTATGCCGTCGCTGTCTTGGGGGACGTGATCGCTCGAGAAATGATACTTTGGTCGTATTTTCGCCGGTTTATAGGCCGACAAATGATGCAATCCAAAATATTCCGAGTAAAAGTATTGTTTCATCGTGCTGATTCATCGCTAACGAGGTAGATTAATAGCTGAATTTGTGTCAGTGCATTTCACTGGAAATCAATGCATTTGTTGATTGCATGTAACGATACTTAAGGGCCGTTACAGCATGATTTTACATAATCCAGATTACTTGAAATTTGAAAGACCCGTTTTTGCAGTGAGCGGAGTTGATGACATCCAAAAAATCGTTATTTTCTCTGCTTCGCAAACATTGCTTAAATATCTGCTCGTTTCTACAACTTAATTTAATGGATAATTGTAAACTTTCCTTGTAGATCTTTTTCTAAATAATTAAAGACCTAAATAATTAAAGACCTACCATCTTTCACCGTTGGTCCGCGATACTTCAGTGGTAGAATTCTGCACAAGTCCTTGTCGTATATATGGACTATATCTTTCTTTGTGAGCAAGCGGGGTGGGAAGAACGATCCTTCTGAAGCCCTGCGGAATAAAGAAGAGAAGAAATTAATGAAGACCACGTGACTGGTAAAATGCACTTCCCGCGAGTGTAATATTAGGACTATTACAAAATCAAATGATTCTGTTATAAATTATTCTTATATTTGATTATACACATTTATGATATTATTATGATCAGAAGCGGATAAGATCAGATCAGAATTGCGGATCCGTGGGAAGCATTGGACGTAAATGGGCGGTTTGCGTATCAGGCTGTGTCGGCCACGTTTAGGAATAAATTATTAGTTTAAAAAAACACTAAAAACACGCTTTTATAAATGCACATAAAAACCACATCATCAGGCCTTGAAACCTAATCGTGGTCGAAGTTCATTCCAAGACTTTTCTAACAAGTCCCAACACAGCTATGATACGATGTTCCATCATGAAGTTCCAGTTCATATCTTCCGACTCCATCATCAGATCAGTTCGACAGTACCATAGTATTGTATTGTCATCAGAACTACATACAGATGCCAATTTTCATGACGCTACGATTCTTGGAAGATGGTTAAATTAGTTACCTTAGATTCCATTACATAGTTACATACAGGTCGACCTAATAAAAGCGTGTTAAAAAGGGGCCCAAAGCGGGCCCCTTTTTCCTAATCCTTTCCGAAAAAGGTATTATTATTTTTCACAGGAATGACATACAGCAACTAATTTCTTATCTTGAGAAGCTTAATTTGAATATTTTGAATAATGTTTAGTAAAAAATACCAAAAATCTAAAAACAAAAAAAAAATAAGGCAAATTATCAAACCCCCACAAATGCACGCTTTGTCCGCAGGGGGGGGGGGGGGGTTAAAACGGACACTGGTTTTTTTTTGACACTAAGTAGTTGCCATCAAAACCTAACCTCAAAAGTAAATACAACCAAATCACGACCAGATAAACACTCAATAACGTATTTGTAAAATATTTGTAAAATATCGTAAAATATTTGCTAGTTTTCACCCTCTGCAAACATTCCTATGGACACAAAAAAATCTCTTGCATAGTCTCTCCTCATACCTTTCCTTGACTATGCAGATGTGGCTTATCTCGATTTATCAGAGGAACTGCTCAACAAACTTGAACGTTTGCAAAATGTATGCATACGATTCATCTTCGGTCTACGTAAGTATGATCACGTGTCCGACTATAGGGCACAGTTAAAGTGGTTGCCAGTACGCCAAAGAAGAAATGTTCATATACTTGCTCTCCTATATCGTGTACTCTCCCAATTAACACCATCCTATCTCCACGAGCTTTTTGAACCATTAAGTTCCCACGGTCTCGTACTTCGGTCAGCCTCTGACAGTTTACTAAAAAACCCGTGTCATAATACTGACTTTTATTCCTACTCTTTCTGTGCCCATGATGCAAGACTCTGGAACGATCTCCCGGCAAATATACGAAATTCGCCTTCTATTTATTTATTTATTTTTCATTTATTTAAGTCCATAAAAATACATTTAATTACAAAAACATTCTCTTAGCCTAATATTTCATAATTAATTAAACAGTTTTTTAATTTACCTAACTCGGAAAGAGATTCAGAAATAATAGTTTGTGGTTTACCACCTCACTAGGAATAACCTGTATCGAGGTGGTACCAACAGAAATCGTATATTGCCTGCCGAAAGAGCATGATATACCCGCTCTTAGGTTTTCATTTTATTTTAATATTTTTTTAAAAACCTTATATTGCAATGGTATTTACAATTAATAATTACAAGGATGGGGCAGTTACTTTATTCTAAAATTTAAAAATTTTGAAGATACCAAATTAAACAGAAGGTATTTTTGTTCAAATATTCATAAATAAATATTCTTACATCTAATATAATACATACATAGATACGATAATCGCATAAACTTTACATGAATTTATATTAAAAGTATATATAAATAAAAATTATTATAAAGAAGTACATACATATAATATGATAATTAAAAAATAAAAAATAGAAAAAATATTATTATGATAATACGAGTATATATTTACATATGCAAAAGTGCCTTGATAACTATTTATCAAAGAAAATGACAATTTGCAATGCCATTTTATTAAATAATATAGAACTTACTACAATAAAATACAATATAGCCGTAAATTTGCATAATATATATATATAAATAGAAATAAATAGAAATATGTTCATTCAAGAGATTTTCATTCTTTGCCATCATTTAAGACCCACCTCAAAGAATAGTACCTCTCTAAGAAGTAGCCAGTTCTTCACTTTCTCTCCTCTTCCTCTCCCAATTCCCTCTCCTCGGGCATTCTTAGTTTTAAATACCTTTACCGGTCTGTATTTATGACTGAACTAACATAATAATCTTTATTTCCACAATGAGCGCATGCATCACTGCGATTAGGTTTGTTGTAAGACATTGCCATGTGGCAATAAGCTCGCCTTTTTGTAACATGTTTAGTGCAAATAAAGAGTAAATATTATTATTATTATTATTATTAAACGCATGCTCGCAGGTGAACAGGATGTCTGCAGGAAGGTGAAGCTGTCTAACGTATTGCTCTATCTCGCTCGCTTGAACTAATTTTAGTTTTATTTCAGAAAGAAACGCAATCCGGCCCAATATCGTATTAAAATAATAATTGAAGATTAAAACATGTTCATTATTTGCTACTGGAATTTTGTCTGTGACCTTTTAATTATACATAATATCCATTTTTCTGTAGATTACTTCGAATTACTAATTAATTAAATAATAGTAGTTTTTTACTAATAAGGAAACGATATATTTAATCAGAGATTGGCATTGCATTCAGTAATGTTAATGATGTTAAGTATTCTATTGAGTAATAAAGCCAATTAATTCCTTGAATAAGAAACGACATCAATTACCATGGACATTTGCAACACTATAGGCTGATGTTTTCAACGGAGTCATCTAATTATTGTTAGAACACGTATTCTGCGTGTATATTGACTATAACATGAATAAATGCGACCCTGACTAAGTAACATTAGATGTAATACATTGTATGAAGCTCTAACTTAAATATCCAGTATTAAAAAATATCCGACATAAATACGCCGACAAGGGTTCTTCCAAATATTGAGTTTTGTATAGATCATATTTTTATAAAAACTAAATACAACGTCACCTCTGCAGTAATACACTCCACAATTACCGATCACTATAGTACGATATTAGCCATCGATCGCGATATACAGAAAACTCAAATAATGTACACGAAATTAAAAAAAAATGATGACTCGAAATTACTAGATTTACTGTCAAAGGAACTGTGGACAGACGTCATGGATAAATTGAATGTAGACCAAGTAACCGACAAATTTGTAGCTACCCTCCAAACACACATTAGAGACTGTACAACAAACAAACAGATCCCACATAAGAATAAAAAAATTAAACCCTGGATCACCGCAGGGCTGGTCCAGTCCATTCATAAAAGGGATAAACTACACAGTAAAGTCAAAAAAAATCCCAAACAACTTCGCCTTAAAAAGCTACTTTAAAAGATACCGCAATCTATGTGCAAAATTAATAACAACTGCAAAAGAGAATTATTATAAACTAAAACTACAATCAGAAAACAACGACATTAAATGTGTATGGAATATAGTTAATGAATTGAGCTATAGGAAGAAGACAACTTCACGGATAAGCGAACTGGTCATCAATAATGAATTAATAACAGAAAACGCCAAAATAGCAAATGAATTGAATAAATATTTCTCTAACATTGGAAAAAATCTTGCTGACAAACTATGTAGTAGATTAAATTTATGTGAAGTTAAAGTAGCTAAGGAAGTGGCTGGGACTATTATTCACCCATTGTTCAAACTTACTAAAACCACAGAAGAAGAGGTCTATAATGCCTTAAAAAATATAAAAACAAATTCTGCTTGTGGGCCAGATATGATAAGTGCCAAAATCCTTAAAAAATATGCTGAATATTTAGTAACTCCGCTTACCCATTTATTTAACTGTAGTTTAGCTAGTGGCATATTCCCAAGCAAATTCAAAGAAGCAAATGTTACACCCATTTTTAAAGCTGGACTGAAGTCTGATCCCTCAAATTATCGACCGATATCAGTACTTAATGTTTTAGCCAAAATTTTGGAAAAAATAGTAAATAAACAACTCTGTACTCACCTAGAATCCAACCACATGCTATCCAAAAACCAATACGGCTTCAGATCCAAAATGGGAACACAAGATGCAATACTAAAAATGACAGGGCATATCACTAGGTATGTAGACGCCAACAAAAAGTGTATTACTGTATTTCTTGACCTTGCAAAAGCCTTTGATACAATATCCCATGAAATACTCCTAATGAAACTTGGGAAATATGGTATTACGGGTATCGAACTAAACTGGTTTCGCAGTTATATTGGATCTCGAAAACAGCGTACCCGGATAGGCGATTCTTTAAGTAATAGTCTTTTCAATAATCATGGGGTCCCACAAGGAAGTACTCTTGGGCCGACTCTCTTCCTACTTTACATAAATGGGCTTTGTGAAATGGATGTTGGTGCAGATATAATATCCTACGCTGACGATACTGCCCTCATATTCGAATCGAATAGTTGGGAAAGTGTATATAACAAGGCAGCTGTCGCGATGAAAAGTGTTAAGGGCTGGCTTGATTATAATCTGTTAACGCTGAACGTGGATAAAACTAAGTTTGTAGCCTTCAGCATAGATGCTCGTCAGCAACCTCCACAAAATTATAACCTAGTCCTACACGAATGCGACAGTCTTGATTGTAACTGTGTACAAATTGAGCGTGTGCCTTTTGTAAAGTACCTAGGTGTTCATGTCGATAAACATCTCCGGTGGCAAATACATATCGGAAAGGTCGCCGAAAAAGTCCGTAAATTAATATATATTTTCAGGAGTATCAGAAATGTTCTTGATATAAAAACTCTGAGATCCGTATATTGTGCTTTGGCACAGTCACTGATGATGTATGGCAATATCGGTTGGGTCGGTGCGGCTAAACTGCACCTAGACCCACTAGTAAAAGCTCAAAAAGCGGTAGTGAGAGTTATAAACAGAAAACCGTATCGCTACCCATCCGATTTACTTTTCAATGACTTCCAGATACTTGATATCAGACAGCTGTACATAAAATCGATTGCCACTTATTTTCACCACGACACAGATCGGCATTCCAGCCGAGATCACAAACACGACACAAGAAAAAAGCAAACCCAGAAGCAAATTCGGACGAACACAAGGTTTGCCCAGAGACATTATTTGTTTCTGGCCCCTCGGATGTATGATGCATTCCTTGCGACACTCACCGAAGGGCAGAAGCTGAGAACCAGTACCGCTTTCAAAGCTGAGGTCACAAAATGGTTACGTGGAAAAAGCAGAGGCGAATGCGAAAGGCAGCTCATGGAAATTGTGTCTTAAAATAATAAAAAAGAATTTTTTTTGCAATGATTTATTTTTGTTTATGTATATATTATTATGTAAGTATATATACAGTATTTATTGAATATAGGTAGATACTTTTTGTATACATGTATGTGTGTGTATGTGTATATATATATATTATATGTATAAGTGTGTATTTATATATAAATATATCTATATATTATAATGCCTATGTAGGTAATTACCCTTTTATCCTTTTATTATTACCGCTTTACTAACTAATATTAGATGTCTTTTCTTCAAATTTTCTTAATTATGTTGTAAAAATTTTAAATTTTTAATTTTAACCGAAAATTTATAAAAAAATTATGTAACAAATATAAGTGTGGTATCACTCCAGAACAGACTGTAGTCTAGTGGAGCTGATAAAATCCATCAAATCTGTACTTTCTTTGCTTCACAAACAATGACTAAGTATTTGCTCTTTTTTACACTGTGTTATTTATGTCAACATTGTAAATTTTTATTTTGGATTTAAATAAATTAAAAAAAAAAAAAATTAAAAAATATTATTAGTAACAATAAATATATTAAAAGGAATACAAAACACGACTGCTGTTATAAAAAGGGGATTATTATGAAATATTTGTGGGTTATGTATTTAATATATATATTCGATATGTACTCAATCAGACCTTCAATTTAACACTAAACACTATATATTTATGTTAATTTATGGATATTTGGACGTGATATTTGGACAGTTAATATACTTTATGGTACTCGGGATGACATAATGATTTCAACAATACTACACACTTCTAAATCGGTACAAGCATTTAGAAGTAATGGTGGAAAAAAGAAACGGAAAACATACATAGATAAATCCTAAGATAGGTGTGGCTTCAGACGTTGACCATTATTATTCACATGTCGGGAGTGCGTGGAGTATAAATATAATAGAATATAAATAATAGAAATAAATTGTCTGGTTATTTTATTTGGTCTTATATTTGTACTTTTAGTTTTTAAATGCATGGCGTAGCTTTAGTTTGATTATTTAACATTTTACTGACAATTTGAATATTACCATGAATAATTTGACTACGTATATAATAAGAGTAAAAAATTTCGAATTATTGACTATTTCAAATATTAGGCTTCTATTTTTATTATTTATATTTATACTAGCTGACCCGGCGAACTTCGTTCCGCCTAACAGTCAACGAATATCGTTTTACAGATTAGCTGAGCTTAATTTATGCTTTTATGAAAGTAACAAAATAAATATTAAGTTCACTACTTTATTAAGATAATAACACAAAAAGAAATATAAAAGTACAAAAATTAAGTATATCGATCGCGTGTCAGCAAGACATGATTGAATTAAACTATTTACATATTGTGCAGCATGGGATGCACTCGGTTTAATTCTCATCATTGAAGCACCTTGTGATATACGACATTTTTTGTTTTTTTATCAGGCGCATTAACAAATAAAGCGGATGATTTGCCGACACGTGAACATGCCACATACAACTGACCATGAGAAAAACACGGATTTACATTTTGTATGGGAAAATGGTTTTTTCTTTTATTTTAATTTTTCGTCAATTTTACAGAGACAAATACTACAAATCGAAAACCATGAAAATCGGACCATCCGTTCCGAGTTATAAGTGTTCGAACAAACTCGACTTTGTTTTATATATATATATATATATATATATATATATATATATATATATATATATATATATATATATATATATATATATATATATATATATATATATATATATATATATATATATATATATATATATATATATATATATATATATATATATATATATATATATATATATATATATATATATATATATATATATATATATATAGATTTATAGTTTGACACCGAGACTTACTACCTAACACAATTATTTTGACACGTCCAAGAGCGGTTTTTAGCCGTCAATTGGACACGACCAAATGATGTCTACGTGCCCAATTTCAGCTCAATCGGATGAAGCGTTTGGGCGCTATCGTGGAGGAGTAAACACAGGCACACAGACAGAGAGACATACACACCGGCAGACTTCCATCTGGAAATCATCTTAATATTATGGATATTTCCATCTTCATCTCCAAAAACATAAATCAGAGAGTCATATGTACATAAACCCAAAAAAAACACAACGACAAGAAGCAGGCAAAAAATACGTTAACTTTATTAAAATCCTCGATCTTCACAAACAGTTTTTTTATGAATTCCCCAAATGTTGACTATCCTTTTTTGCAGTACTTTTTGCAGTTCGATGCCACAGTATTTTGTCCAGATAGGTGTAATTACATACGGATTAACGATAATTTCTATTCATATAATAGCACCTGCCACAAAGAACCATCTGGGTATTGGGTATTTTCCTTTTAGATAAATGTTTACAAACTGTTTTTTCTCGGGTCTTTTGAGTCGAAAATGATGAGAAGGAGATAATGCTCTTAGCTTGTGTGTTTGGATATTTGCTTGTATAAAAACAAAAAAAAACTGAACCTAGACTTATAAGCGAAGACAGCAGCAAAGACCAACTAGAATGGCTGAAGGGACGAACTATGTAATTCCTCACGTACATACAACCTTTGCCCAAAGACAGTTGTATTTCATTGCCCCAATTTTTAAGCTATTGCATAGCTTTTATCGCGGGCCTAGGCCAGCGCGGCGACCGAATGAAGAAATTTCTTATCGAAAATTAATGATTTTAAACTGATAATTACGTCTAAACGAGTACTGCTTACGATTCGAAGCAGGATTATATGTTAAACAAGAACATTTTCCTAATATTCTTAGCTTTGAATATTTTAGATTTTGTTTATATTACATAGTGTAATTAATTTGTGAAATTAGGTCTAACCGAACACAAAAACGACTACTACGCAAATACTATCTGGCGTATTATTATGAAACCTCCACCAATCTAAAGATAATTTAATTATCTATCTTTTTATCTACGATTTTTTTCGAATAATTCGTTTTTTTTTGCTTTATCGAATAAAAACTTCGTGCGCGGCGCTCTATCGGAAGACGTTTAAATTATTCCGAATCATTTGCTACCGCAGCCGCAAATGATTCGGAATAATTTAAACGTTTTCCGATAGAGCGCAGTTATCTGATATCAGAAAAAATAAAACAAATAAAATAAATAAATAATTATAATTACATAAGTTGTTAAAAATGCTATGCAATAGCTTTACCGAGGCAGTCCCCGAGTGCCACACGTATTTTTTTTTAATACTTTAGAAGAGTCAGTAAAAAGTGTTCAAAATGTACACTAATTTAAGATAAAAGTAAAAAAATGGCTCTTTTACGAAGTAGGTCGTACAGAGACTGAAAAAGAATTGCTTCATACAATAATTTAAAATATGTGTGTATGGAGATGTATGTGTGTGTGTGTGTCATTATATATGTATGTATGTATATTTGTATGTGTATATGTTTATATATGTATGTAACTAACCCTTTATCATATATAATATTTGTATTAATATGTGTACTATTTTATGCCATTATCTTAGTGTTAGAATTGAAAGTAGTATATTAGTCAGTACTACTCAAACGTCAGTACTACTCAAAAACAAAGGCTATATATTTCGTATGCCCAGATACAGGCTGTTTGGTCTAGTTGGGCATTCGTCTAGAATGATCGTATGGGTTGTGTTCATTTCCTCATTGCTTATATAAATAGTTACAAATTATATCTGTACGATCACACTGTTAACTCTCTACGGGAGCTAATGGGCCCATGATGAGGTGGCCACGATGACCCATGTGTTCAGGGTCGTCACACTCACGGGTTAACACCCATCCGATGGCCTCCACGCATGGGGTGCGAACCTGGGTAGGACACTGGGTCAAGCAGTCTCCCCTGGGAATCAAACCTCTGGCGCTCCTGGACGGTCTGCGCACCGAGCGGCGCAAGCCAATCGATTGTGCTCTCCGACTAACAGTCGGGGGAGTCTGGGAACTGTATTGTTTCCTATAGAGCGGGGGTGGTTGCATACCTTACGGCGACTGCTCTTGAAATGACCATTGGCCATCCGATCCCGGTTCAGAGTCGGGCAAAGGACGCCTTGGTCCGCGATAGATTCGGTGCACACCGTTTCACCGCTTCGTAAGGGAGAGGACCGCGCAAGCGACCTCGAACTCGGAACCAATCGAGAGACCGGAGGAATCTGGTCACAATTGGAAGCAAGGGCGCGAGTGTCGGCCCGCCAGGTAACATACTGGCTATCTCGCGGTAAAGGCGTTGGCTTCTTGCGGGTTGTGGCGTAGCTAGACGTCGGATTTGTAATGTCCAAAGTCTTCTACGCTCACTGCTCGGTCGATAGAACGATGAATCGTTAAAACGTCCTGCGGTGACGGGTTCGCCCGTTGTGGTTGACATCTCAATATGTTAACTCGCTACTAAGTTGTAACAAATAAATAAATAAATACCAATAAGTCTACAATTCGCTAAGCTACAGTTGGGCGGTGTCGACTACAACGGGCGAACCCATCACCCCAGGCTAGTATAACGATATGTGATCGTTCTTTCAGCTGTAGGATGAGCGCAGAGAGACATATAATACAGTCTACTTTCTAGCTGCGCCAGCCAGTCAAAGTCCAACGCCTTACGAGATACACTGAAAAACACCAGCGGGCACACCAAGCGGCCTCGCTACTAGTTATGGCCAGATTTCTCCGGTCTCCCGATTGGTTACAGGTTACAGGTTACGCTTGCTCGGTCCTCTCCGTATTAGGTAGCGGAATGGTCGTTTCAAAAGCGGCTGCCACAAGGTAAACAACCGCCCCCGCTCTATAGGAAACAAAGCCGTTTCCAGACTCCCCCAGCTATCTTTCGGAGTGCACAGTTGATTGGCTGACGCTGCACGGTGCCTAAACCATCCATGAGTGCCCGAACTGCGATTCCCAGGGGAACTGGATCGCAGGCACAGAGTCCTACCTGCGCTCGCACTTCTGCTTGGAGGCTGCCAGCTGGGTGTTGACCGAGTTCGGCCGACCTTTACACATGGGTCATAATGGCTAAACTGCACTGAGACAATTAGCTTTCAAAGCTACAGTATGATATATTAGTACAACAGTCTTGAAATGCGTCGATATATTTCACTAATTATATTTGCATATAAATTAATTCAAGGAACTATTTATTTGCAAGAGATACTATGTAAGTTTGAATTGTACGTACCGGTAAATTACACAGCGAGGAGATCGCATCTATTGTTTAATGTGCCGTACCACCGCACAAATATTTTTGTAGACAGCCCAGTGGGAAGGGTTATAGCTCTTCTTAATTCCTTACCCGCAGAAATAGATATCTTTTGTATATCCCTTTGGCAGCTAAAGAGGCAACTCCCTGCTATCTCATGTTTATCATAATCTGTCTTTTATTTAGTTTTATATTTTTATGTTTTTTTCTTGTTCAATGTTAGCATTAATTTAGTTATGTAGTCATTTATTTATAGACTTACACTCCAGCTTTAATATTCAAGGGCGAATTGGATTCATCTGTAATGCCCTTGAATACTATTTGAAACTTATAATAAATAAATAAACTAATAAATAAATAAATAAATATACCCCAACACAGGCGTATACCTAGTGGGGTGATGTAATCCTGACAAGTTAATGCCCTTTCGCGATTTTCTTCATATATATTCTTTTAAAATGTGTTAAAAAAAATGAACACAATCTTTTTTATGTAACTATAAAAAATAGGATAAATAAATAAATAAATAAATAAATAAATAAATAATAGAATGATAGATATAATATATGATAGATATAATGATGGATATATATAAATATAGATATATACGTATAGTGGATATATAGATACAGATTACATATGGTATTAGATTGTTCATCTCCATTGTACATTTTGACAACCCTTCTGAGTCGCGAAACGCAGGTGGCGCTGATAGCATTGACGGCGAAACTAATAGAAATGTATTTGAACATCTATAGTAACATTGATAATGAGTGGTTTATTTTATAAAGGATTGATTTAATATAAAAACACACTAATTAACCAATGATAACAAAAATAACATTTATTAGTGCCGTCTATCCTATTTTTTATATAGGCTGATTACATTACAGAAATGATACGTAGAAAGTTATCTATTAGTCTATCTAAACTTTCAAGTGCTTAATTTTTACGTAGTGAAAACATACTAAATTAATAAATTACATCTTCATGTAAATAACAATAAATAAATTAGGATGGGGAGGTTCCACACATTTCGCGCTAGGTTCGCTTGTTAACGCGCAGATGACTCTCCTAATGTCTGGAAAGCCACATTGATATCCATCAAACGACCTATTTAGTGAGCTGAGAGTTTTGGATACTAAGCTAACGCAAAAGTGACCCTACGTTATCTCAACAATGCGCACAATGCGCCTAGTTGTCTATCACACCACAAAATTCTAAATACAGGGTAAGTTTTTAATTAGTGACATCCTTGTAGTGGCTGAATCGGTACCATGAACTAAGCAACTTTTAACCCTTCCTATTTGAGTTATCCATTTTTGGTTAGACGCTTACAAATGCTAAAATTGTATCTAACCAATATTGGTTAGGGCGCTCCGCGCTGCGTAAAATGCCAACTTTTTAAATATTTATTCATTATTATCTTAATTGTTTGACGAGATAAGGTTATCATATTATAAATTTAAAATTTTAATGCGATCATTTTACAGTTATTCTTTTTACGATCCGTATAGTAGTTTAAAAGTTATGGTCGTTTTTCTCAAGGCCATCGACTTCACGCGCAAAACTGTCCCGGGCAGAAGTGACGACTAAATTTTTACCCCGCGATAGGAGGGGTTAATAAGACTTTTTGAAAAAAAGCAAAAACGTGTATTTTTTTTACTTTTTGATTTTTAACCCTTCAAGTAGCGGTATAATTTCATGGCAGACCGCGGTAATTTATTGGAATTTCTTGCAATATCGCCGTGCTCGACAAAAAGTACTACAACTATGGAACTACTATAGCAATCATAAAAAAGCAATCATAAATCATAACTGCGCAATGATCGCATTGAAATTTCGTATATAGAATATTGAAATCTCATTTTGTAAAACAATTTAATCAGAATATATAAGCCATTAATCCAGAATATATAAGCCAATCCATAATGACATATACTATTCTGGGGTGGGGAGCATACTCTAAGACTACAAGCGAAAGACCTAATATCGTAGAAAAAACTATAATTTATATTGCCGACTATGTAATGGAATTTTTCTTAAAATTTTAAATGGCTAAATCGGTGTTTTTATTTGGGTTTCAAGTTCCCAAGAACTTCAACGGGACACACAGTATCACATAGACACATTCTTGCGGCAGAATGTTAGATAAAAATGCCACTGGATACAGAATCAATATATTGAAATAATTCTTATATGTTTTTGTTAAATAAGTAAATAAATAAATGAATATTCGGCAAACTCTTGTAACACTTCCCATCGAGTAGCGGCATAATTTCATGGCAGACCGCGGTAATATATTGGAATTTCTTGCAATATCGCCGCGCTCGACAAAAATTACTATAATTATGGAACTACTATAGCAATCATAAAAAGAATAAATGTCTAATGATTGCATTGAAATTGTGTATATAGAATATTGAAATCTCATTTTGTAAAACAATTAGATAATTATGAATCAATATGAGAAAGTCGAAAACGTGAAAAAAACTCGGCATTTCTAACTTGTACTTGTCTTACGGAAAATACGGAAACCTATTTAGAATTGTAAATGCTATCGTGATCTTTATTACATTATCTATGAAAGATGATATTTCGTTTTGCTTATTTACATACAAAAATATTTAGATATTTGCTCAAAAAAAACAATATTTTTTTTTATAATTTCTCGATTTTTTTTAAAATGATGTTTGACAACGGAATATAACCAGAAATATCTGCGTAATGACGCGCGAAATGTCTACGCGCGACGTCTATGTATCTATGGTAATAATAGGATATTTGGTATGGATTTTACGATGCGTTCGAAGTAGAAAATAATATTACTGTGCGCTCCGGGAGCAAGCCGCCAATATTCGTCGTTACGTAGTCACCGGTGTTCTGATGTGCAACCGAATTTGGTCGTTACGTAGCCGACGGGTTAGTTGGAAATATTATAAAAAGCTTTGAGCACGATGCGCTATCTATAAGTAGTAGGTAAAATATCGCTAATATTGTTCATAAGCGATATTTACCTACCGCCAGATGACGCAGCGCGCTCAACGCTTCTCAAACTTTTTATCAACAAATAAGATTTACAAATTTGACATAAAAAAAACCTAAAAAAAGTGTTGTTTTTCCAAAAATATATATTAAAAGTTGCTTACTTCGTCGTACCGATTCACCTACTAGAAGACTTAAAAACTCACCCTGTAGAGGTTGTGCGACATCAAAACATGAACTAGTAATTCAAAAAATCCAGAACTAAATTTGCGATCACTTGAGTGATACTTATTACACTAATTACTTTCAGGATAAGTTGAAATCATGCAGAATTTTAAAATAACGCTACCAGCTGACTACAATTCGCTTCGTATTATCTGCGGAGTTTTTATGAAATATCTGAAAAGTGTCCCTTCGGCTACGTAACGACCAATATTGGCGGCTTGTTCCCGGAGCGCACAGTAATATTTTTTTATAATTCGAACGCATCCTAAAATCCATACCAAATATTTCATTATTACCATAGATACTTATACGGCCGCTAGAATTATTTCGCACGTCATTTCGCGGATATTTATGGTAAAATTCCATTGTCAAACATCATAATTCTTTTTTTCGAGAAATCATCAAATTTTTTATTGGTTTTTATGAGCTAATATCTAAATATTTTTGTATGTAAATAAGCAAAACGAAATATTACCTTTGATAGAGAATCTAATAAAGATCACGATAGTATTTACAATGTCTAAATAGGGTTCCGTATTATTCCGTAAGACAAGTACAAGTTAGAAATGCCGATTTTTTTTTCACTTTTTCGATTTTCTCATATTTATTCATAATTATCTAATTGTATTACAAAATGAGATTTCAATACTTTAAATACGAAATTTCTATGCGATCATTGCACAGTTATTTTTTTTATGATTGCTATAGAATTTCCATAGGTATAGTACTTTTTGTCGAGCGATTCCAATAAATTGCCGCGGTCTGCCATGAAATTATGCCGCTACTCGAAAGGTTAATCCTCGGAAATATACCATGGAAATTTCTGAGTTACAACATGCTATAAATTCGGAAAAACCACAACGCCATCAAAAAGGGTGAAACCGTTAATGAACCATAACGAACACCTTTAACCACACAATAAACACTGAAATAAATTACATATTGTGGTTGCTAATTAGCCATAACTACGTCATATATATAATTAAATAATAATTTACAACAAAGGGCGGGCATAATGGCATCGCCACTTTTTCATAGATATCCTCTATAGTTAATGATGCGCTCCTTCCGCGATCGTAATCTCTATGAACAAGCGAAAAAAATGGCCGGTAATTAATGGCGGCAAAATAGAGGCAAATAATGTAATCGAGGCTTTCATTAATGGACACGAAACGTCATGGTGTGACCGCAGATATCATCCTTTAGAGCCTTTGATCTCGCTCTCGGAAAACATGCAACAGTAGTTCAAAAATAAACTAGCCATTACGGGCTTTAGGTTAGCAAAAGTGAATAAATCTTTCATTGGAGACGGTGTTCGCTTTTATAACACTTTGCCTGAGGAACTAACCCTTTTACCAGACACTAAATTTAGAAAAATTGTTAAAGATACTTTGTGCTCTGAAGGCTATTATAAAATTGAAGATTTTTTAGCGATTCATTGGTCTGGTCAAGTCGTTTTTTGTAACATAGCTATGAAAACCATTTGTAAAGTGTTATTATTATTATTACTATTACGTAAAGCCATTGATTATATAGTGTAGTAATTAATGGTAAAGCCTACAAGCAAGGCATAAATGTCTAGAAACATAAGACGTTCGGAAAGTACTGTAAGTCTACTTCGAATAAAAATCTATCTATCTATCTATATTTTTACACGACTGCCCAACATAAAAGTGTAATGTGTTCAGGTTTATCTATGTATGTTTCCGTTTCTTTATTCCACCATAACTTCTAAACGCTTGAACCGATTTAGAAGTGTGTGGTATTGTCAGAACCATTATGTCATCCCAAGTGTTAGAAATAGTTTCCTGTACCAGTCCAACCTTTTTTATAATAAGATTCCATTGTGCGTCAGGGGCCTTGGAGACGTTCATTTTAAGAAAAAGGTTTAGGACATTCTTATCAAGAACCCAATTTATTCTATTAGGGACTTTGACTTTGAATTTCCTAATCTTTCATGATTACTTATAATACAATATATGTATTTTTTGTTTTGACTATATATCCAATCATTTTGATAATCGGAGATGGATTATAATAATAAATTTTTTATTCACTATTTCTATTGAGATATTTCTATTTGTAATCTTATAATTGTGGTATATCTGATTTGACTATTTTATAACTGAATATTCCTTTTTATATTTGACTATTTGTATTTTTCATATATACCTACTTAGGTATTTTAGCACCTCAAATAGTTTTTTAAATGACCTAATATTTTTATTGTAAATTTATTTAATAATTGTTATAAAAAACTGTATAATTTGTATAAAATGTGTTTAAAAAATAATTATACCACATAAGGTATAACATATTATCATGTATAAAGAATGTGACTATGCCAAGAGTAGGGATACCTACCAACTGGTTTATTTTATAAAATAGGGAACCCATATTTATACTCCAAAAGAGAGCAGTACGAATAATTGCAAAGGTGAAAAGGGAAGAGTCGTAACGACCCATTTTTAAAAGGCAAAGAATCCTCACTTTAACCTCACTCTATCTCTTTAAGTTACTGAGTGAGTTTTTTAAGAATAAAAAAACACATTAAAAAAAAGTTTTCAGATACACATACTAAAAATACGAGAATTAAATTCAATTTTTTTATACCATTTACTAAAACACAGCAAGGCAAGACACAAAATACTCCGGGCCATATTACTTTAACAGGCTACCGGAAAGTTTAAAAACAATTCAAGTGGAAGCTTAATCAAAAAATTACTTAAAGAATTCTTATTAGGCAAAGATTTTTATTCGATCGAGAAGTTTGTTAATTTTAAATGATTTTTAAATTTTTTGGGCATTTTTTTTTGACAATTTTAAGTAGCATTTTTGAATTATTCTGACTTTCTGATTTTATATTTCTTGATTATTTTTATTGATTATTTTAATTTGTGGTTTTAGTAAGTACATCTTAAAAATGATTTTGAGTATCGCCACTACTAAACTGTATGTACGTGGTGATAAATTTGGATATTGTAAAAACGGACGAATAGACTGTAGTTTAAATGTACCTAGATATTACGGTTTCTACAATCTGTTAGGATTTTTTGGAAGTAAATTGAAATTGAACTTGAAATTACATATTTTAAGTGGTTTCATAATCTTAATTCTACAAAAGTGTTGTACAGTTTTTACTGACGTATTTTATTATCTTTGACTCATGAACATAGTACAATACAATACGCAAGACATATTGTAGTAGGCTAAAAGGCGCTCTTAGATCAAGGATGGTACACTTACCGTAGCTTTAGCTTGAGCTCCCACTTACTTGAGAGCCCCCAAAAAAAATGTCCGAGTGAGCAATTGTGAGCCCCATATCATTGATTTTATAGTGTAATTAAAATCAATGCCCATATCTAACAAAGGGCCCATATCTCAAATAGCTTAGGGCCTTGTCAAGTATAAATCCGGCCCTAGTGACGACAAAGTCCTTGGTGTTATTAGCGAGTTAATTAGCCTCTCAGTGGCTCGTGCCAACAAGGGTCTGACAGTATCATCCAAACCCCCAATAAGTTTGTGCGGGGTGGCTCTAAAGGCAAGAAACATTCAGCTCCAAAACTTTTCTCCATAATCAAGAATGCTTCAGATTGGATTCTGGAGGTCGATTCTGTTTTTAAGCAGTATCAATTCTCTGAAAGTCTCGGATGCACAGCCCTCCGTCAAGATATAACTCTTTACTCCCTATCCCCGAAGATAACCATTATTGTAGAATAAACTGTTCCATGGGAATTAAATATCCCAAAAGACCACGAGTACAGATTAATGAAATACCATAATCTCCAAAATACCGTCATCTGAAGCAAAGCCTGCAAAGAGTTTGACAGTGCCCTCCGAAACCTCAATACACCCAGTCCAGCTATAACTCTTTACTATCTATTTATTTCGAGAATGACAGTTATTGTAAAATCAACTATTCCGTAGAAATGAAATATCCCGTCAATAGGAACTAGGAAGACAATGATCTCGTAAATGCCGTCACTAGAAAGAGCTTCACTGTTCACCTTCACGCGGTGGAAGTAAGCACTCGTGGCCTGCCAGTTAAATCTCTGTTTTACAACTTTAAGGATCTTGGTCTCTCCATGGAAATAATCATCTTCTCCATCGAGAAAAATATCTAAAACCGCGATTTCCGCATTTCAAATTCTAGGTATGGCTTCGTAGGGGGGGGGGGGGGGGGTGAATGGGTGGTAAGATGTACGATCACATGGTGCAAGACAATTTTCTTAAACCTACATAGCCGGTCGTTAGTCCAGAATCAATTGCTCACCCCCAGAAGTGTAATAATAGTATCATGATGGTCCCGATTTCGGTTCGTGAATTCTATGAGCCAACTGTATTTTATTTATTTAATATAGTATCCTACCTTATATCCGTGCATGGACCCTCCTTCCAGTAGGGAAGATGATCCAAACCGTTCAGCTTGTCCAGGTAACCAAACCTATGCATAGTTTCATGTCCTGTGTATATTGTGGATACTTCGTTAAGAGTGCCGTTTCTCTAGAAAAAAAAATGAAAAACGAACATAAGTACCAAAAGAAATAAACAGAACTGACAAACAAATTATTTATTTTGGGTTGAAATAATTCCGACAGAGCTGGAAACGATTTTATTTCAATTTGGACACCCCTAAAATCCGTAATATGAGTTTGCGACAGTTTATGCGTAAAGCGTTAGAAAATATGGCCAAAAGAAAGCGACATTTTGAAAGTTTTTTCGGTTTTCAGATATAAATTCTGAACGGTACTTCCCATTTAAAAATGCTGTGAATATAAATTATAGAGCATGAAATTATGAATCGAACGACTTATTACACGTTAACCCTTCGAGTAGCGGCATAATTTTATGGCAGACTATAGAACTCCTATAGTAATCATAAAAAGAATAACTGTGCAATGATCGCATAAAAATTTTGTATATGGAATATTGAAATCTCATTTTGTAAAACAATTAGATAATTATGAATAAATGAGAAAGTCGAAAAAGTGAAAAAAACTCGGCATTTCTAACTTGTACTTGTCTTACGGAAAAATACGGAACTCTATTTAGAAGTTGTAAATACTATCGTGATCATTGTTAGATTCTCTATCAAAGTACAAAAATATTTAGATGAAAATATACTTACATACAAAAATATTTAGATGAAAAACAAAAATGATGATGTTTGACAATGGAATTTTACCAGAAAAATACGCGAAATAACGCGAGAAATTATTCTAGCGTTTGTGTATGTATGTATGGTAATAATGAGATATTTGGTATGGATTTTAAGGAGCCTTCGAATTAGAAAATAATATTACTGTGCGTTCCGGGAGCAAGCTGCCAATCTTGGTCGTTACGTAGTCAACGGTGTTCTGATGTGCAACCAAATTTGGTCGTTACGTAGCCGAAGGGTAATGCACGCATACTAATGTATAATGAACCAGCTGACCCGTGCCCACTTCGTTGAGCGGTAAAACTTTTTACCTGTGATGAAATTTTGAGTGTGGTTCGGTTAGTAGTAAGTGCTATGATTTATTTCCTGACTGCCAAAATAATGGTTATATTTTTCCTGCATATGTATGTATGTATTTGCATGCCAATTATACTATATTACCGTTATTTATGAGTGTCTTCTTATGAGTGTCTTATTTGTGAGCGTTTTATCTCTTTAACCATTTATGCAGTGAAAGGAAAATTATATGCAGTAAAAGGGAAAAGTCTTTGGTTTTAAACATTTGAGACGATAAATTAACTCATTTTGATATGAATTCATAATTGTTGATAATATGACCAATAAACATGACCTAACGATTGAAATTATTTTTTTAATATAAAATACTACTTTTTGTGACTTAAATATAAAAGTTAGACATATGCTGTCGCTGACTTTTTTGTAGGCATTACCAAGCTCTACAACTTGTCTCTAGAACTTAATCATATATCTCTCATCGTTAAGGCAGCGTTAGTTAGAAACGTTTTCGTTCGACCATTTTTTCTACGACTTACTTTGCAAATCCGACTACCACGAAAAAGTCTTTCCATTTTTCGGATTAATATAAAGCCTATAACACTCACAGATAACGTGGCTTTCTATTGGTAAAATAATTTTCATAATCGGTTCAGTAGATCCAGAGATTACTTCCTACAACGTCACAAACTTTACCTCTTTATAATCTTAGTATAGATAGAAAGAATAGGTACTTACCGCCAGTAATAATCCCATCCTACTCATAGGTCTCTTGTGCCTGGGGTAGAATTTATGGGCCAGAGCGACCAGAGGATCGTCGTAGCCGAAGACCAGTTCATCTGCAGTTACTTGTACAAAGGGCTCTGACTTCGCCAGGGTCAGGGCCCACGATATCGTTTTCTGGATAATGAAACCGAGACTGTTGCTCTGCGTGGACAGCGTCTGCGGAAGATATCAACACGAAAATAAAACTCGTCGAGTTTGACTCGCGCACCGGAGGTTTTTGTACCTCTGTGATACCTTTAAACAAAGTGTGATAAGACCATACCGCCAGCACAGTATACCAGACAGTAGCTTCTCTTAGAACAAAATTGAAATCGAAGCAAGTGACTTCAGGAATCTAAAGGGCTACCACAAATCGTAATATGATTACTCGTCTTCTTCTTGAAGCATCGTCCCGGCCACATTTACGGTGCCCCGATGCTATTATGCTACCGATTTGTTCTGAGAATACCACATGGCGTCGACTCGTAAATCTCCACAAAAAGTAATAGTGAGCGGACACAAGCTGAGCCCACAGCGCGTCACAGCCCACAGCGCCGTAACAATGGGCCTAAGGACGCGACATGACTTACCCCTGGCCCCATTTATTAATAAAGAATTGAATTGAATTGAATATTATAAATAGTATAGAAAACGAATTTACATTGCAGCCGCCGTTGTCCAGGGTAGACTGGGCGGCTGCAACGTCACCGAAACGTCGGGCGCTACAAATTTCACGCGGTAAATTTGTTTTCTATCCTATTTAAAATGTCAAACAACCGCGATAGTCTTCGATTTTATAATACGGTATCCTATCTCGAAATCAAATAATAATATAAAAACCAACGAATTTTTAAATTATACCTCTCATTATTTTAATAATATTTACATACAAATGTCAATTTTTAATTTTCTATAAATGTGAAGTAATCTCCCTATTATGTGAAGTAATCAGCCTATATATAAATGCGATAGATGACATTGTCTAAATTATTATTATTGGGTTTTTATAATCAATCAGTACTTAACAAAAAAAAATCGCTGTTATTATAAAAGGCCAACAAAATTAGGCTAATTGTTCCATAAGTTTTATTACTGATTTTAATTACTCTGACCCGCCTAGATACGGGACTGTTTAGTCCTAGTTAGGTGGGTAATGAGCATTAGCTGCATTTCGGTGTTCAATTTATCCGAGTTACTTATAACATTGATAACAATGGGGCTAAATGTACAAAAATGAAATGAATAAAGTATTAAACCTTAAAATTGATAAAGTAAAAATAGATAAACCTTGAAATGAATAAAGTATTAAACCTTGGCAGCAGCACCTGTTGCCAAAACGTAGTATGGTATTGATCAATCTAATACCCTGTATGATCGACGGATATAGTTAAATCAAACTCACCAACAAGGGTATATTAGGAACGACGAGCTTCATGTGTTTACTGACAGACATTTCCGGCACGAACTCCAAGATTTTTTTATGCTGATAAGTGACGGTATCGTTGTCGTGGAATTTGATGTTCACCTTTTCCATGTTTTCTCTGTAACACATACAAATAAAGTTAATAAATTAAAACGTCGTATAGCGAAAATACTGCTTTTGTTAGGAAAAAAGTGTCCGGCGAGGGATCATGATGTACCTACACTTGTTAGTACTTAGTTTGTTTGTTGGTTTGTTTGTTTTTACTTTTTATTGTGAAATTTCACAATGGGCGTGTTTGTTAGAAAGGCCACCCTTTCTATAATCTGGTCGAATTTGAGGGCCATGATTTTTCAAAAATTGTGCCCATTTAAAGCCTTATTGTCTGATTATTTTATATGGTCTTATATCTGTACTTTTAGTTTAAAATGCATAACGTAGATTAAATTTGATTATTTAACATTTTACTGACAATTTGAATATTACGATGAATAATTTTACTACGTATCTTTTCGAATTACTAACTACTTCAAATATTTTGCTTCTATTTTGATTATTTATATTTATACTTTGACAATCTAGTACCTAGTTAATTCTTGACTACCTATGTACCTATGTTCAGTAAAGCGTAGTAAATAAACTTACTACCTAACCCAATTATTTTGACACGTCCAAGAGCGGTCTTTAGTCGTCAATTGGACACGACGAAAATGTAATATAATGTAATGATCAGACTATCTTCTTCTTATTTTGATTCTTTTGACATTTGCATTCATAGTAGGTAATCGGAATTAATTTTATAGAAATCAAGAATTAAGAAAAAGTCATCCGTGTCTGGACCAGTCGACTTCTTGCTTGTTGGTTTGTTTGTTTCTACTCTTTATTATACAGTTGCAAAATAGGCGGGTTTATTATCATACGACAATCTTATCCAACCATCCCTACTATGAAGTATTTATATGTATGTGTGCCTGTAACATGTGTGTCAGTGTGTGTCTTGTTCAGTGCAGGATTTACGTATAAGCTACAAGAAAGTGGGGCCCTAAGCTATGGCAGCTTAGGACCCCCACTTTCTTCGGGGGCTCATAAAAAATATCCGAGTGAGCAATTATCATACATATTTAAATATACTGCAGCAATAGCTCAAATAGCTAAGGGCCTTATCAAGTCTAGTTTTGACGCTGGTCTTTCTTTGACGCTAGTTTTGACGCTATTACATTCGATCGACTGAATTAAAATCCCAGCCCGTTAATTTTATCCCAACGGAAAATGGTGACCCAGCCGGGAATCTAACCCGGAACCTTACAATGTAAGATCAGGCGACCTAACTACTATGCCACAGGGCTGAGTATAAATTTGCCAGAGCTGCGGCTACCGGTTTCCGTGAACCGTCATCAAATGCTGACTACTGGGGTCACCTAAGCGGAAATGGCTACACCCGGTTCCCTCTCGTGAACTAAGATCCTTGAAATTTTACTTTTACTTTCGCGGGCCGATTAATTTACATTTAGCGAGACTTTTGCTTTAGTGCAGGAGGTAAAGTATTATGAACGCTCTAAATTTTTTCTAATAATAAAATAATAAATTGAAAAACACTCTGAAAAGCATTTTTGAATTATTTTACTGTTATTTTTACAGGACTGCAGAACAAAAAAGGAGTATAATGTGTTAAGAGTTCATCTATGCATGTTTTCCGTTTATTTACTCCATAACTTCTAAACGTTTGAACCGATTTATAGAAGTACTAGCTGCGCCCCGCGGTTTCACCCGCGTGGTGATGGAAAATTGTGATAATAATGATAGAAAAACTATATATCTTTATAAATTATAGCCTATGTGTTATTCTGATGTGTAAGCTAAATTATTGTAAAGTTTCATCAAAATCCATTCAGTAGTTTTTGCGTGAAAGAGTAACAAACATCCATACATATATTCTTACAAACGTTTGCGTTTATAATAGTAGTAGGATTTGGTATTGATAGAATCGTTTTGTCATCATGAGTGTCATGGGATTCCTTAACTGTCCAAATATAAAGTAAATAATTGTCTAAATGTCCAAAGACCCAAATGTCAAAAAAAAATTACATAAATTTATCGTGTTTAGTGTCAAATGAAAGGTCTGCTTCAGTACATTCCAAATATATACATACATGCATATATTAATAAATATATAAACCACAAATATATCATAAAAAAACCATGATAAAAATAATTATAAATAAAATACTTCACATTTTGTAACGGCAGTCGTGTTTTTTTATTCTTTTTAGTATATTTACTTGTACCTATATATGTAGATACATTAATATTGAATACTGAGGTGAAAGAACAAACCATGTCTGACCCCTCGTGGCTAGATCTAGCAATCGATCATCTGCAGCAATGACTATAAGTATGTCAAGATTAAATAGTTGACGAACATAATGGAAGGTTTGTTGATGGTTAGTCGCTCTTGGCATGGAAGTTATGATGTTGGCTTCCGATAAATAAACGAATTGTTAAGCCAGCATCATAGCGCCTAATATAATATTTTTATTTATTTCCGAAGATAATATTTTTATTTAATTTTGTTCCGAAGCTATCTTGAGGGTAGACCTCAAGTAACTGCTATTAACAACCGCGTAAGTGAAACGACGATCGTTAAGTATGGCGTGCCCCAGGGTAGTGTCTTGGGACCATTATTGTTCCTAATTTATATGAACGAAATGTGTGATCTATGACTGGATAATAACGGGTATATATTTTCTTTCGACGACGATACTGCTATACTTGTTGAGGCTGACTCTTGGAAGAAAGCTGGCTCTTGGAAGAAATCGGAAAATCGAGAAATATAAATGACGTCATGATATTTTTAATCGAGATTTTTTAACCGACTTCAATAAAAGAAGGAGGGTATCAATTCGGTTGTATCTTTTTTTAAATGTTACCTCATAACTCCGTCATTTATGAACCGACTTGGGAATTTCTTTTTTTATTTGGAAGGATATACTTCCAGATTGGTCATATTTTTATGAAAATCCTGTTTTAATGATGGGATCCATGAGAAATTAGGGGAAATCCTCAAATATTATCATATGAATTTTAAAATGTACATGTTGGTTCAGTTCCGATGACAATGCATTTTTTTATGGTAAGAATGACCTGCTTCTACACCCAGGGTTGGCTCCCGACGATGGGTCTCCACGACGGCCTACAGCACAGACACGAAATTTCGTATATGCATTCAATTACGACAGCTCCTTCCAAGTTTCACCAAGACAGGACTGCGGCACCGAGGGTTGGCTTCCAACGAGGTAAATCCTCAACGGTCAACAGCACAGACACGAAATTTTTAATACGTACTTAATTATGATAGCCCTTTCTAACGTTTAACATGACACGGCTGCTGCACTTAAAAAAAATGGAGTCGGTTTTTTTAAAATTAAAATTTTGCACTCTTTTAGCTATATTGTTTTTGCTAAGATGAAACCTTGGAAATAATAATAATAATAATAATAATAATAAAACTCATTATTCTTAAGAAAAGGCGAGCTTATTGCCTGCAGGCAATATTTTAGAGCTAACCTATCCTATTGTAAGAACATTATATGCGAGTAGACTACATAACTATATAAAGAGTATGACAAATAAAATAGAGGAGGATAGAAAGAAGTATATACTTTACTCTTTGTGGGCACAGATTTGCCACATCAAAATAATCTAACACCTATAAGGACGCTAAAGTTTTAAAAGGAGGGGAATGGGAGGGGAAAGGGAATTTATCTGGAGGATTTCAAATGCTCTCTGAGTCTGTTTTTAAAAGTTGTTATGCTTGGCGCGGTTCTCACATTTTTCGGCAAAGCATTCCAAAGACGGGCTCCATGCACGGTGAAAGAGAATGAGAAGAAGTCACTGCTGTGGCTAGGGATAGAGAGTAGCAGATTGTTTTTTGATCTCTGAGGGCGTTCATGAGCCGATAGTGCAGTAAATCTGCCGGTAAGATAATTGGGAGCGACGCCATCCAAGATCTTGAAAAGCATACAGAGAACTCGCATGTCTCTTTTCTCCCGGGTCGACAGCCAGTGAAGCTTCTCTCTATACTCCGTGATGTGGTCAAATTTTCTGAGGCCATGGATATACCGAATGCAAACATTTTGGAGACGCTCAACTTAGGAGACGGAAATACAGTCTTACCCTTGATATTATTTTTTAATTGTAGATACAACCGAGATTAAAATGTATATATTGGTTTAAAATACATACATATGGGTATTTTTTTCCTTTAAGGCTCCCTTCCGAGTTGACTGACTAAAAATTTAGGTATGTTTGCAATACCACGCGCCCGCGCGCTTTCGATATATACATAAAGATGTATAGGTATACCGCGGCGATAAGGGAATACGTCCCACCGTTGGCAGTGGTCAATTACGAATGACGATTTCGGCTTCGCGCGTCGTCTAATATAGTCGATTTGGCTTTTCAAGTATAATATAATAAATTATCAAATGAATAGTTTTGTAAAGTAAAACTTAGATTAGAATTATAAAATAACTTGTGATTACTGTTTTATTTTTTATATCACTCAAAAGTGTCTTTAATAAATAGAAAAAAAATAATGTTTGGCCATAACATTTCTGGAAATTACGGAATTTCAATCATTATATTCTTATATTGTTTGTATGGAAGTTCAAAAAACTGTCTTGGTACTATGCAAATAGACCATACGTGGGGTAATTAGTATTTTTTGATATTGAGAATCATCTCTAGGTTTTTTAAAAACTGAAGACAAATCTCGCTCGTTTTTATTTTTTTGGAAAACAGTAACTGAATAAAGATAATTTACAATTAATTTGGAAATAATTTACCAATTTCGTTTCGGCAAAATGATAGATTAAGGACCGGGTTTTTAAAATCCTGCATAATTGTATTAAAATTGTTTTTCGTGTTTTCACAACCAGGCCACAAAATTAGGCTTCATACAGCTTTTGGCCGCTACGGCCTCTTAAGGATCAGTGTCACGCCGTCTTTAGCCGGTGTTACGGCGAATCATCAATGAAATGGTCGTTAAAACCACAACATTATTTAATTTTCTTCGTATTTGTGGACTTATGACACCATCGCCATTTATCAAAGTGCCAATTAAATGGGCGTGTATTGTTGTTTTACGGCCCTAATAATTATACAAGGAAATATTTTAAATGAGTATTTATAAAATAATAATGAAATCGCCATCTTCGTCGTTGAGTATTAGGTATGTGGCCATAGCTATAGCCATGGCGAGATCACGAGGGCTCAATCCTCACTACGCAGACAGCAATCTAGCACAACTTCAGCTCCTTAAAAAAATTATGATGTTGACAATGGAATTTTACCAGAAATATCCATGAAATGACGCGCGAAATTATTCTAATGGCCGTCTATGTATCTATGGTAATAATGAGATATTTGGTATGGATTTTAGGATGCGTTCGAATTAGAAAATAATATTACAACAGTCTTGAAACGCGTCGATATATTTCACTAATTATATTTACATATACATTAATTCAAGGAACTATTTATTTGCCAGAGATACTATGTAAGTTTGAATTGTACGTACCGGTAAATTACACAGCGAGGAGATCGCATCTATTGTTTAATGTGCCGTACCACTGTACAAATATTTTTGTAGACAGGCCAGTGGGAAGGGTTATAGCTCTTCTTAATTCCTTACCCACAGAAATAGATATCTTTTTTATATTCCTTTGGCGGCTAAAAAGGCAACTCCCTGCTATCTCATGTTTATCATAATCTGTCTTTTATTTAGTTTTATATTTTTATATTTTTTTCTTGTTCAATGTTAGCATTAATTTAGTTATGTAGTCATATATTTTTAGACTTCACTCTAGCTTTAATATTCAAGTGCGAATTGGATTCATCTGTAATGCCCTTGAATATTATTTGAAACTAATAAATAAATAAATAAATTACTGTGCGCTCCGGGAGCAAGCCGCCAATATTGGTGGTTACGTAGTCAACGGTGTTCTGATGTGCAACCAAATTTGGTTGTTACGTAGCCGAAGGGTTAAAAAGTGTAACAAGAGTATGCCGAATATTCATTTATTTATTTACTTATTTAATAAAAACATATAAGAATTATTTCAAAATATTGATTCTGTATCCAGTGGCATAACTGCAGCCCGCGCGGCGCACCGGCAAAAATCAAAACGAAAACCACTCTAGAGATGTATTTGCAAATATTTTTTATAATAAAATGGTCCGATTGCGTTTCTTTGTGAACTAAAAGTGACATTAGTTCAAGCGAACGAGATAGAGCAATACGTTAGAGCGGAATATGAAACGAACTATCGTTGATTTTCCCGCTTCAAAACTATCTGTCAAACTTATACTTGTCCGAATAAATTTGAACACATTTCGTGCGGCCTTAGATTCAGATGCTTTAGCTTTGGCGGTTAGTTTTAATGCGAAAAAGTGACAACCGTTCATTTCACATTCCGCTCTAGCTTTTTACCCCGTCTCGTTCGCACAAACTAATTTTCGATTTTAGTTGACGAAGAAACGCAATCGAACCCAATAAGTACTTAAATTTAAATATGTAGATTGTAACAAAAACCGCATATTTTGTTGTTTTGTTTTCGCGCCTGGTTGCAGGTTATGTTTCGCCGAACCTGTTTTCCATGTTTTCCCCGTGTTTTTTATGTTTCCTGGTGGTTTTTCGCGATTTCCGTACTTCCATACATTGACAGCTATAACCTAAATTTGCGAAATACGGGAGAACTTCGAGCTTGACAGCCGGCGAAAGCCGAGCTCTCACGTGATTGGTGGAGGCCGCGGCTTTGTTTTTTTATTATTTAACGGCCGTTTTTGACGTAACCTTCGGCGGCTTTCGCTCGAGATCGTTCTATTTCGATTGACGATGGCGCCGGGGCGGTTGCACGGGTTTGGTCGGGGGTTTGCCGTGAAGGGAGAGATTGCCTGAGATTGAGATTGAGGTTAAATTTTTTATGTGAAGTGTGCGTGACTTTTCTTTTTGGCGGCACCTCTGTACTTCTGTTTTTTATTCGTAATTTAACTGCTGCTTAATTAAGTGACGAGATCGTCGCGGAATGTGACGGGACTTGCCTCCACGGGACGGGACTTGCCTCCGCCGATAAGGCGGGAGCTGAAGAAAGGGGTGCCTGCGGGGCGATTAAACGCGAATATTTCACATAACCTTGTGTTTTTAAGCTATTGCATAGCTTTTATCGCGGGCCTAGGGCCAGCGCGGCGACCGAATGAAGAAATTTCCGAATATTAATGATTTTAAACTGATAATTACGTCTAAACGAGTACTGCTTACGATTCGATAAAAATATATGTTAAACAAGAACATTTTCGTAATATTCTTAGCTTTGAATATTTTAGATTTTGTTTTTGTGTGCTTTAGTCTTTTGTGCGTCTGAGGAAAAAGGTTTTCGGGAGGCCAAATCCAGTGCCGATTAATATATAGCCCACTCTCTGAGATCGTTTTTTTTAGGTTAACTTTTCTTTTTTTTCCTTTTTCAAAATACTTTTTGGTATATTTTTTTTTGAAATTAGTTTCCTTCTTTATCATTAAAAGAAAGGTGGCGTCCTTATAAAATCATTATTTTGGGTTTTGGTGGATTCTGCCGTGTTTCCTCTAAACACGGTAGATTAGAAATTTAAGGTTATAAGATATGCAAATAATAGTAAGCTTGTAATACAATTGTGGTTATTTTTTGGTCTTACCAACTTCGCACATGTTAATTCTATTCAAAATAAAGTAATAAACACATTTTTTTAATTTTAAACCAGCTTTCAATGGTGGAGAAATATAATTCAACAATTAAATTGAGAGCAAAGCGTTGTATAGGAATATAGGAATATTTTTATCTAACATTCTCCCGCAAAGAATGTGTCTATGTGATCCTGTGTGTCCCGTTGAAGTTCTTGGGAACTTGAACCCCAATTAAGAACACCGATGTAGTTATTTAAAATTTTAAGAAAAATTCCATTAGTTATTTATTTATTTATTTATTTATTTAAGAATTAATTACTATATAACATTGATTAGCTTACAAAAATAACAGGAACCGAATGGCAAAACCTTAACCTTTTGCTTATTTGTTTCTGTCACCCAACTGGGACTAGCCCGTTCTAGGGTGGACAGGACTCCAATATTACAATCAAGTTTGCTTCATTGCTTGGTTGCTTACAAATGTACAGGTTTTAGTAAAAAACTAATAACACTAAATTGCCCTAAAATGTGGTCTTCAGAATAAAGGAAAAAAAAATAATAAAAAAATATTAAAAGATAATATAATAAATAAAATGCAATTCCATTATATAATCGCCAATAAATATAATATAAAATTCGATTAAATAATATAAATAAATTAATATGTGAGAAAAGAAAGAAAGAGTCATTAATATTTAATATATGTTAAGTAATATAGGTTTTAATATAAAAATACCTAGTCAAAAAAGTATAATTCAATGTCAAAGTCAAATAATTTTTGGTAGTTAGTTCAATGTTAAAATATACTCAACATACATGTTTAAAAATATGTTAATAATTTGTGCACCTAAGTTTTATTATACTATTATTTCTAAAATTTAATGTATGGTTAGTCTGTCATATTTCAATAACCATTTCTTTAATTTATTTTTGAATTCCCTAAATGTCAAATTCATTTTTATTTCCATATTGATCAGATTGTAAAATCTCGGCGCAATGAAAGAGTAATGTCTTTGTCCAAATGATGTTTTCCTTCTGGGTATTATTAAGCTATTTTCTAAAACTTGGTCTCGTTGGTCGCCGGTCCTGAATTATTCCTAAATTTGAGTTATTGTCCAAAAATAGCCTTAAGATGGAAGTTTTTGGAAAAAGTTGCCTACAATGAAGAACTTTAGCTTCCTTATAAAGTTCATTAGTGGGATGGCGATATGGTCTACGTAGAATAATTTTAAATGTAAATTTCTGCGCAACTTGCAATGGCTCTAGCATGGTTTTACCACATCCACCCCCTTCAATTACGCCGTAAGAAATAAGCGATTTACATAAAGCATAATAAACAGTTTTTAGTGTTTTGGAATCCAGAATATTCCTCAGTTCTTTAAAAACATATCCAAGGATTCGCACCTTCGTAGCCACGATATGTATATGAGAGTCCCAACGGAGAAAGCAATCTAGAGTGATGCCTAGATATTTCCAATTATATAATCGGCAATACAAATTATAGTTTTTTTCTGCGATATTAGGTCTTTCGGTTGTAGTCTTATTAGAGTATGCTCTCCACCCCAGAATAGTATATGTCTTTATAGATTGGCTTATATCATATGTATTAAAACACCACATGACCAAGCATATGATAGTCAATCATGGTGCCTCGATGGCAACTGCTATTTGAGTTCTCAATATTTTTCGGTTCCTGTTTAATGGACCTCGTTTCATTTTCTTAGAATTCAACTATGTTTCCTTCGTCGCCTGCAACCGGAACATTATTCGTCTTAACGGCGATTTTCTCTTGGAAAAATGGCCAAGGACCTCACTTCATTCAATTTCAAAATCGAATTGCAAACGCGCGTCGCCGCAAAATTCGCCGTTAAACATTCTAATTTCGAACGAGAGACACAATGAAGATTGTGCGTCGCGCGACGCTGCAAATTTAAATGTTTGATTCCCCATACATTTATATGCAAGAAAACGACAGCATCGAGTTTTGCTTACTGCACCAGCATTGCTTAAAACGCAGGCTCAAAGAATACGTTAATAACACGCTCTAATAACACAGGCTAATAACACACGTTTATAACACGCGCTTGTAAATTTCTCTCGCCCCGCCCTATCTTTGCGTCATTATAGGTTTATTGCTTTTTATTTTTTTGATTTATTTATTTTATTGTCACCTGCTTGTATAAGTAATTTAAAAAATAGTTTTATCTTATTTTTACCCAAGAATATGTTTTCTAATAAGGTTAAGGTTAGCTGTAAGATACCGCCTCAAAGCAATAAACTTGCCGATTCCGTATTCCGATTTGATTCATCAAATAAAGCGTTTTCGACAAGCCTTTGACAAGGCTGTCTTAGATTTTAAAATATAATTTAATCATTTATCAAATCTATTTGTTTATTCTCGACTAAAATTGATGTCGTTCTATATTTCGTTTTCTTGACTTTGTGTCTGGCGTTGATTGATCTTGAAAAACTTATTGATTATTGACTGATTATTATAAAAAAGAGATCGATATATTTTTTAAACTTATTATTTGTTTTGTTTTTTTTTTGTACATTTGTTTTTTTTTGACTTGAGTCTTTTTGAATTTTGTAATTTTATTTATTTATTAAGTAATGCCATAACAATTTGAAACAATTTTATCTTAGGAAATATGCACAAAAACATTTTAAACATTGAATAAATTGCATAGTCCAGTGGCAACGTCACCTAACTAGGCCGCGACCTGTTCTAAGTTGAACGTTGATTTTGTGCGTGTTTGCTCAATACTGTGTTTATTTTTTTTATTATTAAAACAATCATTTGATCATAAAAGAATAAACTACTAAATACTTAAAATTAGGAGTGGAAAATAAAAATATCCGCGAATGAATTCTAGTCAGAATAAAAAATACATTTTGCTTATAACTAAGATAAAGATTTATAAAAATTAAACAAACTATCTCTTAAAAAAAATATTTTTTTGAAAAGTAAATATAATATAACATAAAATTCTAAATATTAATATTTTCAGACAAGTATATTTGTATATAATGTTCAAAATTTTGTTTTTTTTTGACGTTCCTCTTTGACAAGCCAATTTGTAAGCAGCCTTTTAAAGATGATCTTATTTATCGTCGTTTTTTTAACCGACTTTCAAAAAAGTAGGAGGTTATCAATTTGGTTCTATTATTTTTTAAAGTTAGTTAACCTCAGAAATTTGCCATTTATAAACCGATTTGAAAAATTCTTTTTTTATTTGGAAGGATATACTTACAGATTGGTCCTATTCTCACCAAAATCCTGTTCTGATGACGACATCCATCAGAAAATGAGGAAACTCCTCAAATATTATCATACGAGGTTAAAATTGTACATGTTGATTCGATTCCGATGACAATGTATTTTATTATGTTAAGCAAGACTTGATTCTACACTATGGGTTAGATCCCGAGGAGGGGACTCCTCGACGGTCAGCAGCACAGACACGAAATTGTGTATACTCATTCAGTTATGATAGCCCGTCCCAAGATTTACCATGACATGGCTACTGCACCCAGGGTTGGCTCCCGACCAGGGGACTCCTTAACGACCAACAGCACAGACCCGAAATTTTGTAAATGTATTCAATGGCGATAGCCCTTTCTAAGTTTGACCAAGACACGACTGCGGGGCCCAGAGTGGGCTTCCAACGAGGGAACTCCTCAACAGTCAATAGCACAAACACAATGCTTTGTGTTTGTGCTATTCTTTTTCTATACTAATATTATAAAGAGGTAAATTTTGTGATGTTGTAGGAAGTAATCTCTGGATCTACTAAACCGATTTAAAAAATTCTTTTACCAATAGAAAGCCACGTTATATGTGAGTGTCATAGGCTATATATTAATCCGAAAAATGAAAAGACTTTTTCGTGGTAGTCGGATTTCCAAAGTAAGTCGGAAAAAACGGTCGAACGAAAACGTTTCTAACTAACGCTGCCTTAACGATGAGAGATATATGATTAAGTTCTAGAGAAAAGTTGTAGAGCTTGATAATGCCTACAAAAAAGTCAGCGACAGCATATGGCTAACATTTATATTTAAGTCACAAAAAGTAGTTTTGAAAAAAAAAATGTTTAAATCGTTAGGTCATGTTTATTGGTCATATTATCAACAATTATGAATTATTATCAATATAAGTAAATTTATCGTCTCAAGTGTGTAAAACAAAAGACTTTTCTCTTTTACTGCATAACTAGTTAAAGAGATAATACGACATAGGCATGGAACCGCGACCGTGTCTTCTATCTATACTAATATTATAAAGAGGTAAAGTTTGTGACGTTGTAGGAAGTAATCTCTGGATCTACTGAACCGAGTTTGAAAATTCTTTTACCAATAGAAAGCCACGTTATTTGTGAGTGTCATAGGTAGGTATATATTAATCCGAAAAATGGAAAGACTTTTTCGTGGTAGTCGGATTTCCAAAGTAAGTCGGAAAAAACGGTCGAACGAAAACGTTTCTAACTAACGCTGCCTTAACGATGAGAGATATATGATTGAGTTCTAGAGAAAAGTTGTAGAGCTTGATAATACCTACAAAAAAGTCAGCGACAGCATTTGGCTAACTTTTATATTTAAGTCACAAAAAGTAGTTGTGAAAAAAAAATTGTTTAAATCTTTAGGTCATGTTTATTGGTCATATTATCAACTATTATGAATTATTATCAAAATAAGTAAATTTATCGTCTCAAGTGTTTAAAACAAAAGTCTTTACCCCTTTTCTGCCTATAATTTCCCTTTTACTGCATAAATGGTTAAAGAGATAAGACACTCACAAATAAGACACTCCCAAGAAGACACTCACAAATAACGGTAGTATAGTCAAATTGGAATGCAAATACATACATACATATGCAGTAAAAATATAACCCTTCTTTTGGCAGTCAGGAAATAAATCATAGCACTCAGTACTAACCAAACCCCACTCATAATTTCATTACAAGTAAAAAGTTTTACCACCCAACGAAGTGGGCACGGGTCAGCTAGTATTCTATAAATTTGAATAATCGTATTGATCAGTATCAGTCATCCATGGTAAATTTTAGCTTCCACAGTTTCGAAAGTATATCATCAGCAAATCTTGAATGGGAAAAAACACCTCATAACACAGAATTTGGTATTTTCCACTTCTATAATAGTAGTCATGCTGTAAAATAATTCTAAGGATGACAGTAAATCTTATTTGCTTATCGTTAAATATTTGCTGGTGACAATTGTAAATATTAACAGAAGCATTTGCGTAACTATAATGGTTAATATTATCATTGTTAGTGGGAAAATGACATGGCATCATATCTATTTGTTACAAAGTACAGATTATTTTTATAGTCTTCAAATATTGTAAAAACCCTTGGGGGTATTATTATTTTTATTTGTTGAGTCGGGCTTTTCTAAGGTCTTTATGAGCCTTGTAACACTGCGACCATTGCTGATCTGTTGTGTTCGCCACCTACTATAGTTCTGCGCTAAGCCTTGTGTCATTTAAGAACCGCAGCAGGCTTTTGGCGCCAGATTGTTTTACCTCCTCATGTTGAAGGTAATGACCACCCAAGTGGGTGTATCTTTTAAGCATCAGCGGGCCACACTCGCACATGCGGTGATGGGGAGTTTCCTCTGCTCCTTGGCAGAACCTGCACATTTTTGTGTCTCTAAGCTTGAGGTTGAACATGTGTTTGTTCAGGCCACAATGCCCCGTGAGCGCCCTCACCAGTATGCGTAGATTGTTCCTATTTAGCGACATGGTCTCACGGGCCGTCTTACGGTCGTAACTCAACTCGTAAGCCTTAATTAGCGCTTTGGAATGATTCAACCCTGGCGTGTTGTTCCAGTGGTTGACGGATTGTTTTAAACATATTTGTTTGAGCATTAGGTTTGCAAGGCTTTTTGGTACGCCACAGCAAGGTTCAGGGCCGTATAACGTTCCCTTTGCTCCCGTCTTAGCAAGTTCGTCGGCTTTTTCATTTCCCTCGATTCCTGCATGGCCGGGAACCCATCTTAGTATTACTCTGTTCTTTTCGCCCAGGGAATTCAGTAGTGATATGCAGTTTTGCACTAGCTTTGAATTAATGGCGTTCGAGGCTAGTCCCATTAGAGCTACTTTGCTATCCGAGTGGATATAGATACGGTGGTTGGTGTAGTTCTTTTGGAGGTTGATATCCGCACATTCAATAATGGCGTATACCTCCGCTTAGTATATGGAGGCGTATTTCCCCAAGTTTACACATTTTTCGAAGTTTGGTCGCTCTCCATATATACCAAAGCCCACGTCAAGTCCCGATTTGGACCCATCATTATACCATTTAAGGCTACCGGCCTCCCATTGCAGTTGGCTTTTTAGCCAGTCGTCTCTGCGCGGCAGTTCCACTGTAAAAAGTTTTCCAAAATTTAGGAGTGGAAGCATGGTGTCTGATACCATGTTGAGGGTTGAATTTTCACTGACTGAGTCAAGAACTAATCTTAGTGCTTGGGGGTAACGCATCAACAGAATGCTGTTTACTTTCCCAGCCCACCGGAGACCAGGAGGGAAAGTTTTGTGAAAGCACTAAAATAAAACTAGATGAAGACGGAAATATCCATTTTGAGCTCGCTTGAGACAATTAAGACCATTTACAGATTGGAGTCTGTTTGTCTGTCTGTGTGTATGTATTCCTCTACGATTGCGCCCAAACGCTTAATCCGATTGAGTTAAAATTTCGTTTGCAGGTATCATTTGGTCATGGCAAGACTTGTGGTTGAGATCGGTCCGCCAGGGTGCGCTCCAGTCATATATAAATCTAGAAATATTGGACTTGTGGACTTGAAATTTATTACGCAGATGCCTTGTTGAGCTGAAATCACATTGTGAAATTTTTGTCGGAATATCTCATATACAAGCTACAGTAATAATATTTGAATCCCGCCATACACTTTAACGAAATATTTACCCTATTTATTGGCGCTCGGCCCAAACCCGCCCTCAGCCGAGCAACGAACTGCGCCACCGGCAGCGTCGCAATGGAACCAAAATGGGTTTGAAATTAGTCCTTGGCTACTTGCAAGGAAAACTTTGGGGTGACATAACCGATGTTTTTACCCGGTTCTCGATGTAATGCAGGCGGAGTGATCTAAAAGTATTCTTAGTGTTAACACCGTATATATTCTAACTTGGTATAATGTATTGTTCATAATAATAATAATAATAATAAAATGCTTTATTTGATCAAATTAACTGGCGAGCTTATAGCGTTGAAGCAATATTTTACAGCTAACCTTACATTCATGGGACAAAATGTTTTGCGGTAATCAGATGAAACAATTAATTAAATCTCCTAAAAAGGCAGCTCGTATCAGATGTAGATACACCATCATCCAAATTGCAGAGGATTTTTATAACTGTCTACAGAATTTGTCAATGTTTTACTTTCCTGTTTAAGGAAAGTATTGTGGACGCACGTCTGTGAGTCTGTCTGTGTGTATCCTCAGACGATAGAGCCGAAACGCTTCATCCGATTGAGCTGAAATTTGGCATGCAGGCATCATTTGGTCATGGCATGAGCTGAAAAGGTCATGCCATGACCAAATGGCAATTGTGGTTGCAATCCGTCCACCCTGGCTTGGCTCCAGATGAGAGAACTCCTCAACGGTCAACAGCAGAGACCCAAAATTTTGTATACGCATTCAATTATGATAGCCCCACGATGACATGGCTAATGAATCCTGGGTTAGCTCCCGATAAAGGACTACTTCCGCCAATAAAATCTCGATAAATCTCGATATTTATCACGGTCATCGGAACATCATGTCAGCATATACATATTTCATAATACGGCCTAGGCAAAATATCAACAATATACTTTGCATGCGCTTGTCTAATTATAATAAAGAATAATATTGTAATCACAAATAGACGTTGTAACTAACATTTCTTTGCATAAAAACTAATTCATCCATCGCTGACCTCGACCGATCTACCATGATTGTCTATGTATACCAATGAATCATTTTCTTCATCTTAAAGTGCTCTTTTCTTGGGTGTTATATATATATATATATATATATATATATATATATATATATATATATATATATATATATATATATATATATATATATATATATATATATATATATATATATATATATATATATATATATATATATATATATATATATATATATATATATATATATATATATATATATATATATATACATATATATATATATACACACATACATACATATATATATATATATATATATATATATATATATATATATATATATATATATATATATATATATATATATATATATATATATATATATATATATATATATATATATATATATATATATATATATATATATATATATATATATATATATATATATATATATATATATATATATATATATATATATATATATATATATATATATATATATATATATATATATATATATATATATATATATATATATATATAATACAGTAATTCGGCTGCAATAACTAAGAACATCGTAAGTTATCAATTGCGGAAACAGGTGCCGCTGCCCTAAGTATTTAAAGAGGACATTAACTATCGTTTAAATGTTTCTGGTCCACCAGGACCCCAGATAAGTAACTTTTCATGAATCTAATTTTATATATTATTGAAAATAATTTAAAAAATATATATATATATATATATATATATATATATATATATATATATATATATATATATATATATATATATATATATATATATATATATATATATATATATATATATATATATATATATATATATATATATATATAAAATAGATGATTATAAAGTAAATAATTATAAATGCCACTTACATCGTGACGAAGGATTCCCTTGATTGGATTCGGGAATGCTTTATGTGTAAACGAGAATGATGAATGTCTCTCACTTGCGGAAAGAGTAGTAGGTTTAAGTTGGGCACATTTTACAACTAGTAACGCTCACCCTTCATCCAATTATCTCAAAAATTAAGCGACCATCCTTCTTTATAAGTAAAATCACTCCATTCCCTATTATTTCAAGAGAAATAACAAGACGAGCTACTTGACAGATGGAAGAATTTAAAATTTCGAATTTCGTTTTTTTATTTTCTACTACGAAAATGTAAATTTAAATGTAAAATGTAGAGTTGGAAAGTTTACCTTAACCTAAATGGAATATTAAAAACGAAGCAAACATAAAATAGGAATGTAAAAACAAAATATTTTAGAAATATTTGATAGAATTGATTAAAGAGATGATTATAACGTAAATAATTATAAAAGCCGCTTACATCTAGCCACTTACACACTAATTTATATAATATAATTTATTTTATTTAAATATATCTATTCATATCAGAATGTGGCTTTCTTATCCCTTTCCTCAAAAATTACCTAAAGTTTTGTGAAAACTTTTAAATGTTTTTTTTAAATTGACCAATACATATGTACCTACATACAAAACTAGGGAGCTCGATGCCTTCAAACAATTCCTGGCACTTAGTTGGGTGGCAGCAGTACACATGCTAACGTTCTTATCGTTCATTTCTAAAAGTTATTATGAATAAATATAAATAACTATATATCTATATGAATATTAGTAATAGATATATGTGGGTATGCTTTGTGAATGCGTTAATTAAATAAATATATTACCATAGCAGGATTACCTACCAAGACCTGGCGATATCTTCAATGTCCTTTCGGAAATACAAGGAGAAGGCCTTTTTTAATACCTTCCTGGATAATTATGTTTTCCATTGCGTTTTAACGACGAAGTTATAAAATGGAAATCGTTTCTTCGTGGGTCATGTCATTTTTAATAGTGTTGAGAATCACGCGATCTTTTTGCATTGACCCTACCATAGACTCACTTCCCTGCGGATGTTTTCATTCAATATAAACGATATTTTTTTTAATCTTTCCATTTAAATATTTTACTCTATGGTTTGGTTTGGTAGAGAGGCTCCTTTAGCTTCCATGTGTTCGTTTGACAGTACTGGCATTTTCAGAAATTATTTGAGGGCTAATTTTATTTTTTATTTTTTCAAATAAGCCAGTTGGTAGGAATCCTTACTCTTGGTATAATCAAATTGAATAACTGGTATTAAACCTTATGTGGTATAATATTTTTTTTAAATATCGACTTTTTTTTTCCAAATTGTAAAACAATTACTATTTTAATTTAAAACAAAAATCTTTTTAAAATAATTGGAGCTGCTAAATTACTGCAGATAGTCAAAATATAAAAACTAAGAATCGGTTATAAAATAGTAAAATTAAAATTATAAAAAATATAAAATTAAATCAATAACAATGTCGCAATAAAATAGTCAATATATTTTTTGTATTATATTCCATCTTTGATAATCAATGATTGTATTTAGTAATGTAAATAATCAAAATTAGAAATTATATAAAAAAAATAGGAAAAGATTTTAATATAAATAATTATGGAAGATTAAGAAAATCAGTACTCTCAAAGTCCTTAACAAAATACATTGGGTTCTTGATAAGCATATCATGGACTTTGCTCTTAAATTGAACGTCTCCAAGACCCCTGACGCACAATGGAATCTTGTTATAAAAAATATTGGACTGATACAGGAAACTATTTCTAACCTTACTCAGTCGTACTTTGTAAGGACGCAAGTCTTGTTTATTGTGAGTGTTATGCGAATGAATATCCGATTTTTTTAGAGTAGTATTGATGTTTTTTCTTGCATACATGATACCCTGGTATACATAAGCGGCATACATTGTCATGATACCAGATTCAATGAAATACGGCCTGCAAGATGTTAGCGATGATATGGTAAATAAATTGCGAATGTGAGGGGATAACGTGAGGGTTATCGTATAAAAATGTTTTCAATAGCGTGAAACATAATTTTATCGATATTTTATAATAAGTCGACTTTTGGGGGTTTTGATTTTTAACGCTTATTATCGTCATAGTACTGGTGAAACTGGGCACACTGGAATGCCCGGTGGAGCCAGTTGTTAGGGTCCCTTTCGATACAGGTAAGAAAATCATCAGGGTATACTTAATGCAGGAACATCGGGCATACTGGAAACACAGCCAAGGATGTCCTTCCACTTCCAAAGAAAACCAAGGCCTTACTTGACATGAGCAAGAAGAACCTTAGAACCACTATCGCTCTCCTCACCGGACACACGACCCTTAGAGCACATCTATTGAACCTTGGCTTGATCGAAAGCATGTACTGCCGAATATGTAGCGAAGAACCTGAAGACAGCATACACATCTTTGGTCGCTGCCCAGGCCTCGTCGCAATAAGACAGAGTTTACTGGGACGAGTCTTTCTCGAACCCAGCGATCTGCCCAACTTGAAGGTCAGTGATTTGCATGGACTGGTAAGAAGTACCGGGCTACTAGCAGACCACCGACCTAACCTAACCTAACCTAACCTATATGGTTTTGCAATTCTATTGTTTTGTGCATACATGGAATATATGCCATTTTTATAAACACGGTATTGTTGCAAGCACATTCAAAAATAAATGTTTACCTTAGAACAGGTCCCGGCCTAGTTAGGTGACGTTGCCACTAGACTATGCGATGTATTCTTTTTTCTGCTTTTGATTCAATTTTGTAAGTATTTTTATGCATAATTCCTACGCTGAAATTGTTTACTGTTATTTTTAATATTTGCATTACTTATATAAATAAATATAAATAAAAATATAATAACCACAAAGTGGGTAGTTACAAAAGATAATATAGATCCAGGTGACATCAAGAACTGGAAACAAGCCTCCCCCCACTCCGTTTACTACTACATCGTCTTGGTATTCTTTCTATTTATCAACAACTACTTAATTTTTTTTTAAATTTAAAGATGTTAAAAAAGCAGCTTTTTATTTTAAAATCACCTTTTGTAAATTCTTTTTTCATTACTATTATTATTAATTTTAATGAATTTCTTTATTATGAAAACTAATTTCAGCAAGGCAAGATATAAAATATTCCGGGCCGTATTACTTCAACAGACTACCAGAATGTTTAAAAATATTTCAGTTACTAAAGGAGTTTTTTTCAGAAAATGCTTTTTATTCGATAGATGACGTCGTTATTTTAGGTATTTTTTTAATTTTTGGCCATTTTTTGTCAATTTTATGTCGTGTATTTGAATTATTTTGACTTTTCTTGATTTTATATCACCGTGATTAATTTTATTGGCTAGTTTTATGTGTGTTTTAGCGAGTATATTGTAGTGATGATATTTGAGTAGTGCTGTTAATTTAATATTTTTGTTATACTTTTTATTATGGGCAATTAAAATGGTGTAGATCGACACAATAATAAAGAACTTTTAAACTTTGAACTGTATTGCCTAAGACTGAATTTCTATATTTGCTTGTTTAATTAAATGTTCAAATTATTGAATGTTAAATGTCATTTGTTTAAAAGTACCTAGATTTTAGGTTTCTACAATCTGTTAAGATTTTTTGGAAATAAATATAATAAATTGAATATGCAATTTTCGACATTGTAATTAATCAATAACTCTTTTATAAATATGATTATTTTACCCATCTCCTATATTTACACGACTGCCCAAAAAAGAATAGTTATGTGTTCAGGATTCATCGTTGTATGTTTTCCGTTTCTTTATTCTACCATAACTTCTAAACGCTTGAATCCAAACAAACAAACAAAAGAATTTAGAAGTGTGTCGTATTGTTAGCATCAATTTGTCCTTCCGACCTTTTTTTGGCGCATTCACAATACTTTACCTCCTCGTCGGTTGGTAGACCGGTTGAGTAAAAATATACACCCCATAAAAAAAACGAAATACCGAAATAGTTCCGATCTCACGCGAATTTATGACCTGGGGGGCTATTCTTGAAAAATTTTGCATGCTAAATTTGTCTATGGCCCATGTAAATTTTTTTATTAGCCCGACTTTATGCCCGTCAAATTTTATGATACCTAAATTGAGGTTGTCGAAGCACAAATTATTGTTGAATGCTAAACTTGACATATCTTTGCGAATGACATTATATTCTACGAGTACTCTATTCCAAGTATTTTTTGTCCTTATTACATACTTAAATGTCTTATTTTAATATTGTCTTACAGTCGTACACAATAAAATTATAGCAAATAAAATAAATTACATTATGCGGCATTACATTACTACATTACGATAACATTTGCGTACTTGAGGTGTCAATTGCTGCCAGCGAAATGCCCGACTGGGAGGCAATAACTTTTACAATATAGAATAAAATGATATAATAAACAACTAAATCTATGGACGTCATTTACGCCAAAATATGTATTGCCTCAGAAAAACATGTATTTGAATCGGCCCCAGAAAAATATTTATTGGCTGTTGTCAATTCATTTATTAATTTATTGAAAATAAAGCATTACTTTTGCTTGTAAAAATAACAGGAATATATATGTATATATATATATATATATATATATATATATATATATATATATATATATATATATATATATATATATATATATATATATATATATATATATATATATATATATATATATTTGATAAGGTTTGTAAAGAAATCCGTTTATAGGATGATGTTTTTATTTAAAATAAAATTAGTAAAAGCTACCTAAAAAGTAGCGAAGGAAATCCCAGCTTGTATTGGGAAATGCTTATGTTTGAATGAGATATACTTACGGATGTGCACGACTTTCGACGGTGCAATGTAAGTTTAAAGGTCCTTTTGCAGTCGACTAACGATTACTATTCATCCATATATCTCATAAATAGGGCTTATCCTTATGCAACACAAAATGCCTTCAATTGAGACGAATTAAGCGAAAAAATAAAATATTAAACTATTGATCACTTCGGCAAAGCCGTTTTCCAAATGAAAGTGACATTACGAAATAATTCAAATTTCGAATGCTACCAACATTTAAAATATGATACAATTGGCTGAGTTTGATATCAACAAGCCATTAAATCGAAATAAAAAAATAAAAAAATACGTGTGGCACTCGGGGACTGCCGCGGTAAAGCTATTGCATAGCATTTTTAACAACTCTTGCAAATTATAATTATTTATTTATTTTATTTTTTCTGATATCAGATAACTGCGCTCTATCGGAAAACGTTGAAATTATTCCGAATCATTTGCGGCTGCGGTAGCAAATGATTCGGAATAATTTGAACGTCTTCCGATAGAGCGCCGCGCACGAATTTTTTATTCGATAAAGCAAAAAAACAGATTATTCGAAAAAATTCGTAGATATAAAGATAGATAATTAAATTATCTTTAAAATGGTGCAGGTTTCATAACAATACGCCGGATAGTATTTGGGTAGTAGTCGTTTTTGTGTTCGGTTAGACCCAATTTCACAAATTAATTACACTATGTAATATAAACAAAATCTGAAATATTCGAAGCTAAGAATATTAGGAAAATATTCTTGTTTAACATATATTTTTTTCGAATCGTAAGCAGTACTCGTTTAGACGTAATTATCAGTTTAAAATCAATAATTTTCGTTAAGAAATTTCTTCATTCAGTCGCCGCGCTGGCCTAGGCCCGCGATAAAAGCTATGCAATAGCTTAAAAACCTCCATATGCTCAATGAAATGAAAGAAGAAACTTTAATCTTAATTTCTGGCAGAGGAGTTTATAAAAAAGATTGTATAATGTTATCAAAATAGGGTAAACCTATATAAAATTGTATAATATTAAAAAATTGTAAAGAAATATTGTAGAAAACAGTATAATATTGTTATATTTGATAAGGTTTGTAAAGAAATCCGTTTATAGGATGATGTTTTTATTTAAAATAAAATTAATAAAAGCTACTTAAAAAGTAGCGAAGGAAATCCCAGCTTGTATTGGGAAACGCTCAAGTTTGAATGAGCGTTTCCCATGTAAGTTTAAAGGTCCTTTTGCAGTCGACTAACGATCACTATTCATCCATATATCTCATAAATAGGGCTTATCCTTATGCAACACAAAATGCCTTCAATTGAGACGAATTAAGCGAAAAAATAAAAAATTAAACTATTGATCACTTCGGCAAAGCCGTTTTCCATAGTTTATTTTTTTATTTTTTCGCTTAATTCGTCTCAATTGAAGGCATGTCACTTTCGTAATGTCACTTTCATTTGGAAAACGGCTTTGCCGAAGTGATCAATAGTTTAATATTTTATTTTTTCGCTTAATTCGTCTCAATTGAAGGCATTTTGTGTTGCATAAGGATAAGCCCTATTTATGAGATATATGGATGAATAGTGATCGTTAGTCGACTGCAAAAGGACCTTTAAACTTACATTGCACCGTCGAAAGTCGTGCACATCCGTAAGTATATTCAAACATGAGCGTTTCCCAATACAAGCTGGGATTTCCTCCGTGATATCAAAATGCAATAGATGTCACTAATAATTGAATGTTATTATTGCTATCATTGGTTAAATTATTGGGTTATTATAATCAATCGCGCCTTTATAAAAAACCATTCATAATCAATGTTATTATAGATGGCAAAATAAGTTGATATTAGTTTCGCCGGACAATGTGCCATCAACGCCACCTGCATGCCGTCTACGCAAAAGGGTTGCCATAACGTTATATGGCATTGAGCAATCTAATAACCTATATAAGCAATTGGTAATATGGATAATCATAAGGCTACTTTATGTCTAAAAAAATAAATGACAGACTTCAATCTGGAAATGGTCTTAATCGTCTCAGGTAGGCTCAACATGGATATTTCCGTCTTTATCGCGAACAATTTTTATAGCGGGTTTAGAATACATTCCCTTCTCCTCTGGTGGTCTGCTAGGAAAATAAAACTTGTACTACTTGCTCAAAATATTACTTTGAAATTTTAATTGTATTACATTTTTGTAGCGTAGGCCTAAATAAATTTTTATTTGTTATTTTGTCTAAATTTATTTTTGACTGTAAATGACATTTTCATTTCAGGATACAACAGTGACCCGTTGTAGCATTATTAAATAAAAAAAACATGAAAGCATTACAGAGTTAAAAATTAAATGATCGACATACCTATATACAAATGGGCCGATTTCCTGCAGTCTTGGCTTTACTCCATCCGCCAGAAACTCCTGAGGATTTGTGACATTGAAGATGTAGACCTTGGTCAATCTGACGACACCAGGTTTTTGCCAATAGTGGTAACTGAGCGAGCCGTTGAGTAGCCTTAAGTTCTGTAACATAAAATTGTCCAACATTATATATAACTCTAGGTCTTGTATAACCTAGGAAAACTGAATAAAAAATACATGATTCCTTTTGGTTAAAGTCATCGATATCAACTTTATCAAAAAACTAGCTGACCCGTGCCCACTTCGTTGGGCGGTAAAACTTTTTACTTTTGATGAAATTATGAGTGTGGTTTGATTAGTACTGAGTGCTATGATTTATTTCCTGACTGCCAAAAGAAGGGTTATATTTTTACTGCATATGTATGTATGTATTTGCATGCCAATTTGACTATATTACCGTTATTTGTCAGTTTCTTCTTGTGAATGTCTTATTTGTGAGTCTTATCTCTTTAACCATTTATGCAGTAAAAGTAATTAACGATTTAAATTATTTTTTTAAATATAAAAAACTACTTTTCGTGACTTAATATAAAATTTAGACATATGCTGTCGCTGAATTTTTGTAGGTATTATCAAGCTCTATCAAGCACTTCTCTAGAACTTAATCATATATCTCTCATCGTTAGTTAGCAGCATTAGTTAGAAACGTTTTCGTTCGACCGTTTTTTCTCCGAGTTACTTTGCAAATCTGACTACCACGAAAAAGTCTTTTAATTTTTCGAATTAATATATAGCCTATGACACTCACAAATAACGTGGCTTTCTATTGGTAAAATAATTTTCTAAATCGGTTCAGTAGATCCAGAAATTACTTCCTACAACGTCACAAACTTTACCTCTTTATAATATTAGTATAGATAACAACGCCATCATTTTTTAAAAATTTATTTAGAAAAAATGATAATGAAGGTTTACAATGTTGGCTTTAAATTAAGTTGTAGAACCGAACAGATATTTGGTCATTGATTGCAAATCAAAGAAAGTATAGATTTCTTGAATTTTGTCAACTTATCAACTAGACAAGAGTCTGAGAGTTTTTTGCCTGCTTTTCAGGATCTTGGACGGAGGGTGTCGCTCCCATTTATCCCTCCAGCAGATTTACTGCACTATCGGCGCATGTACGGCCTCTGAGATCAAAAGATGACCTGCTACTCTCTATTGCTGCTCACAGAAGTGACTTCTTTTCATTCTCTTTCACCGTGCATGGGGCATTATTTAAATACTGTCTATTTGTTCATAATTTTTATTTATTATGAATATGGTTAACAATTTGGTTAACAAAATGGTTAACTAATGGGCCCTGTTGCAGTTTAGCCACTAAGACCGAGTTGTATAGGGTCAACACCCATCTGGCGTCGTCCACGCAGAGGTGAGAGCCAGGGTAGGACGCTGGCCTGCGGATCAGTCTCCCCTAGGAGTCAATTTTCGGGCATTCTGGGACGGTTTGCGCACCGTGCGGCGTCAGCCAATTGATTGTGCACTTCGACTGCCGGGGGAATCTGGGAACAGTAATGTTTTCTATCGAACGGGGTGGTTGTTGACCTTATGACGACTGCTCTTGAAACGACCATTCGTACACCCGATCCCGGGTGAATAATCCGGGCAAAGGCTGCTGTGGTCCGCGATAGATTCGGTAGACACCGTATCACCGCTACGTAAGGGAGAGGACCGCGCAAGCAACCTCGATCCTGTAACCAGTCAGGAGGCGGGTGGTATCCTGAAGGTTAATTTCATACGGAGATATCTTTCTAAACTTGTAGTCAGGGGGCGTGGCTGCCTGCTGGGTACCTTTCCCAGCCTGGCCGTAAGGCGTTGGCCTCTGACGGGCGAGTGGCGTAACTTGACTGTGGATTGTTTTTCGCCCCGAGTCTTTTGACAGAACGATCTAATATTTTTAAAACTTCCTGAGGTGACGGGTTTGCCTGTTGTAGTTGACAGCTCTAGTTGTGTCCAGTTTATAAGGATTTTATTACAACTCTTAGGGCTCGATTGAGTTTCTTCGCGAACTAAAATCGGAAATTAGTTCGCGTGAAAGAGACAGGGCAATACGCTAGAGCGGAATGTGAAAGGAACGGCTGTCACTTTTTCGTATTAAAACTACCTACCAAAGATAAAGCGCCTAAATTTAACAACGTACGAAATGTATTCAAATTTAATCCGACGAATGGTAGTTCGACAGGTAGTTTTTATCGACGCTCGTTCATGTCATTTTCCGCTCTAACGTATTCCTCTATCTCGTTCGCTTGAACTAATTTCAGTTTTAGTTCACAAAGAAACGCAATCGGACCCTTAGTAAATAAATTCTTTCAATTTTAATATCATCTTTTAGTACTTAGTTTGTATTTAGGATCCGCCTTAGAACATGCTATAGACTTATTTAAAACAGGATCACTGGCAACAATTATTTTTGGCAAATCATGTTACCAGTTTACTGCCACTGGATTTTTGTCCACGATATTTTAATTGTACAGGTTGTCCATGTTATTGTAGATTATTGAGAACTACAACTTAAATTAAACGAGTTCTTTAAAATCAAAACTGTGTATATAGCAATCTGTTAACTCTTAAAAAATTCTTATCTTATGTTATCTTAGACATCTAACAAAACTAGAGCTGTCAACTACAACGGGCGAACCCGTCACCTCAGGAAGTTTCAACGAAATGATCTCCCGTGAAGTGAGCGCAGAAACTTAGGACAAAAACAGTCCACCGTCAAGCTCCGCCACATGCCCGTAAGAGGCCAACGCCTTATCTCCAAGATAGCCAAGAATGTTACCCAGCGGGCTTACACTCAGGCCCTTACTTCCAGTTGCGACCAGATTACTTCGGTCTCTCGCTTGGTTACGAGTTCGAGGTCGCTTGCGCGGTCCTCTCCCTTACGTAGCGGTGAAACGGTGTCAACCGAATATATCGCGGACCGCGGAATCGGGTAGCCGATGGTCGTTTCAAGAGCAGTCGCCGTAAGGTCAGCAACCACCTCCGCTCTATAGGAAACAGTACTGTTTCCAGACTCTCCCTGGTGGACTCCAACTAGGCAGACTTAACTTCGGCAAGGAGGTCTGCCGGAGAATCCAAGTCGGATGGGCAGCGTTCAGGAAACTACGCCATATCTTCTCTCGTCACGAATATCATAGAGTACAACATGGTGGGCATATTGCAGTGGCAATATCATACGACCATACCGTCAGGAAACTACGCCATATCTTCTCGTTTCAAATACTGCAGAGCCTTAAGACAAATGAATATAATCAGTGCGTGTTGCCAGTGGCACTGAGTCGCGATCGCTAACTATTGGGCCTCATAAACAAGCTAAAAGTTGCCCAACGATTCCTGGAGAGAGCAATGCTTAGAGTTTCACTGCGTGATAGGATCCGAGATGAGGAAATCCATCGAAGAACCAAGTTCACTGATATATCTCGTAAAATTGCCAACTTGAAATAACCATGGGCAGGCCATATAGCTCGCAGAAAACCGTTGGGGAAAAAAGGTTCTCGAATGGCGACCACGAACCCGCAGACGCCGTGTGGGATGGCTCCCCACAAGATGGACCGACGACATAGCCAAGGTCGTAGGAAGTAGGCGGATGGAGGCGGCACAAAACCGCTCATGGCATTCTATGGGGCAGGCCTATGTCCAACAGTGGATGTTTATCGGCTGATGATGATGATGATTTCATAAAGTTTCATAGTACGATATTTTAATGTTATTTATAATACCTTATTACACCATACATTTAAATTCTTCTCTTATGAATCTTAGTAGGGCTTATAAATGTGTAGGGGAATATAAATGGGGAAGGGGGGGCTTGTTATAAACTTCAACTAGATATAGATGCACTTTCAAGATAAGGCTCTGTCAATGACATGGAATTCAACACTAACAAGTGCTCTGTTTTAACCATCACTAAGAAGAAAACACCTTGATTTTTCCCATACACAATAAACGGGTCAATTTTAAAAAGGTCAACCGAGGTGAGGGACCTGGGAATTACATTTGATACGCAGTTGAATTTCCGTGCACACATTACAAATATTTGCAATCGTGCTAGCAAAATGGTCGGTTTTGTTATTCGCATATGCAAACAGTTTAATAATATTCATGTGATGTTTCGTGCTGAAGTCCAGAATTCCCCAATCGCTTAAGACAAAGGTGTATAATCAGTGTGTGTTACCGGCTATGACATATGCTTGTGAGACATGGACACTGACTGCTGGGATGATCTACAAGCTTAAGGTGGTGCAGCGTAACATGGAGCGAGTCATGCTTGGCATATCGTTGCGCGATCGAGTCCGAAACGAGCTCATCAGACAGCGCACGAAGGTGGTCGACGTGGGTCAAAGAGTGGCCAAGCTGAAGTGGGCTTGGGCCGGCCATGTGGCCCGACAACACGACGAACGGTGGAGCAAGCGCGTTTTGGAGTGGAGACCCCGGCTAGGCAGAAGAAGTGTGGGCAGACCACCGGCCCGATGGTCCGATGACATTAAGGAGACAGCTGGACCAGTCTGGATGAGGGAAACGGACAACCGATCCGGGTGGAGAGTGATTGGAGAGGCGTATGCCCAACGGTGGACGAATACGCGCTGATGAAGAAGAAGAAGAAGAAGATGTTTCTACTATATAATTGTTTATTCCGTAGCATACTTGAATATAACTCGGTCATCTGGTGTACAAGTGAAAACAAATACATTCAGATGGTAGAGCGTATTCAAAGAAAATTTTTAAGATATATTTATTACAGAAAATACAATATTTATCCATACTTATTTCCGTCCGATTTTGTGCTAGGAATGGTAGGATACAACAGTCTTGAAACTCGTCGATATATTTCACTAATTATATTTGCATATAAACTAGTTCAAGGAACGATTTATTTGCCAGAGATACTATGTAAGTTTGAATTGTACGTACCGGTAAATTACACAGCGAGGAGATCGCATCTATTGTTTAATGTGCCGTACCGCCGTACAAATATTTTTGTAGACAGGCCAGTGGGAAGGGTTATAGCTCTTCTTAATTCCTTACCCATAGAAATAGATATCTTTTGTACATCCCTTTGGCAGCTAAAAAGGCAACTCCCTGCTATCTCATGTTTATCATAATCTGTCTTTTATTTAGTTTTATATTTTTATGTTTTTTTTTCTTGTTCAATGTTAGCATTAATTAAGTTATGTAGTCATTTATTTTTAGACTTACACTCTAGCTTTAATATTCAAGGGCGAATTGGTTTCATCTGTAATGCCCTTGAATACTATTTGAAACTAATAAATAAATAAATAAATAAATAAACTTGAAGCTATTTTGTTTTAAAGTAGCACTCAAATATTAAAGGAAGGTCTTTAGATTTTTGAAGTCTTCAAAAAAAAGGAACAATATTATCAGGAAAGTAAATTACAGTTCCCACCTTAAGATATATATTTTGAACATTGATGGTCTACTTACTTTGTATATAATATAATCCAGCCAAGGTACAGATGAAAGTATTACTCCTAAAGCCAATGTGAATATACCGAACATTATCACCAATACACGACCTGAAACAAAAAACAAAATATAAATTAGCAAAGGGTTTATGCATTGACTTACAATAAGTCTCGTATACATTTCCGATCTACTTATAGGCGTCGGCCCCTTGTAATCTCGGAACAATATCATTACATTTTCTTTGCGTCCAATTGATGGCATAAAAACGGATCTTGGACTTGTCAAAATGTTTCATAGTAAGTCTCGTTACTTAATACCTACTATTTACTTAACATACGTAGTCAAGAATTTATTTATTAGGTTGTTAAAATATAAATATAAATAATCAAAATAGAATCTTAATAATTGAAATAGTCAATAATTCGAATAGACACGTACTAAAAGTTATTTATCGAAATATCCAAGCTGTCAGTAAAATGTTAAAAAATCTAATTAAGCGGTCCGTCATACTGGGCCTACGTACGCAACGTACGCAACGCATGATGACATCTGACCTTTGAATTTAGATGGAAGCAGACACACTATCCCACTCAACGTTGCGTACGTTGCGTACGTCGGGCCAGTGTGCCGGACCCCTAAAGCTACGTCATGCATTTAAAAACTAAAAGTAGAATCACTCACAAGAAGACACTCACAAATAACAATATTATAGTGAAATTGGCATGCAAATACATACATACATATGCAGTAAAAATATAACCCTTCTTTTGGCAGTCAGGAAATAAATCATAGCACTCAGTACTAACCGAACCACACTCATAATTTCATCACAGGTAAAAAGTTTTACCGCCCAACGAAGTGGGCACGGGTCAGCTAGTATAATATTATTATATAATATGGAGGGCAGCCGATGCGGCTACGTGTAAATCGGTCAGCATCTGCAATACGCCGTTCAGTCTTTTTGCCGCCCAAGTGGTAAAAGTGTTAGAAAATATCAACTTCCATAAAATATTATTATTCATAATTACAATTACAATTACAATTTAGTTCTGCTCCAGTAGGTAGGCTTTCCTCCACTTGGATCCATCTTTGCCTCAAAAATTTTAAATAATGTAATTAATTAAATAATATTAACTATCATGCTATAGTTGTGGCAATATAAATTAATTTAAGCAAATTATAATTGGTTTGAAACCATTGATAAATAGAAAATAATCTAATAATCAAAATTGCTGATCAAAAAAAAGAGCTCAATGTGTGTAGTCATAATTATCAAGGCAATAATATGATGGTCATGAAAATAGATAAAGGTATACTAAAAATATCTAAATTTAAATTAATTGTCAAATCTAGCAATACAGCCGTCGTCGATAAAAATAATAATAAAAATTACGCTCTTTGGCAAAGTTGATTATCACGAATTTTCCGTTATTTTACATTAGGATGCTCTTGGAATAAGAATTCAGCATTATCCAAATCTCTTAAGTCATATACAGGATTCTTCACTAGGCCATTAAATAGGTTTTTTTTGAATTGGTTCTCTCCAAGACTTCTGATATGTGTTGGGACCTTGTTATAATAACACAGGCTTTGGTGAAGGAAACTGTTGCGCACTTTACTAAGCCTGTGCCGATTTAGATGTAGATCAAATTTATTTCTTGTATTGTGTTGATGGAAATCGCTATTCGCCGGGACATCCGATATGTGCTTACGAGCGAACATAATATTTTGTTGGATATAGCACGAGTACATTGTCATGATTCCCGACTATATGAAAAACGGCTTACACGAAGTTCTTGGAGAAACTCTGTAATGACTACGTAAAGCCCTTTTCTGAAGTATAAGAATCCTCTTCGAATTTGCTGCCATTCCCCAAAACATTAGACCATATGTCATCAAAGAATGAAAATAGGCAAAATATACAGATTTAGCAGCCTCAACGCCGCATATATGGAGCCAAAGACAACATAATGTTTAGATGAGAAATATCGACGTAAGAACATCGATAGTGCCAAAATCTTAAAAAGGCACCATCGATGCAAAAAACATCGAACATAGATCTCTAACCATCGATGTTTTCGATATATCTGCCATTGATATCCATCTCTAAATAGCTACAAAAGTGTACTTTGAATGGTCCGGGATATTATGTACGTTTCTCGCAAGCCGAATCGTAGTCGGTTTTAAAATATACTATCAAATATTTATAATATACTGTCTTCTTGCGGGGAAAATCTTGGGCTAACCCAACCGATTTTTCACAAGCTTTTGTTTACCATGCAATGTATGTTAATTAGTATGTATGTTTGTTTAGGTCAAATTTTACAAGCTGAATTAGAACCACTTCCTCTTATCCTATGAAGTTGAAAGTTTACACTTTGGCTCAGTTCCGATGGCTCAGTTCCGAGGCCGCGCAAGTGACCTCGAATCTGTGACCAGAGTGGATGATGGAAAAATCCGTCCAAATCTAATAGCAAGGGCGTAAGCTAACCCACTCGGTTGAACTTGTCAGTGAATCGCGGTAAGGCGTTGGCATAGTTGTAGTGTGGATTTTGCTATCCACTAAGGCTTTTACGTTTACTTCGAATCAAATCAAATCAAATAATTTATTGTCCTAAAAACTAATACATAGTTTTATAGGGATTGAATTCTTCATAGTGATTGAATTCATAGTGATTGAATTCTTCATAATCACAACATAAAAGGTTACTCGTAAGATTAAAGAAGGTATTATTGTAGAATTAAATCGAGACTCACCATTTAGTTTACCAGATAAAAAACACAGAGTAATTAATTCTTTAAAATACCGATAAAAATAAGTTTTTTAGTACAAAATTAATAAATGTAATGTCAAAAATAAAAAAAAAAAATGTGACGATTGTCAAAAAGTAAAATAAAACGTTTTAGTGATTATATTGCAAATGAAAATAGTTAAGGTATAATTAATATGTGCCTACCTAATAATAGAAATAGTTAATACATTTTAGTCAAATTGAAAATCGATTAAAAACCTATTACAGAAAGAGGTATAGTCGAGATGCATACAGTTTTTAGAGATCGTTAATGTCGTAAAATTCTCTTTCAATGAGATATAATTTGAGTTTATTTTTAAATTGGAGCATTTTTCCTTCGCGGCATATTTTTTTGATACTAGAGGGTAGCTTATTGTAGCATATAATTCCGACGTAGTTCGGATCCCTTTTAAAAAGTTCTAAATTTGGACGAGGAAGAATCAGATTATTTCTCCCCCTGGTAAAGTGATTATGGGTATCTGATTGTATCGGCAGCTGAGCTAGGTTTTTTAAGATCAATTTAACGCTTTCTAAAACGTATAGAGATGGAAGGGTAGAACTTTAAACCTTCTGAAATGACCACGGCATGATTCTACATAACCCAGATTGCTTAAAATTCGAATGGCCCGTTTTTGCAATGAAAAAATATGTTGCCTTAGATCGATGGTGATAAATTGTTTTCGTATCCTTAGAATTAATCAGTTTTCGTATTTGGCGCAGCAGAAAACAGGCACTAGAAAGTTTGTGTCTTAATTGTTCTCCGTGTGCATTCCATCTCAAGTGATTATCTAAAACTAATCCAAGAAATTTGTGAGAACTGACATCGGCTATGTTGTTTTTCCCAATATGTACCTGTGGAGTATTTTGTATTTTATTTTGCTGAGAGGATATAAACGTTTGGATAGTTGTAATGAGGATTTTGCTGTCATTTTACGTTCACTTCTTGGAAGACAGAATGGCTCGAGGTTGTTAGAACTCCTTGGGATGTCGGATTCGCCCGTTGTAATTGACGACCCTTATTGAGGAACGCAGCCACAGCGCAACTTGAATGATTTTGAATTAACAAGGAAAAGCATCAAGTGCAATTTAACTGAAGTGATTAAAATACGTCCATAACTAATAGCATCTAGCCAGTGTATAATTATTATGTTCATGTATTCGCATTAATGGGGTAATTTGATGACCTTTTGGCTGCGGCGGTACAACCACCAGACGTCAATCTGTAATTAGTTTGTTTTTCTTCCTTGCTTAGGTCAAAGACAGCCATATTTGTTTCTCTATACTTTCTTGGATTAATGGCCCCTTGCTGAGTTGGTCACGAAGACTCATTCTGTTCAGGGTTGGTCACACTCACGGGTCAACACCTATCCGACGGCCTCCACGCATCAAGTGCGAGCCTGGGTAGGACTCTGGCCTTATGGTTAGTTTCCCCTGGGAATCAACCTTCTGGCGCTCCTGGACGGTCTGCGAATCGTGCGGCATAAGCCAATCGATTGCGCAAACAGTCGGGGGAGTCTAGAAGCAGTACTGTTTCCTATAGAGCGGGGGTGGTTGCGGACCTTACGGCGACTACTCTTGAAACGACCATCGGCTACCCGATCCCGGGTGAACAGCCGGGCAAAGGATGCCGTGGTCCGCGATACATTCGGTATACACCGTTTCACCGCTTCGTAAGGGAGAGGACCGCGCAGGCGACCTCGAACTCGTAACCAATCGAGAGACTTGAGTAATCTGGTCACAATTCAAAGTAAGGGCGTGAGTGTAAGCCCGCTGGGTAACACTCCTGGCTATCTCGCGGTTAAGGCGTTGGCCTCTTACGGGTTTGTGGCGGAGCTTGACGGTGGACTGTTCTGTCCAAGTCTTCTGCGCTCACTCCAGGGAGATAGAACGACTAACCTTTTGCTTTTGGCCAATCCAGTTTGGCCAATCTTGCCTTTGCTTTTGGCCAATCTTGCCCCCAATTTTTATAATTGCCTACCACCAACCATTAGGGACATTAAAATTTCATATAAATTTAAAAATAGTTTGAGTGCCTACCTCTTAAATTGTAAAAATGCAGATATTGAACACCTCGTTAAATAATTGAATCTTTATAATAAAAACATAATAGTATATTATGTAGTAATATAAATTGATGATTTCTAAGTGTAATTTAATTTTAATTTTTGTGAATTTATTTTATATATTATTAACACATATCAATACTTATTAATATATATATAAATATATATTAATTTTTATCATGTTTTAAAATAAAATAATATTGACAATTTTCATGTCATTTTCTTACGAATTTTTATTAGGTAATTAAGATAATTCTATTTCTGTTACATTAAGTATGATTTTGTTTTTTTATATAAATATAATATTATAGATTTCTTAGGATAATTAAAATAGATTGTCTACCTTGGAACAGGCGGCAGCCTAGTTAGGTTAAGACTTTTGTATATTGAATGTAATCATTATTTTAAAACAGAATTTGAAATTTGAAATCGTTTAAACCTCCTGAGGTGACGGGCTCGCCCGCTGTAGTCGACATCTCTAGTTTCTTGGATTAAGGCGTCATACTATTTGAGAAAAAATGTCCTAAAATGGGCGGACCCGCGAAGAAATAGGCAGGGTTCACTGCTGTAGTGTTTGACCAATAAAAAATCATCGTTGATGTAGCGTCAGGTATTATGTCACCTTAGTTCAGATATCATTTCACCTGCAGCGACCTTTTTTTCGTACTCCTTCTCCGTGGAAGCTGCATGTCTCTGGAATGCTTTACCGAATAATGCTTGTCAGAACAGCCGCCAGCATCATAACTTTTCGCTTCCATTTCCTTCCTTCGTCTTCTTCCTTTCTTCGCGTTTTATTTAAATTTAGTTATTTGATTTCCTTTTTTTAATATCTTTTTTTCTAGTTTTCCGATTGTTTTCTTATCACTTTAAATTATGTTCTTTTGTTTCTTTTTCGAGATGAAGACAGATATTACAGTTTGACCCCTATTTTCTTAGATTAAGACTATTTTCAGACAGAAGTCTCTCTGTGAGTTTGTGTGTCTGTCTGTCTCTCTCTCTCTCTTTCTCTCTCTCTCTCTCTCTCTCTCTCTCTCTCTCTCTCTCTCTCTCTCTCTCTCTGTGTGTGTGTTTGTGTTATTACAGAGCCATATGTGGCTAATAAATGAAGGCCGTGAAAAGAGCCACAAATTATTTGACTATCTAGTATGATTTTTATTTTTATTCTTATTTTATTTTTATTTGTTTATTTTACTGAGTAGGTATCTATCTATCTATCTATTTACTATTATTATAATTTCGATTTTTATTTATTTACTCGATAATTTTATGATTATAATTTCAAATACTTCTTGATGATATTTTAATTTATTTTTTTAACATGTTTAATTTTTAAGTTTAGTTGTTAATTTTTTACTTTTTTTGTGTGCACAGGTAAAATATTTCCTGGTACACCTGCCTTAGTACAGGCCTAGGCCTAGTTAGGCGGTGTTGACGCAGTGACCAAGATACTGCAGTGTGCTCTATTTTTCGCTACTGGTCCAAACACATTTTTTTTTTGTAATGCTGCAGTAAATTATATTTTGTGCTTTACCTTTAATAAAGAAATGAATAAAATAAATTGATAGATAGACATTATTATTATTAATGATAGATTTAAAGGTATTTCATCCAACCCTACTATGAAGTGTGTATGTGTGCGTGTAACATGTGTGTAAGTGTGTGTCTTTTTATTGCATTCGATCGACAGAATTGAGGTGCAATTCCGTTAATTTTATTCCAACGGAAAATGGTAACGCAGCCGGGAATCGAACCCGAGACCTTACAATGTAAGATATGTGTGTGTGAAAATATTTCAAGATGATTGCCGGAGAAAAAATGTAATATCCAATATCTATATCCGGCGTAATAATCTCGCTTGCGTAGTGTATTTAATAACTGAGGAAAATCTCTCGCTGAAAAGGGATTTTTTAAAAGAGATGATTAGCGAAAGATCAAGCAGGTGAAGCCGTCACCGCTTCACGATGACAATCGGTATATTAATTCGTACGATTTATAACAGATAAGCGTCATTATTTAACCATTACGTTTAATCATTGGAATTAGCGAGCCGGGTAATCACAACGCGTCGTTTTGCCTGAACTGACGTCATAGAGCTCACAGGTAGTTTACATTTTCTTAGAAGATGCATTCACGATAGTGTACCGGATACATTCGGCTTGGAGCAAAAATAAATTAATCGCAACTATGCTTTTCCATGGATATGAGTCCAGCACGAAGTTTCAATAAGTCTTTAAACGAGGAAATATATTAAAAATAATATAAAACACGAGAAAGTGATCTATTGTATTTATAAGTATGTTGCATTCCTTGCGACACTCACCGACGGGCAGAAGCTGAGAACCAGTACCGCTTTCAAAGCTGAGGTCACAAAATGGTTACGCGCAAAAAGTAGAGGCGAATGCGAAAGGCAGCTCATGGAAATTGTGTCTTAAAATAATAAATAAAAACAAACGGAGCTGCCATGGAATTCACCGACCGGAGTCGGGCCCATCATAATACTATTTTTTTTACACTTCTGAGGGGTGAGCAGTGGATTCCGGACTTACGAACCGGCTGTGGTAGGTTTAGTAGTAGAATATAAAACACGAGAAAGCGATCTATTGTCTTTATAATTACTTTTATACCTGTTTTTTATTTAATATTTGTGGTTTATGTATTTGTCCACATATGTATATACATATATTTTCAAAATGTACTCAATCAGACCTTTCAATTGACACTAAACACGATATATTTATGTTAATTTCTTGACATTTGGACATTTAAACAAATATTTACTTGATATTTTGAGAAAAAAGTATCCTATGACACTCGGGATGACATACCGATTCTAACAATACCACACACTTCTAAATCGGTTCAAGCGTCGAGAGGTTATTGTGGAATAAAGAAATGAAAAACATACATAGATGAACCCTGAACACATTTCACTCTTTTTTGTTGGGCAGTCGTGTGAAAATTTAGAAAATAACAGAAATTTGTCGTTATCTATGATTTGTGTCGTGATTCCTGCTAAGAAATAGAAATAGAAATTGAAATATTCTAATAATACTATTTATACTAATAATATTATTTATTTATTTATTTATCCTATTTTTTATAGTTACAAAACATAGATTGCGTTCATTTTTTTAAAACATTAAAAAAAACATATGATAAAAGTCACGAAAGGGCATTACTTGACAGGATTACATCACCCCACTAGGTATACGCCTGTGTTGGGGTGATGGATACAAAGTTCTGTGGTATTTGCTGAGCCTGTACGCCTTGCCTGCTGTCCTTCTTCCGTCTCATAAAAAACAATACGTAATATAATTTTACATAATATAATCTAAATAATATAATATAACATAACATATTACAATCCTACTATAATAATATTATAAACGCGAAAGTTTGTATGTATGTATGGATGTTTGTTACTCTTTCACGCAAAAACTACTGAATGGATTTTGATGAAACTTTACAATAATATAGCTTACACATCAGAATAACACACAGGCTATAATTTATAAAGATATATGGTTTTCTATCATCATTATCACAATTTTCCATCACCACGCGGGTGAAACCGCTGGGCGCAGCTAGTATAATATAATATCATATGTTATAACAAATATTCTAATATTACAAAACAAATTTATAATTCTAATATTACTGTTTATTATTCAAGTCATGCAATCAACATTTATGTTGATTTCATGATAGTACGTGTCTCGTAATTCCCGGTTATCGTAACAGATTGAGAAGTTTTATTTATTTGCTATGTTTATATTATCTTATTAATTTATTGTTAAGATAATATACCCAACAAAAAATAAGTGTAATGAGTCCAGGGTTCAACTATCTATGTTTTTCATCTTTGATTTCAATATAACTTCTAAACGCTTGGACCGATTTAGAAGTGTCCAAATATGATAATAATTTAGAAGTGTCCAATTTAAGATAAAAGTAAAAAAATGGCTCCTTTACGAAGTAGGTCGTACAAAGACTGAAAAAGAATTGCTTCATACAATAATTTCAAATATGTGTGTATGTAGATGTATGTGTGTGTGTGTTATTATATATGTATGTATGTATGTTTGTATATGTATATGTGTATATATGTATGTAACTAACCCTTTATCATACGGGGTGTTATTACAGCACGGGCTTTTTTTTCTGTGGGTGAATCAGTACAACGTAGTAAGCAACTTTTGATAAAATTTTTTAGAAAAAACTAAAAAATAAACTTTAAAAAAAAAAAAAAAAATTGAAAATTTGTTTTTTTAATTTTATTTTTAAATATTATGAAAAGCTATGATCACAATGCGCTATCCAGCGGTTGTTAAAATGTCGCTGATATTGTTTATTTACGATTTATTACCTACCGCTAGATGGCGCAGCACGCTCAAACGCTTCTCAAACCTTTATTTAACAGTCAACTTCTTCAAATTTTCAAATTAAAAAAAAAACTAAAAAAAAATTTTTCCAAAAAAAAAATTTTTTTTGGAAAAATGCATCAAGTTAAAAGTCAATTAAGTTATGCAATTTAACATCCTATATAATCAATGGTAATACCCAGAACAGCGACGCGTTGATGTCGCTTCATCAAGACCAAATTTGGGAAATTAGGCAGTTATAATACCTTTTTTTCAATCATATTTTTTAATCAGTCAATCATTAGAGTAGCGTCACGAAAAAAATACAGACAAAGATAAAGGTCCTGCTATCGACACTGATCGCAAATTAGATCGTCCGTGTGCGCCTTAATGACATGCCAAACAGGTACAAACATAACATAGTATGCGCTAATAATACTGTTCTAAGGAATGGCTTAATTGTCAAGGAAAAACAACATACCGAATATTAAGTACCTGACATTTTTCTATAAAATATATTAAATCCTGGTAATTATAGACTGCTTGGTATGTCTTTGTCGCTTAATTGTATTTAATTGCATAGTTACAATAAGCAAATCGGTTGGGTTCTAGAGAGACACTGGGAATGATCAAGGAAATTAATAGCCTAATTGTAGCTAGTTAATCTGTTTCTACAAATATAGTGTATGTCCGTAAAAGTTTGGTAGTGTACAAATAAATATATAAAAAATAATAAAAAAAACATGTCTGCCGTTACAGAAAGTAAAATATTGTATTTAAAATTATTGTTTTTAAGGTTTTTTTTTTGTGAAATACCTGTAGTTTATGAATTTATCCATAGATACATGACATATATACATGACGTATATTTCGGAAATCTACTCAATCAGACTTTTCATTTGATACTAAACATGGTATATTTATGTTAATTTATTGAAATTTGAACATTTGTATACATATTTATACCACTACTTACTTGACATTTGGAGATTTAAGGTATTTTATAACACTTGGGATGACATAAAGATTCTAATGACTTTTAAATCGGTTCAAGCGTTTAGAAGTTATGTTGGAATAAAGAAACGGAAAATACACGTATATGAATCCTAGACATATAACACTCCTTTTATTGAATATATTAAAGTAGTTTAAAATCGAAGACTATCGCGGTTGTTTCACATTATAAATAGGATAGAAAACGAATTTACCGCGTGAAATTTGTAGGACCCGACGTTTCGGTGACGTTGCAGCCGCTGTTGTCTAGGGTAGACTGAAGAGCTGTCAGTCCGTTGTTTTGCGGGTAGGCCGCAAACCGCTGCCGCCACTGCGTAGGTTATAACGGTGGTGGGGGGGCCGTCGGGTCCTACAAACGTCGGGTCCTACAAATTTCACGCGGTAAATTCGTTTTCTATCCTATTTATAATATCAAGTAGTTGTCTAGATATCCAAAAGCAAAAATTTCAATAAATTAACATAAGTATATAGTGTTTAGTGTCAAATTTAAGGTATGATTTTTTTCGGAAGTATATTGTCTATGTGGATAAACACGCATAGTAAAATATTTCATGAAACACTTAATAAAAATAATTATAAATACAATAGTTCACTTTCTGAATGGCAGACGTGTTTTTTGTTTTTTTTAAATATATTTACTTGTTGATCTATCGGGTTTCTAGAGTATATGAACAGAGTAGCGAAGGGGCGAGCGTTAAATTTTGTTACATTTCGATAACGATAGCAAGAGTTTTTATAAAAAACGATTCTCGCCTTTTCAACCGCCAAAAATGATTGCATTGCGAGCGTTTTATTAATAGGGCTGATTTAGCCATTTCTCATCATCTAGGAGCAAATATGAATGTTTTTTTTATCACAAAAGATACAATAATTAATTGCGACAAGAAGTGTTCAATTAGATATCATTTCCCGGTTCAAACATTATAATTATTAAGTGTAGTGTCGTATAATCAAAAGCATTTAACGTAGCTCTGTAATGTACTACGTGGGAGGTGTAATGTCACGTGCAGTTTGTTTGTTTGTTTGAACAACTTTATTGCACACACAATAGAGTACAACATGTATCATGTATGTAAGGAGAGATTAGAAAGCGTCCAAAATCGATTTATGAGATAACTAAACTACCGTCAATGCTTGGATGACTGAATCACTATTGCTTCATTGGAGAACCGCCGTACCATAGCAGACATGGTATTATTACATAAAATTATCCACAACAACGTGGACAACCCGTATTTCACACATAATCTATATTTTCACGTACCACCAGGCGTGGCTCGCTTTCCCGGTACCTTCGAAGTCCCTTGCGTCTGTACTAGGTATGCCCAGAATTCCATCATGTACCGCTTAACCCTTTATAACTTCATGTGACATTTCTGTAACAAACTACTAATCCCCTTAAAATCCCCCTAAATAAGGCACAAAATTCATTTAGTTCATTTGAATCCGTCTAACACTACTGTACCCTACCACTTAGTATCGAGTAAAAATCATAGATAGCGTAACTAAGCGACTTATGTGAGTTTAAATATTGCGTGTTGATGAAAGTGATAAATTAGAACTAAGGCAGGTGTTGAATGACTGATTAAAAAGTTATAAAAAGTGTATACAATTGTGTGGTTTTCGTGGAAACCTGTAGGTAAGAATATAATTTTATCCATTCAAAATTTCGAAGCATAAGATGGCAAGTTAGGATGTTCTAACATTTACTGGAACTGACTATGGCAAATTCTTGGTTATTATACTGAAGAGTAAGGAAGGCAAAATATGTCAACGGCAAACAAATGTCTTCAGCAGAATTTAGACTTGAGATAGGCGAGACCTTATGCGAGCTTGGCCTGAAGCCTAACATCAAGAGTCGAAGGTCTTTAGAAGATGAAATTAAAGCCAAAAAACATAAGGGCCCTGCGCAACATGTTCCTCCATTGGCAGTAAGGCAGAACCAGGTCGGTCATTGGCCGATTTGGGTTAAAAAAGGATACGTTGCAAGATTCCCAAGTGCACTGGCGTTTCACAAACAATTTGCGAAAAATGCCGTGTAGCATTATGTTATAATAAACAAAATAATTATTTCAAATTTTTCCATACAACATAAATGTTTTGTTATACGTTCATATCAATGTTACAGTAATGTCACATTCCCTTGAATGTCAAATAAATGATTAATAATAAATATTTTTGAATATCTGAGAAATACGTGTTTTTTTATTTGCCTAAATCTCATTATCTACATTATTTTTTGTTTGAAGATCTTGGGCTACAAAGGGTTAATGTCTACTTACGATAATCATTTCCAGAATATCGACCTATTTAATATGAAAGAGAATAAATTTAAGCATAGCATATACTTAAAATTAATCGAAAATGCGACATAGACATTTCACATGGGATACTTATTTCTTAGGGACTATTTGGTTTTTCATTCTTTGTTCTTTAACTTATTTTTGATAAATTAAAAAAGGTTTATATGCAGTAAATTTTCTTATATTTTGTACTGCACATACTTAAAATCTATTGACACCCATTCCTTCCCTTTTCTTTCTTTTCCTCTCCCAACCCTCACAGTATGCACTGTGCGTATTGAAGACTTAACTAATTAAAACTATTGTTGAAAGCATGTCATCGGCCAGATATATTGTATTTAAACCGATTTGAAAGTGTGTGGTATCGTTAGCATCGTTATGTTATTACAGGTGTCAAAGCGTCTAAATGTTAAATACATAATTGTCCAAATGTCAATAAATTAGGATAAGTACATAGTGTTCATTGTCAAATGAAAGGTCTGATTGAGTAGGGTGTGTCCATCATGATTATCTCGAAATGAGCAATCGTCTTTAGGCGCTGGATATTTACAGAGGTAACACGCGACGCAATTAAAAGTAGTGAGAACACATCCACTTTTTAAAAATCTCTAACGGATTGGTTGTTGGAGGTGGGTAGGGACGGTTTAGGGAATATGTTGACTGTTGTATTTTGAATGATAGTATTTAGTACTTAGTATTTAGTTTTTCCATGATAATTTTAAATGACTATTATAGGTATGTGAGCGTCATATCAATATGTAATTGATTTACATATATATGTATATTATTTTAGTTTTTATTTTTATTTATTTTGGTTTTATTATTATTTTCGTATAAATATATGTATATGTATGTGTGCATATATGGATATATATTTTATCTATAGATGTATATAAGTATCTATCCATAGTTGTATATGCGTAAATATTTGTAGTTTTATATTTGTCGATTTAAAAATAAGTACTAACTATAGATTAAGTTGACAGTGCACACTTAATATCATCATTAAAAGTCTGCCTTAGAACAGGCCTAGGCCTAGTTAGGCGACTGTGTCAATATCTTATATCTTGCTAATATCTTAATCAAATATGACATTAATTTTTTACTAGATGTGTTACTACTAAATAAATAAAATAAAATAAATGGGGCTGTACCGGAACATTCGTAAATTGAATGTTTTTTCAAGTACAATATCGATTCAATGAAGAACTTAGATCCCTAAAAACGCGCTTTTCTGCGCGCGAACGCATTTAAGAGGCCGTGTACGAAATCGATGTGGGCCGTGATACCTCTATAATCATTGGTATAATATAACTATAGGTAGGTAGGATTTTCGGAGCCAAAGAGATACGTCCACCCTTTGGAAGCGCTCGGCGAGGACTAGCTGACTTGAGGCGTGAATCGTATCAGGCGAGTATCATAACGCGAGAATTAGATTGTTTTAAAAGACTTTATTGCCAATTTTAATTAATGTTTTGCATTTTTTTTTGAGGAAATGGATTGATATTGAACTAAAGTTTATTTCTGTTGTTTTTATTTTATGAACGAGAGTTCTAAAACGCCAAAATCAAAAGCAATTCTTCGCCCAATTTCTAAAAAAATTGACAAAGTTAAATATTTTTTTTATCAACAATTTTATATGAAAGTAGTAAAAAGTGATTCACTTATTATATAGAAGACTTTCACAGCAATACATTGTAATTTTTTTTATACCGTTTAGATGTCAAAACGATTCGTAAATATGTTATATTCTAAACCTCTTACAGCAAAAATTCACAAACAGTCGCCGGTTTAAGGTCAATTAATCAAAATTCTATAATAATTTTCAAAAAAGTGGCTCACTCATTAGACAATAATATAAATGTTCTTTTATGTTGTGCAATAAAACTTATAGAAATACAGTATTTTCACCTTAAATTCACGTCTGCAAAATTACGTAAATTCACGAAATGCGCAAAATTTCGTATACGGCCTCTTAAAAAAAAATATAAATACAAAATTTCACTTTTTGTATCAGCATTCGTGTTTTTTATTTCTTAAAATTATTGTTCTTTTTCGATGCAATGTAAGCATAGTTTAGTAGAATAGAGTAAAAACGTGCATAACGTGCGAACGAGATCATGCATCGATCCGTCAGGCTTCGATCGCGCGCGCACGTGACAGACTCGCCGCCGATCATTATAGATCATTACACGATTTATTATTCTAATGATCTAGCTTAGCGATCGACATATGGATCATTAGGCTTGACCACAACGGAAAAATAATGCGTAAAACGGTACATGGAGTTGTGAAATAGGTTTGAATGCATTGTAGCAACATATTTTTATTATTGTTAATTATTTTTTATGTCATTGTAGAAATTTATAATGTCATTTTTTTATGTTATAAAGTAATGTACAAAAAAGACACGGACATACATACTATTATAAATATATGCAGAATCGTTAAAAATAAACATAAGTATAGAGAAAAAACATAGCTCTATGCATATAAATGAGCTACCATATCCGAAATGAAGCGAAATCGCACAACCAACTAGACCTAGAAGGTCTGTATCTGGTTTTTTGACGCGCGAACTGACGCATTTTATTCCAATTTTCAGAGACTTTTATATCTAATAAAGGATTTAGTCTAACAAAGTGTTTTACACAAATTAAAACTAAAAAAAAAATATGCAATTAAATCTAAACAAAAATAATATTTTTAACAAACTTTGCATTATATTCAATAAATTTAAGTAGAAAAATAGGTAATCTATAATAATATTATAAAAAGGTAAAGTTTGTGAGGTTGTAGGAAGTAATCTATCTACAGAACCGATTTACAAAATTCTTTTACAAATAGAAAGCCACGTTATTTGTGAGTGTCATAGGCTATATATTATTCCGAAAAATGAAAAGACTTTTTCGTGGTTGTCGGATTGCAAAGTAAGTCGGAGAAAAAACGGTCGAACGAAAACGTTTCTAACTAACCCTGCCTTAATGATGAGAGATATATGATTAAGTTCTAGAGAAAAGTTGTAGAGCTTTATAATGCCTACAAAAAAGTCAGCGACAGCATATGTCTAAATTTTATATTTATGTCACAAAAAGTAGTATTTTATGTTAAAAAAATAATTTAAATCGTTAGGTCATGTTTATTGGTCATATTATCAACAACTATGAATTCGAAATCGAAGACTATCGCGGTTGTTTGACATTATAAATAGGATAGAAAACGAATTTACCGCGTGACGAATTAACCCTGGACAACGTCACCGAAACGTCGGGTGCTACAATTTTCACGCTGTAAATTCGTTTTCCATCCTATTTATAATTATGAATTTATATCAAAATAAGTAAATTTATGGTCTCAAGTGTTTAAAACAGAAGACCTTTCCCTTTTACTGCATATGACTTCCCTTTTACTGCATAAATGGTTGAAGAGATAAGACACTCACAAATAAGGCACTCACAAGAAGACACTCTTGTGAGTTTTAGAGACACTTTTGACTTGTGATGAAATTATGAGTGTGGTTCGGTTAGTACTGAGTGCTATGATTTATTTCCTGACTGCTAATAGAAGGGTTATATTTTTACTGCATATGTATGTATGTATTTGCATGCCAATTCGACTATAATACCGTTATTTGTGAGTGTCTTCTTGTGACACTTCTACTCTTATTTGTGAGTGTCTTATGTCTTTAACCATTTATGCAGTAAATGGGAATATATGCAGTAAAAGGGAAAATCTTTTGTTTTAAACACTTGAAACGATAAATTTACTTATTTTGATATGAATTTATAATTGTTGATAATTATATGACCAATAAACATGACTTAACGATTAAAATTATTTTTTAATATAAAAAAACAACTTTTTGTGGCCTAAATATAAAATTTAGGCATATTCTGTCGCTGACTCTTTTGTAGGCATTGCCAAGCTCTACAACTTTTCTTTAGAACTCAATCATATATCTCATTAGGTTAAGGCAGCGTTAGTTAGAAACGTTTTCGTTCGACCGTTTTTTCTCCGACTTACTTTGCAAATCCGACTACCACGAAAAGGTCTTTTGATTTTTCGGATTAATATATAGCCTTTGACACTCACAAATAACGTGGCTTTCTATTGGTAAAAGAATATTCAAAATCGGCTAAGTAGATCCAGAGATTACTTCCTACAACCTCACAAACTTTACCACTTTATAATATTAGTATAGATTTAGAAAAGGGTTGCCAACTTGGTAGATTTTAATTCCCTAGTTTTTTATTTACATAAAAAAACAATGTTACCTAACTTGTTCGAACCCCCCTCCCGCCCCTGTAATGCATCGTATCGTTTTACAAGACTCCCCTTCCCCCAAATTGCGTTACGAAATACTTGAACGTCCCCTGCAGTATTTATACTCTTCATATTATGGTTGGTTGTAAGAGATTGTCGTATGATAATAAACCTGCCTATTATGCAACTGTATAATAAAGAGTAGAAACAAACAAAACAACACGCAAGAAGTCGACTGGTCCAGACACGGATGAGTTTTTCTTAATTCTCGATTTCTATAAAATTGACTGCGATTACTATGAATGCAAGAGTCAGAAGAATCAAAATAAGAAGAAGACAGTCTGATCATTTCATTACATTACATTTTCGTCGTGTGCAATTGACGACTAAAGACCGCTCTTGGACGTGTCAAAATAATTGGGTTAGGTAGTAAGTTTCGTTACTACGCTTTACTGAACATACATAGGTAGTCGAGAATTAACTACTTGATTGTCAAAGTATAAATATAAATAATCAAAATAGCAGCCTAATATTTGAAGTAGTTAGTAATTCGAAAAGATACGTAGTAAAATTATTCATCGTAATATTCAAATTGTCAGTAAAATGTTAAATAATCAAATTTAATCTACGTTATGCATTTTAAACTAAAAGTACAGATATGAGACCAAATAAAATAATCAGACAATAAGGCTCTACTTTTTTAAGTAATTTAAATGGGCACAATATTTGAAAAATCATGGCCCTTAAATTCGGCCAAATTATAGAAAGGGTGGCATATCAGCATCTCCTTGATGTTTTTTTAAAATTTTATGTCCTCCAGCTGTTTAAATTTTGTAGGGAGTAAGTAGATTATAGAATTTAATGCTAAGGTACAATCTACGTATACATACATAATTTATAAGAAAAAACACGCCAAGTCACTGAAATCATGCATATAATTAATATGTTAATGCATTTCCTATACTCTGCCTACGTTAAGCACATAATAAATCGTCGACATATCTTGTTCAGTAATTGTTTTGAAATACATAATTATGATTTCTCCATAAAAACGGTGGATGATTCGCTTAGAGCGTTATAGGGGAAAACCAGTGGATAAGCAAAACCACAATTAGCACATGTCCGTAGTTAGCAATAATTATAATTACAATTTTCAATCACCTGCTAATTTTATACTTTTATTGCGTTACGTTGTTTTGCTATTGACTAGTTTTATAATTATTTTATAGCTTCGTGAAGTAGCTAAAAGCAGTATACTTTCATTAGTCATAATATTCAGATTTATGCCCATACTTATCAAAGGATATTCAATGCCAAAGATTTTGTATAATAACATGTTAATGATAATAATAATTGATTTATTTGATAAACAAATCAGCGAAGTTATTGCTTTGCAGTACTCTGGTAGTAATATCTGGTAGTACTCTGGTAGTAATATCCAGTAATATCTGAAGTACTCGAATATCCTCGATACTCACCGTACAGTGATTTCGATCTATTTACGACATTCAAGGAACATGTGATTCTGAGAGGTCGAAAATTTGAAGTTTATGACGCAGTAGTAACCGCAGTCCAGGATTTTTTATATGATAGCGATGAAGAGTTTTTACGAAGGGTATTTTATGTTTTGAAAAAGATTCAACAAGCGTAGACTGTAGACGAAAGATGGCTATGTAGAAAGCGTACACGAAAAGATGGCCAAGTAGAAAAATAAAAGTATCTATATATATATATATATATATATATATATATATATATATATATATATATATATATATATATATATATATATATATATATATATATATATATATATATATATATATATATATATATATATATATATATATATTTTAATATTTGATTGTAAATGTGTAAATTATTTTTTTTTTTTATTTTTTTTTTATTTTTTTTTTTGTTTTTTTTATATATATATATATATATATATATATATATATATATATATATATATATATATATATATATATATATATATATATATATATATATATATATATATATATATATATATATATATATATATATATATATATATATATATATATATATATATATATATATATATATATATATATATATATATATATATATATATATATATATATATATATATATATGTATATATATATATATATATAACAAAATCGGGTTTGTTCGAACACTTATAACTCGAGAACGGCTAGACCGATTTTCATGGTTTTTAATTTGTCTCCGTCCCGAATAGCAGAATAATCATTAAAAACTAAAATTGGAAAATTGTGGAAAAATTTTATTAAAAAAAAAAACATTTTCCAATACAAAATCTAATAATCCGTGCTTTTCTTATGGTCAGTTGTACGTGGCATGTTCACGTGTCGGCAAATCATCCGCTTATTTGTTCTCGCGCCTGATAAAAAAAAACAAAAAATGTCGTATATCACAAGGTGCTTCAATGAAGAGAATTAGAACAAGTGCATCCCATGCTGCACAATATGTAAATAGTTTAATTTAATCATGCCTTGCCGACACGCGATCGATATACTTAATTTTTGTACTTTTATATTTCTTTTTGTGTTATTATCTTAATAAAGTAGTGAGCTTAATATTTGTTTTGTATTCATTGTATTACATTCATAAAATCAGAAATTAAGTTCAGCTAATCTGAAACATGACATTCATAGACTGTTAGGCGGAAAGAAGTTCGCCGGATCAGCTAGTATTGAATAAAACACACTTTTTATTAAATACCGTAGTATCTATGCAGTATGCCGTTTTAGTGGCTTCTCCTTCAGAACTCTCGTGGATAGGAAAAAAATAGATGCTGTAGAGGTTTCACTGCCTCTTCGGAGTGATTCCGTCCCCGTTTGCATAAGGTACATATTCAATCTGAGGAAGTATGACCATGTTTCCGAGTACCGATCAAAATTGCAATGGCTTCGTATACGGGACCGGAGAAATTTGCATATCCTTTCACTTCTATATAATGTCGTACACAATCCTACATCTCCCTCCTACCTCAACAAAGTTTTACCGGGTTAGGGAGTCATGGTCTCCCACTTCATTCAAGTCAGAATAATATCCTACGTATCCCAAAACACAATACCACTTTTTTTGCCTACTCCTTCTCCGTACATGCAGATCGACTGTGGAATCAGCTTCCTTCAACTATTCGAGGCGCTAGCTCGCTGTTCACCTTTAAGCAATCATTGAAAAAGCACTTCCTTTCACAATAAATATGAATCATAAATTCTAATCTTTCCCTTTCCTTACCTTATTTTGACAGTTTATTTATTTACTTATTTATTTATTTATTTGTTAATATATCAAAATATGTATGTATTTTATAATTATAATATATATATATATATATACATATATATATATATATATATATATATATATATATATATATATATATATATATATATATATATATATATATATATATATATATATATATATATATATATATATATATATATATATATATATATATATATATATATATATATATATATATATATATATATATATATATATATATATATATATATATATATATATATATATATATATATATATATATATATATATATATATATATATATATATATATATATATATATATATATATATATATATATATATAAATATATATATATATATTTTCTTTTTTTAAGAATTCGTTTAAAGGATGACACTTTGATGAAAAAATAAAAATAATAAAAGCCACTTACATAGCTGGAAGGTTTTCCCGGACTGGATTGGGAAATACTTATTTTAAATGAGATGTATTCCTGGATGACCACCACTTTCGACAGTGCAATGTAGGTTTCATGGGATCCCTTTATCGCTAGCGAACGATCGCCCTTCATCCACATCTCATAAACAGAGCGTATCCTTTTGCAAACCAAAATAAAATGTCTTTATTAAAGACAAATTAAAGCAAAAACAATGAAAAAAATCACAATGAATCGTCTCTTAAATGCGGAATGACATACCGAAAGTTCGATTTGAAATTCGAATATATCCACTCTTTAAAAGGACGATATAACGTTGCTGGGCTCGCTATCAGCCAGCCATTAAATGAAAATAAAAATAAAATACTTCATTTGCTCGTTGCCATGAAATAAGATATAAATCGTAATTTCTGGTCGAGAAGGTTATACTTAAGGCTATATGATATTTACAAGAGTTCAAAACATAAGATAAAATTGTATAATATTGTTAATATTTGATTGGTTTTTTGTAAAATTTCTTTTTTTAAGAATTCGTTTAAAGGATGACACTTTGATGAAAAAATTAAAATAATAAAAGCCACTTACATAGCTGGAAGGTTTTCCCGGACTGGATTGGGAAATGCTTATTTTAAATGAGATATATTCCTGGATGAGCACCACTTTCGACAGTGCAATGTAGGTTTAATGGGATCCCTTTATCGCTAGCGAACGATCGCCCTTCATCCACATCTCATAAACAGAGCGTATCCTTTTGCAAACCAAAATAAAATGTCTTTATTAAAGACAAATTAAAGCAAAAACAATGAAAAAAATTACAATGAATTGTCTCTTAAATGCGGAATGACATACCGAAAGTTCGATTTGAAATTCGAATATATCCACTCTTTAAAAGGACGATATAACGATTGCTGGGCTCGCTATCAGCCAGCCATTAAATGAAAATAAAAATAAAATACTTCATTTGCTCGTTGCCATGAAATAAGATATAACCAGGGTGTCTGGAGACGTATGTTACCTATGACAGCGAAGAGTAGTTGTCGATTTGACGTCTTCAATCCTTATATGGATCCGTCGGCCACGCGATCCCCAGTGACCATGACGGCCAAAGGGCGTCGTGGTCCGCCAAATATTCAAACTGAATGACAGCTTACGTCAGGTAGAGGCCGCGCAAGCGACGTCGAACCCGTGACCAGACCGGGGAATCGAGAAATCCAGCCTAATCTCGTAGTAGGGGTGCGAGGTTGACCCGCTGTGTTCACATTTCAGTGAACGATTCTTACGAGCGTGTTGGCGGAGATAGACTGTGGACTGTGCTGTCCCTAAGTCTCTGTGTTATAACCTCACGGCTGAAAAAAACGATCTAAATCGTTATAACAGCCTGAGGTATCGGTCTAACCCGTTGCAGAGGACAGCTCTAAAATGTTTGATCCATTGGATAAATTGGGAGATTGACTGAATACCATTAGCCCCTAAACTTGTGAAGTAAAAACTCGGCCGTACCTTTTGCATCCCGGAAGGGACGTTACACATTCTAGGGGTAACTGTGCTACTGATAAAATGGAATATATTATTACATAATTAAATATTAAAATTAAAATATTGGTAAAGTAGGTATAAATAGATATAGTTTTTTTTCCTTAGTTTTAGTGATAGAATAATATAATGACTATGTATAAATAATGTCATCCCTGTGTGTATTATAATTATTTATTAATTTTATTTTTTTTCTTTATTCTTCATAATTATTCTCAGGATTATTATTTTATTATTATTGTCATTTATTATACTGATTAACTCTGGAACTTTCATGACAATTCATTAAATATTATTTGACATTTTTAAGGTTATTTTGACTATTTTTGATGTTTTTTAATATATTTGAAATTATTCGATTACTACTGATAGTTTATATTTTTTATGTATTTTTTTAAATTTTATGTAGGCTATTAGGGTAATTTTATAGTACCATGATGTAAAAAGGAATTATAAAATATTAACGATGAAAATATTGACTATTAAAATTGTAAAAAATGTGAATTGAAAATGAATAAATTAATTTGAATTTGAATTGTATTGTGTCGATGGAAACTCGCACTTGACCGGTTTAATTTCCGTATTATAAATCTTGACATAACAAGTTTGTATTATAATAGAGTATGGAGTGCTTTCTTGCGACCTTTTTCAGGTAACGATTCATATACATATATATATATATATATATATATATATATATATATATATATATATATATATATATATATATATATATATATATATATATATATATATATATATATATATATATATATATATATATATATATATATTCATATATATATATATATATATATATATATATATATATATATATATATCTCATATATAAAAAGAGAAGTTCCGATTCATTCATTCATTCACTGACTGACTCATCAACGCCCAGCCCTAACCCTTAGACCTAGGAAGCTAAAATTCTGCACAGACGTTCCTTTTAGGACGTAGGCGCTCACTAAGGGCGGATTTTTCGAAATTCAGCCCCTAAAGGGGTGAAAAGGGGTTTCACAGTTTGTATGGAAAACCTATATAGATGTACTTTTTAATTCGAAACTTTGAAAGACTACTCTAATAAACAAATAAGGAAATAGGTGTTTCATGTTTTTTCAAAATTCTACCCTTAAAGGGGGGAAACAGGGTTTTAAAGTTTGTCTGGATAAACGATTTTAGTTGGACTTTTTATTTCGAAAGTTTGTAAGATTACTTTAATAAATAAATAAGGAAACACGTTTTTCATATTTTTAAAAAATTCAACCCCTAAAGGGGTGAAAAAGGGTTTCGATTTTTTTTAATGAAGAAACGATATAGATGTACTTTTTAATTCGAAACTTTGTAAGATTACTCTAATAAGCAAATAAGAAAACAGGTGTTTCATGTTTTTTCAAAATTCAACCCCTAAAGGGGTGAAACGGGGTTTCAAAATTTGTATGAATGCACAATATTAGATGTGGTTTTTATTTCGAAACTTTGTATGATTACTCTAATAAATAAATAAGGTAACACGTGTATCATATTTTTTCAAAATTCAACCCCTAAAGGGGTGAAAAGGGGTTCCAAAGTTTGTATGGAAAATCGATATAGATGTACTTTTTAATTCGAAACTTTTTAAGATTACTCTTATAAACAAATAATCAAATAGGTGTTTTATGGTTTTTCAAAATTCCGCCCCTAAAGGGGTAATACGGGGGTTTAAAGTTTGTATGGATAAACGATTTTATATAGACTTTTTATTTCGAAAGTTTGTAAGATTACTCTAATAAATAAATAAGGAAACACGTGTTTCATATTTTTTGAAAATTCAACCCCTAAAGGGGTGAAAAAGGGTTTCGATTTTTTTTATGAAGAAACGATATAGATGTACTTTTTAATTTGAAACTTTGTAAGATTATTCTAATAAACAAATAGGAAAACAGGTGTTTCATGTTTTTTCAAAATTCAACCCCTAAAGGGGTGAAACGGGATTTCAAAATTTGTATGAATGAACAATATTAGATGTGCTTTTTATTTCGAAACTTTGTAAGATTACTCTAATAAATAAATAAGGTAAAACGTGTATCATATTTTTTCAAAATTCAACCCCTAAAGGGGTGAAAAGGGGTTCCAAAGTTTGTATGGAAAATCGATAAAGATGTACTTTTTAATTCAAAACTTTTTAAGATTACTCTTATAAACAAATAATCAAATAAGTGTTTTATGGTTTTTCAAAATTCCGCCCCTAAAGGGGTAATACGGGGGTTTAAAGTTTGTAAGGATAAACGATTTTAGATGGACTTTTTATTTCGATAGTTTGTAAGATTACTCTAATAAATAAATAAGGAAACACGTGTTTCATATTTTTTGAAAATTCAACCCCTAAAGGGGTGAAAAATGGTTTCTATTTTTTTATGAAGAAACGATATAGATGTACTTTTTAATTCGAAACTTTGTAAGATTACTCTAATAAACAAATAAGAAAACAGGTGTTTCATGTTTTTTTCAAAATTTAACCCCTAAAGGGGTGAAACGGGGTTTCAAAATTTGTATGAATGAACAATATTAGATGTGCTTTTTATTTCGAAACTTTGTAAGATTACTCTAATAAATAAATAAGGAAACACGTGTGTCATATTTTTTTAAAATTCAACCCCTAAAGGGGAGAAAAGGGGTTCCAAATTTTGTATAGAAAATCGATATAGATGTACTTTTTAATTCGAAACTTTTTAAGATTACTCTTATAAACAAATAATCAAATAGGTGTTTTATGGTTTTTCAAAATTCCGCCCCTAAAGGGGTAATACGGGGGTTTACAGTTTGTATAGATAAACTATTTTAGATGGACTTTTTATTTCGAAAGTTTGTAAGATTACTCTAATAAATAAATAAGGAAACGAGTGTTTCATATTTTTTTTAAAATTCAACCCCTAAAGGGGTGAAAAAGGGTTTCGTTTTTTTTATGAAGAAACGATGTAGATGTACTTTTTAATTCGAAACTTTGTAAGATTACTCTAATAAACAAATAAGAAAACAGGTGTTTCATGTTTTTCAAAATTCAACCCCTAAAGGGGTGAAAAAGGGTTTCGATTTTTTTTATGAAGAAACGATGTAGATGTACTTTTTAATTCGAAACATTGTAAGATTACTCTAATAAACAAATAAGAAAACAGGTGTTTCATGTTTTTCAAAATTCAACCCCTAAAGGGGTGAAACGGGGTTTTCGATTTTTTTATGGAGAAACGATATAGATGTACTTTTTAATTCGAAACTTTGTAAGATTACTCTAATAAACAAATAATAAAATAGATGTTTCATGTTTTTTCAAAGTTCAACCCCTAAAGGGGTGAAACGGGGTTTCAAAATTTGTATGAATGAACAATATTAGACGTGGTTTTAATTTCGAATTCCTGTAGGAGTACTCTAATAAAAAAATAACAAAATGCGTTTTTCGTGGTTTTTCCAAAATTCAACCTCTAAAGGGGTGGAAAGGGGTTATAAAATTATTATGAAGAAACGTTATTGATGGTCTTTTTAATTCGAAACTTTGTAAGGTTACTCTATTAAACAAATAAGAAAATAGGTGTTTAATTTTTTTTAATTCTACCCCTAAAGGGGTGAAACAGGGTTCCACACTTTGTATGAATAAACAACATTAGATGTGCTTTATATTTCGAAAATTCAAAGGATTACTCTAATAAAAAGGTAATAAAATACGTCTTTCGTGGTTTTTCAAAATTCAACCCCTAAACTTATACAATTTGTATGGAGAAACGATACAGATAGACTTTTTAAATCAAAACTTTGTAATATTACTCTCATAATCAAATAAACAAATGGGTCTTTCATGGTTTTTCAAAATTTCGCCATTAGAGGGGTAAAACGGGGTTTTAAAGTTTGTATTGATAAACGATTTTAGATGGACTTTTTATTTCGAAACTTTGTAAGGTCACTCTAATAAATAAATAAGGAAACACGTGTTTCATATTTTTTCAAAATTCCACAACTAAAGGGGTGATAAGGGGTTTCGAAATTTGTATGGAAAACGATATAGATATACTTTTTAATTCGAAACTTTGTAAGATTACTCGAATAAACAAATAAGCAAATATGCCTTTTGGGTTTTTTCAAGATTCAATCCCTAAAGGGGTGAAACGGGGTTTCAAAACCAAACGGGGATTACTTTAAAAACTATCTAAGCAAATATGTGTTTCGTATTTTTTTGAAATTTCACCCCTAAAGGCGTAAAAAGGGGTGTTTAAGTTTGTATGGAGAAACGATATTAGATGGACTTTTTATTTTGAAACTTTGTAGGATAACTCTAATAAACAAATAATAAAATAGATGTTTCATGTTTTTTCACAATTCAACCCCTAAAGGCGTGAAAAGGGGTTTAAAGTTTGTATGGAGAAACGATATTAGATGGAAATTGTATACTCTAATAAACATTTAGGCAAATACGTATTTAGTATTTTTTTTATTCAACCCGTAATGTGGCGAAAAGGGGTTTAAATGATAATAAACAAATAAGCAAATGCATGTTTTATATTTTTCTAAAATCTGCCACTTAGGGGGTGAGAAGGGGTAAATAACCCTAAAAATCAAAATAGAAGTCGCGCGCGACGGTTCCCGGACGTGAGAAGGCGCTAGAACCTCATTATAAATTCATCATTTGTCTCGATAACATGCGTAGCGCAAGCACCGCGATCGTCACATCTTCACGCCTTAATTACTTAGTTGATCATCATGAAGTACATATTGTCAGGAGTACCTACAGAGAAGGACGTTAGATACCTTTATATATTACACGCAAAAACTTACCACTTGACTGGGAAAAAGGGATCTATCTTAACACAAATTTAACGCGTGCGAAGCCGCGGGCAACAGCTAGTATATATATATATATATATATATATATATATATATATATATATATATATATATATATATATATATATATATATATATATATATATATATATATATATATATATATATATATATATATATATATATATATATATATATATATATATATATATATATATATATATATATATATATATATATATATATATATATATATATATATATATATATATATATATATATATATATATATATATATATATATTTATATATATATATATAGATATATATATATATATATATATATATATATATATATATATATATATATATATATATATATATATATATATATATATATATATATATATATATATATATATATATATATATATATATATATATCTGTGCCTCCTGTGACCGGTGATACAATTGAAAAATCACTACTTTACAGGACAGCCCAAACAATATTTAAAAAATTCTAGTTCATGAACGAAGTGGGTTAGGTTACATTTAAGTACCTTCTTTTGTAGATCGAAACATCCACTTTCATTCTGTTTTTATATTTTTGTGGTAAATATTATACTTTTGAAGTAATTCATGAAAAACTCGCAGTTGTACCCTTTTTAATTTCTAATATGTGATAAAATTACGTGATAAATGATACAAGTACAGTTAAATCATGTTGCACATTTATGTTGTCTTTGTGTAAAGTGATATACAAGAAGTGAAAAAATCCAATAAATAATAAGAATATGTTCAAAACACAATGTAGCTCAAACAAATGATAAAAATAATACTCCAAAGATTCGAATTTTTTACTTCAGTCTTCTATTTTCATATTTTACCTGAATTGTATCAGTTTGCTAAAATTCTAGTCTTTATAAAAATGTGTTAAATGATACAAGTCCAGTTATATCCTGCATTAAAATACCTATGTATGGTGGAAATGAATACAAGTTTTAGAAAAATACTTAACGTTTATTAAAGTCTTCAAAATTATGAAATTACTTACAAATAAGGCACAGTTTTATCAAAATTATAAGAAGTAAATAGAGATCTTTTTAAATGCAATTAGTCTTAAACTTAAATACTTAGAAATGACACAGATCAATCTTACGCAGCTATCACAATAATCAAAGTGAACCTACTCAGTACAAAACATAACAGCACAGCCATTGTGTGAATCCTTAAAAAAATCTAGAAAAATAATAAACATCAAAATTGCTAACACTTTAAAACTTACACAGTACAGTTAACAGCTGTTAACCTATCCTATAGGCAGTAATTCGACTCTATGAGTGAGGTAAAAGAATGAAGAGAACAAAGAAGTACGTAGGTACCTACTTAAATCAAAATAAAACCTTTAATAGGTCTTGGGAGTTAGATGAACATAACTATCATATCATAAAATTACTCATCATCAGAATCATCATCATTATCCGGAGCAGTGTCTTTGACATCATTCTTGCAGCTCAGACTTCTGTAAAACTCATGAGAGCTCTCATGAATAAAGCACAGCAAATCCAATAGATCCTTCTCCTTTTCGGTTGAAATAGTAATCTTGGAATGGTAGGCTTTCGGTACTGTATTTATTGTAATCATATCGTAAGCTTTACCCCGCTTAGAACAATCCATGTTCATGTACTCAACATTCTTGAATTCTTTTTTGTAAGAAAAACGGGACATGTTTTCTTTGGTATACAAAACAGATCGAACGTCGCACCACAGAAATTTTTCATTGTCTGTATTGGTTTTCCTGAGAGTATAACATTGTTTTGAAAAAATGTTGAAATCGTAGAACATATCACGAGTCATCTCGATAACAGTGAACTTCGCTGTTTTGTTTGAAGCTGTACGCACTAGCTGGTACCAATCTCTTGGCAAGTGAATATCCATACTCGTGTGCTTCTTCTTACGCTCAATCAACGCATGGTCGGTGTCAGCCTCCATGTGAGTATGACCGGGTACGAGAAATTTATGTTCAATAGATTGTAATTGAGGGGATAGTTTAGCCACTAGCATCAACATTGTTGTAACAATCGAATTCTTGTTTTGACCCGGGCAACTATCTGAGTACATGATCAGCTTCTTGGCGTTTGGGTTTAAATGCGGCAGTTGATTTATGATAAAATCGTATAGACATGAAGCTATGTCGTTCGCTCCTCTATTCCCTTCACACTCCGGCCACATGTAGCAAAACGCTTTGTTTGTTTTTAGATCATGTATGGTTAGATTGTACGTCCATAGCTGTCTCTTGTAAAATGCTACATTCGTTTGCAAGTGTGGGGTGGGCAAACATTGTTGCAAATCAAATGTTATTACCATTACATCATCGCATGTCTGAGCCAGGTGTTTATCTTTTTTCTTTTCTTCGTAAGCAGCCTTAAATGCTTCTTGGTGCTCTTCGAGTGCCTTCGTCAAATCTGCAGCCTGTGCCTCGGTTGCGTACTTAAGTTTCATATTTATGGAGTCACATTTAGAACAAGTATCTACTGATGGTTTTTTGAAAGACAAATTCATGGTATCAAATACCTTTTTGAAAATGGTTTTGCTGACTGGAGTTTCTGTCTTCAATTTGTACGAATTATAAAGAACTTGTAAGTTGAGTTCAGAATTCAAGAATTTCTTAGTCGTTTTGTTACGGCCGTAGTGGCTTTCTGTGCAAGGGAAACAGGCAATATGAGCTTTTATTTCCTTTAGTTTGAAATCAGGAATCGACTTACCGACTCGACGTTTACGTGGTGGAAGGTGACCGCCATTGTCCCGTAGTTTTTCGCAAATCGTTTGTAGAAATTTATGACTTTCGTCGAAAGTCTTCAAAAGACATCCTTTACAAATTTGATGTTTTGTTAGATCAGAACTTTGAACGAAGTATCTAAAGCTGACGTTGCGTTTTTTCTTTGGAGAAGACCTTGACGTTTTTTTTCCGCAAACTTCAATGCATTTCGCCATATAATCGATCCTACTTTCATAACTTCCCAGACTCCAATATGTATCGAAAAGATTTTTCCTTACATGCAATGGTAGCCTATCTTTGCACTTCTTACGACAGTTGTCTAGATCACGTAATTCACGACTTTTCTTAGTTTTTCCTGACTTTGTTGTGTATTCCAAGCCAGTGTTACGAAAAAGTTTTCTCTTTACTCTATCATGTCTTCTTTCTTTCTCACTTTTTCTTGTTTTTTTCTTTTTTCCGCCACTATTCATACCGCTATTTTTCCAGAAGGAATCAGCGGGAGCATTCTCTGATATGCTCGCATTATTTGGAGATGGTGTTTCAGGAACCGTAATATTATTTTCTGATGTAGCCGTTTTCTTTCTTCTCTTTTTAACCGGAGTTCTTTCGTCATTAGTGGATGAGGAAGATTCATCAGTACCGCAAATGTAATCATCACTGCTAGATGATCCAAAATCACCATCGGTTGATGAACCTGCATCTGTCAAATCATCTAACAGGTTTTCGGAAGCATTTACATTTGTTTTGTTCGTCTTATCGTTGTCAATAACCATTTCTGTTGAATTATCTGAAGATATTGGATTCTGGTGTTCGTTGATAGTAGGGACTGGACTTTCAATAGACTTTTCTGGCAGTGATCCTTCAATTGGTTCTCTTACTTCGTATCCGTAGCCGCATTCATTGGTATTATTATTTTGTTCTGTTCGTTTAATTTCAGCTTCGATGGGGTATTGAGAACTCATGTTTGCTGCGTCATTAGTGGCTAAATCCATTATTTTAGCTATTCGGGATTTCGGAAACGTCAACTGAAACAAAAATAAACGTCTGTACTGTAAGAAGGTACGTACTTACCGGTTTTAATTGAGCAATAATTGTAAGAAAACTCTTTAGAATCAGAGTACGGAAAAAATAATTATGTATCTCTAAACTACTGATAGTTAGTACTGATAGATAGTAAAAAAACATCAAAAGTAGGTTAACCAAAAAAGCGGAAAATCACTTTGAGTAGGTAGTCAATCGTGAATCAAATTAATAGGAACAAAATAGCAAAAGTAAAGATTAGTACCTTGACTATGTTTACATTACAATAGGTACCTACCTATCTATTTTGTGTCAAGTGATTTAATTCAATAATGAAACAAAAATCCAAAACTATGCAATTTCGTGTAAAATGATACATCTAACAACTTACGCGTCGATCCATGGCGACTTCGGACGTGACCAAGCTTCATAAAGGCCGCAGCGACACTAACGCCCGCGCATCTCCTACCCCGCGTCACGCCCTCACTTCGCCTCGCGCACCCCCGCCACTCTCGTCATGTTCGTACTTGTATCACATAGCACATCTAGTAATTAATAAAAAAAAACAAATCTGGTTTGAGTTTTAGATACAACTCAATTTATATTCGTTTACACATAAAAAATTCTTTGTGTCGAATGATGTAAGTCGAGATGCATCACTTATCACAAATCAGGCACAACTTTAGATTCGGATTAGTAGGTACATGTTGAGTTATACCCTAATCAGTATGGAGAAAAATTGGTGCAAAGTGATATAACTCTAAATATATCAATATTCACGATAAATATACTGAAAAATAAAGTGTGTAAATTAATATAATCTCTCTTATACCACGAGGCACAAAAAAAAATGTGTGAAGCAATGACCTAAAGGGGTTACGACTTGACTTATATCTAAATTCACGATATTTTTTCCGAAATTCTGTCAGTTATATCACTTGGCACCAAATTATCTCCGAAACTATAGCAGATAGAAGGACTTGAGTTGTACCAAAAAAATCGTAATTTTTTTCTGACAATTTCTATGTAAAAATCACAAAAAGGGTACAACTCGAGTTAAATCACCTTTCACAGGAGGCACAGATATATATATATATATATAGACGGTTAACGTTAACTGGTATATGGAGGTAGTGAGACAGACGGTCATTTCTCACGCGTATCAGTTTTGTGCCATTCGAATTGACGCAGACTCTTCTGTTGTTTGGCTACCGTTTAACATAGTAAATGCCCTTGGTACGACGTACGCTTAAATTCTTTGTCCAGAAGAGTTTGCTGCCAAGGAATAAACAACTTATTTACTCGCTAGCTTCTCTTTTATATTGAATTTCTCATTGCCATCTGGTCCGTTGTCTAGGGTAGACTGAAGATTGCAGATTCGATCTGTACTTTTCGATATCTGTTATGTTTTGAAATGATATAATCTGAAAATTTTATACTTTTGAACTCCGATATTATTATTGTTAGAATTAAAAACAATAGTGCATTGAAATCTTAATAAGACATTGGATAGTGCATGTTAATCCTCTTTACGAGACATTTCTTAATATTATATTTAGCGGTTTACGAGTTAATTAATGTTTTTCTTGAAATTTAGCATTGAAAGCCGAGCATTTCAAACTGAACCTGAAAACCGCGATTATTATAGCTGATAACTAGAACAGCTCGAATAATACGCTACCAGTTGATGGCTGGTTGATGGATAGCAACAGCACGAAATATGCACTACAGTTGATGGATTTCAAGGGCAGATTGTTGTAAATACTACTTATATGTGTAATAAAATATGCATATGTATAAAAACTTTTATTACAGAACGATCTCGCTGAACTAAACTGATGACTGCATAGACTGTTACAACGAATTATTCGTCAAACAGTAGGAGTACGATCAAATTATCGTTTTGCCAACATTCTACAGAATGTTGTAGCAATCACCAATATATTATATTATAATTTGCCACGAATTTGCCACTGTAATGTATAATTTGTATAATTTGCCGCGTAACATGTTTTATATGATTATTATAGATATTCAGAAAATCAACTAAATCAAAGAGAGGAAAAGAAAATCGTTTAATAATCGATTACAAATAAATTATTGCGCTTATTAAGAGGCCGTGGCGGCCGAAAGCTATATGAAGCATAATTGTGTGGCCTGGTTGTGAGTACACGAAAAAGAATTTTATTACAATTATGCCGGATTTTAAAAATCCGGTCCTTAAGCTATCATTTCGCTTAAACGAAATTGGTAAATTATTTCCATATTAATAGTAAATTATCTTTATTCTGTTTCTGTTGTCCAAAAATATAAAAACGAGCGAGATTTGTCTTCAGTTTTTGAAAAACCGAGATGATTCTCAATATTAAAAAATACCATTTACACCAGCGTATGATCTCTTTGCATAGTATCAAGACAGTTTTTGGAACTTCCATACAAAAAATATAAGAAAAAAATGTTTGAAATTACGTAACTTCCAGAAATGTTATGGCCAAACATTATTTTTTTTCTATTTATTAAGGATACTTTTGAGTAATATAAAAAAAAACAGAGTGATTTTAAGTTATTTTGTTATTGTAATCTAATTGTTACTTTATGAAAAACTATTCCTTTAATAATTTATTATATTATAATTGAAAAGCCAAATCGACTATATTAGACGACGCTTGAAGACGAAATCGTCATTCGTAATTAGCCACTGCCAACGGTGGGACGTAGTCCCTTGTCGCCGCGGTATACCTATACATCTTTATGTATATATTAAAAGCGCG